>JAYKKT010000070.1:13577500-14027500 GCA_036023115.1 Brasenia schreberi
GGAAAATGTAGTCCAGATCGTCACAAACAAGCAATGCACCGGATTATGTCAGAGTAGGAACTATGTTAATGGCAAGATTTCCTAAGTTAATTCAAGCTCCTTGTTTATTTGGACTCCTTGAGCGGCGGCGACACAGTATTGACTTGAAGAGCCCTAGGTTAACTCTTGCTAAAGCAAGTCCATGGTTGTTCTTATATATAATAATGGAAACGCGCTATATGATGAGAAAATATAGAGAGTTACACTTGCCTGGAGTAACTCGTTTTGCAATCAGAATTTGACATTTGAGAGCCCTCATATATTGAAAGAGACTAGCAAAATTGTCTTTCAAATGAATGGCATAATATAAATTGAAATAAGAACATACTAAAACAAAGTTTATTAGAAAGAATATATCAAATACTCCATTTTGGAAGGGTGTTAGTTATGCCCTTAGAGTGATGGGTTGAAGCTTTATGCCTTGTTGATAGTGATAAAAAACCAACTGTGAATTACATTTATAAAAAGATGAACCAGGTGAAATATCAAAACATTTTAATTAGCATCTTTTCCATGCTTTTCTACAATCTTTATTTTACTTTTTATCAATATGATGATGTTATAGTTGACTATCTTCTATATGACTTCCATATAGCGCTGGTGCATTTGATTATTCCATCTTCTGTATACAAACTTCCAAATGAGCATGTATTATTCCATCTTCTATATGACCGATAAACTTGAAATACAAAGAGTAAAAATACATACTCATTTGGAGGTTTGGAAGATGGAATAATCAAATGTACCAGCTTCTGTATGCAGAAACACTTTATCACAATCCTGTAATTTATTATAAATATGAGGGTAAAGAGACACGCAAAAATCAAAGATCAAGGGTTGTATCGTTGTATTGGACGTTTTCGTCCAGCAGTTCTCGAACAAGACCTTATTCATGATGACTTACATAATTATTGAAATGCTATAGGAGGTTTTAGATTGATGTGGCTATATGGAAGAGAGAAGAATATACATCAGTAAAATATTAATGAAATAAATACTTTGAGCTTAGCATACCATTTGCTATTTTATTTGATTGAATGCTTTTATACTTATATTGTTGTTTTTAACTCTGATATGACATTTGAGAGGTGGATAGCTTTCCATAATGGGTATCCCAAGCTCCAAAGTTTTGCAATACAAATATTAAGCCTTATATGTATTGCTTCTCCTTGCGGCCGCAACTAGAACACATTTGAAATGGTAATAAAAAAGAACAAACTGAAATTATTTAATCTCAATTATTTCAAACTCTTAATTTCTTTATATAGATTCATATAAAGAAAAGAAGGCTCTTGCCCATTGTGTAATGCAATGAAGAATTACACCAAAGGTTCGAAGCACGAAAAGAAAGGGAGAAGAGCTTGATCCAATTTTCTCTCAAACAGTTGAGAACAACGATGAGTAGTCAATGGATGCCGAGTTCGTGATGAAGGTTCAGTTATACTTAGACATATCTGGTTTCGGTTTTTCTGGAACTGGAACCGAACTGCACTGGAGCCAATTCCAGTCCCAGTATCGGAACTGTTCCGGAACTGCTGATGCCAGTTTCAAATTTTATTTTTGGACATACAAGTGCTTCTGGGAGTTGAACTCCCCACTAGCTGCAATGGTGGGGAGCACCCTACCCTTGGATTCAAATGTTGTTGAGTGTGGCCTTGTTCTTTGTTTTGGATTGTAGGTATGGTGTTAAATCTTAGGAAGATCGGAGAAAATTCAGAAGAAAATGCTATTATGCTGCCTCTTAATCAAGGTACTTCAATTTGATCCCCTTGGATTGGAACTTCTTAGTTAGAACATGTAATATATTAGATGAATATAGATGGCTGGATATCCAAAATAGAACATAAGTTTTTCCTTTTTTGTTTTAATTCTATTACGATGATACATGATTCTATAAATATATGTGGCTGGACGTCCAAAAAGCATATATATTTTCTTTTTTTGTTTCAATTTTATTGCAACTACATATAATGAATGATCAATCCAAGTGTCTGGATGCCTAAAAGACATATATATGTTTCCTCTTTTGCTTTCGATTTCATTGCATTTACACATAATGAATGAATAGAGGTGGTTGGAGGTCCAAACTATTGTTGCTTGGTAGATATTTCCCTGCATCTCTAGCTTGGTGCATTTTTTTACTTTAAATAGATAATATAGGATAAACTATTGTAACTTTTAGTTGTATTTTAGTTTAGTTGTTATCAAATTTAGTTATTTTTTGTGTGAGAAGATCATATTTATTTGATTTATATCCACAAGTTGTACTAAACTGATACTAGTTTTATCTTTATGATTAATTGTTAGGGAAAACCTAATTGTCACTTTAGTATTTCGTGGTTTTCTTTGTGACATTTTAGTGATGTGATTTGCGTCGTTATCACTTACCTGCGAACATTAAAAGCCGTTCATTTTTTCTGAAGTGCCATACTAAAGTGGTGACACGTTATTTAAGCAGTTTTGAGCTAATGTGGCATGCATAACATGTTACTCACTGATGTAAGCAAGTTGCGTCAGAGAAAATGAAAGATGTTAGTATCTTAAGTGTACAAACCATAAGTTACTTAAGTGTGAAAGAAATGACAATTCTGTAAACCATAGGATACGAAAATAAAGTTTTCTCTATTTATTAATTATTATATACATATTATGTGGGACTTAGTACATTAGCAGCAATCTTGGTTGCATAAGGGGTGGCGGGTTGCTTTTATGCTGCATTAAATGATATTTTTGATAATACTGGTTATATAGTGAAGGGATCTTACGTTTGAACCTTGATGCATGGATATTAGAGGCTATTTTCCCAAGTTAACTGGTAGGGAAACGAATGCTCATTAGTTGATAATCAACTCTCACACGTGCATTTTCATCACTAAACAAATGCTTATAGCACTGAGTGCTATTTAGATTTGTTGAAGAAAAAGCACTCTTTAGTGCCAGGAACGTCTTCATTTTCAAAGAATCATGTCCACCTATCAAGCAATACCTGTGCTAATTAAACTGGACCTTCTGTGGTCAGGCCCGGACTCAAGTCTTCAATTATATGAAGAAAACCCCAGTGAAGGTTTGGATCCAAGTACCTAATCTGGCATGCTTGGTAGTGGAGTGAAGTGGAGTAGTGAAACTTGAGAGATTTATAAGAAAGAAAAGAAAGAAGCGAAAAAGACTGTCAATGAAGCAAAAGTCAAAATTTGAGAGGAATTATATAAAAATTCAACTCAAAAGAAAGTAAAAAAAATATTTTTAGGATAGTTAAGGTTAGAGATAAGAAAACTAAAGAGCTTACTTTTATTAGATGCATCAAACATGAGGATGAGAATATTTTATTAGAAAGTGATGATATCAAAAATAGATAAAAATTATTTCTATGAGCTTTTGAATGAAAATATAGGTGTTACTATTACCTTAGGAGAGTTAATCAAATCAAAAGAGTATATAAATCATAAATTCTACCGATGTATTCAAAAAATGAAGTCAAACAGGCTCTTAAATATATAAAGGTTGATAAATCTGTTTGACCAAACAATATTCCTATAAAAGTAAGAAAAATATCAAAGAGGAGACAAGTATCACTTAGCTTACAAGACTATTTAATAAAATATGGAAAAACTAGAAGATGTGTGAAGAATAAAGGATGAGTAAAATTATACCCATATATAAGAAGAATAAGGGAGATATTTAGAATTGTAGAAATTATTTAGGTATCAAGTTGATGAGTTATACTATAAATTTATCGAAAAGAATTATTGATAGTAGGTTGAGACAAGTATCAAGTACAACAAAAAAACCAATTTGGATTCATGTTAGGAAGATCTACTATGTTTTATATGTTTTATGGTTCTAAGTGTTGGGTAGTAGTTAATCATCAACATTTACAAAAGATATTTGTAACATAAATAAAGATGTTGAAATGGATGAGTGGTCATATAATTAAAGATCGTATAGATAATGATGTTATAAATAAATTGATAGTGAATTAATAGATGATAAAATGAAGGGAAATCATTTAAGATAGATAGAAAGACGACTAAAGAAAGCTTTGGTAAGAAGGTAAATGAAACTTCGTTGTGAGAATGTTAAAAGAGGAAGATGAAGACTACACAAGTGTTGAAAAGAAACAATAAAGAATGATCTAACTTATAACTTAGGTTGAGTTAATTATTAGCCTGACACATGATCGAGCTCTATAAAAATGAATAATTTATATAGTCGACCCCATCTAGTATAAAAAAAGGCTTCATTGTTTATGTAATGTGAGCATGGCCCAAGAGACTAACCCGACCTAGCCTGGTTTGGGGAACTGGCTGACCCATGGCCCTTCAAGGGTTTGGCAAGGCCAGTATTTTAGAGGCCCATATAGGGCCGGCTCCGGCCCACAAGTGCTGTAGCCCATATTGACATCTCTACTTCTGTGATCTGAACATGAGCTGTCATTTTGTATCAAACCCAATGGGCGCGTGCCACCGTCTGATCAACCAGGAAAAAAAACAAATCGAGGCAAAAGGAGAATGTTATATTCTCCTTTACATATGAAATGGTTGTGTCCTTGCCATTTGAAAGTGAGGCTGTTAACAAACCGAATCGAGTCTGACTCATCTTGTTACAGGACGAACTCAGTTGTGAATCCCATCATTTACAAACCACAAACTAGCTAGAGGGTTCGGAAACTCCAAGCCTCAACGAGCCCGGAGTTCCTCAACAAGCAAACTTGCTCATTTATTAGGTTGGAGCTTGCTCCTTTTCGGTACAATGGGGAGGCCGAAGTCACATACTCACCCCGGGTGTCGGACTCATGACCTTCAACTTGTGAGTCGACCCTCTAGCCAGGTAAGCTATCGGCCATTGTGCAGAACTTGCTTTTTGCTTGCTTTTGTGTATGCGTGTGCTCTAATTTGTGCATGCATGCGTGTAGAAGCGCTTTGTTTTGTTTTCGCCAAGTTCGCTCAACAGAAAAACAATGGAAATTATCTTTAGGCTTGAGCCTCAATTGGTAGTACAATTCACCAAGTACAAATTGAAAACAAAAAATTAAAAAATGGTAGTCACCACGTAGTTGCAAGAGAACTTTACATATTGCAAGAGAAAAATACATGAAACCAAAGCATATTATAAAGACGAAGCAGTCTCTTGGAGTTGGCCTTTTGGCAGCTAACGGTCAATATTGGCGCCGAATTAATTATACAAGGAGATAGATGCCCAACGGTATTTTGAAATTTTGAAACTTCCTTCCTCTTTCCTTTGTGCGGCACGGATCGATCATTCTCAAGCATCATTATCACCAACCACCTCTCTTACGGCCTCCTCTGCCTCTTTCACTTCCTTCACAAGGGAGAAAAGCCAAACTTAATGGTGATTGAATAAATAAAATATGTAATCAACTTGGCATTATTTCAAGTTGTAAATGAGGTTAGTTGATGAAAATCTTGGTCTTCTTCTCATCAATAATGTGCACTTTGATGTGAAACAATTCATCATACATCGGGTCGCAAAAACAGGTTTACCCTAAACCGACACATTCTTTTCTTGGGTCATTTTGCACGACCCAAAGAAAAGGAAACTAACAAAAAACTTTAGAAAATACAAACAAATGTAAGGAAAATATTTTTCGATGAAAAAGAAAAAGGTATTCAGGTGGGGATCGGGTCCACATGGACTAGACCCATCTTTTTCCGGGCTTCTTTGGATCCGATCTGGGGCACGCTGCATCGCCCAACCGAGCCGGGATTTTCAGGTCGGCTTCTGTTCGGATCCAGAATTTCCACCCGTTAGTATATGGGAGTTGAGAAATTCTACTTTTCTAAGTAAAAGCAGTTTGAAACCTGGATTCCCAGATTCTGTGTAGGAATATCATATGATATTAACAAGACTCTCTCTCTCTCTCTCTCTCTCTCACACACACACACACACACATACAGACAAACCTTGGCAGGGACGTATATCATTAGAGGAGTTACGTCCATCTTCGTACTCATGATCGTCACTCCCTTTCTCTTCATGCACGAAGCAATCCTCATCACAGAGTCAATGGCTGATGTCGAACAGCTGGCCATCTCTGTCTTAATCGTTGCTCGATCTCTCTTATCTTCTCTCTGTACATTCAACCTGATGAGCTCTTCGCTTCTCCTTTGTAACTCCTCCTCTCTCTTCAAGTCCATCAACTCCAGTGTAGCCGTTCCAATTATACACATTTTATCATTCTGAAAAGAAAAATACCACCATAACTTCTATATTAATTAGTTGTAAGCTTGTAAGCTAAACCTGATGCAAATACACCAAAAAGAGGGAAACAATGAAGCATCGACAGTGTAAGGAATTTATCCGCTCGTGGATTCTGAATATGCATTTACAGAATGATGATAAGGATCGTATGCATGTACTATTGAGACGTCTTATAGGTGTTTTCCCGAAGTATCACATTCACCGGATACACACACACACATATATATATATATATATATATATATATATATATATATATATATATATATATATATATATATATGTGTGTGTAAAGAGAGAAAGAGAGAAAGAGAGACTCATTCATGGTAGACTCTGGAGAATAAGGAGGGAGATAATTATCTTTTTATTAGAATTGTGCCGTTTTGATGTATTAACCTTTTGTTACTTCTTTTAGATATATTCATCACCATTTAACTCGTTGTGTTGCATCCCGTTAATTTTTCATAAAAAAGAAAGGTTATATAATTAACTGGTCTCAATTAACGTCACACCGGGTGTGTCCCGTGTCCATTCTTTCTTGACCACTGAGACTGACATGCATAACATACGTAGTGAGCTAACATGAATGGAAGATAACAAGGTTACTTTGCTTCGTAGGGGGCAGCAAAGCATGCAGCTTGAAGTTTTCCTTAAGCTTTTGTCTTCTTAGTCTCTCATTCATTATGTGCCGGTATCCCGGGTTCTCCTCCAGCTCGCGATCATTGACCAAGGTTGCATGAACCTTATGCAGCAGCTGTATCACCCTCTTGTGCAAATTCTGGAAGTTCGGGTTCGGGTTCGAAGCAACGACATCCGGTCTTCTGTAAGTGGTGAAGAAGCTCCGTATGGTCTGGGGCCAAAGGTCCAAGATCCCGAAACCCGTACCCTGTTCTAGAAAGTGCTCCAAGAAGTTCATCCCCCTCAGTGCTTGCTTCTCTTAGTGGTTCAAAATGAGAAGCAGCTGCTCAGCCTGCTCTCATACAACTGGTCATGGCTTCGGGTCCACATGGATGTGGTCCAGACCTTCTCTTAGTGTGATGCATCTATGGTTCAGGGTGACGCATAATTGGTTCTGGATCGGCCAACTCAAAATGCGGGCCACCCGACTTGGTGTACATAATTTGGATCCAGCAATTCCTCCGGCAGGTTAGATAGCTGGGAAATGTGCAGGATGCTGAGATTGTCACTGTCAGGATGTACTCGTTTTGATCTATCTAGTTCTTGTTTGATTAGGAGCTTGATAATTTATAATTTTCTCTAACATCCTTGTATTTAAGATGTAAAAGAAATTGTACAGTATATTACTTGCTATATGTTTGATAGATTAAAAAATAAAAAGGTAAGTTTTTGTGTTTCTATTATTACAGCAGGTAAAGTAGAAAATCAAATACACTCACTAAAAAGAAAGGTTAAAAGTACCTTTTTATTTTTCCAATCGCAACCATTAATTGAACAATATAACACGATATGCATCCTCTCTCCCTCTCTCTCTCTCTTGTATATTAGGGAAGGCAATTAGAACCCGTCCGGTGAGTACCCACTCTAACCCCCCCCCGCAGTGAGGTGGGGCGGAGGAAGAAGGAAATGCAGAGCGAAAGTGGGTTAGCAGTAGAACCTCACCGAAGTATATATGTAAGTTTTACAATAAACCTTAGTTAGGGTTTCGTTCTCTTGTCGTTTGAAGTTGGGAAGTCCTACAGCCGGCTCCTCTAACACACACAGAGAGTGGCAGCTGTCGTAGCATCGATGCATGTATGTAACAATAGCAAAAAGGGATTGATAAAAAAATTGGTATTCCCCATCTCCTCTTTTCATGATTTTTCCTCTTCAATCTTTTCTTTTCAGAATGTTTGTGCTAATAGTTTCAGTCTTTTTTTGTGGCGTGCGCACACATAGAGAGAATGATATATGCTCAATCTCATTTGTGCTTAAATTCGCTCAAGCATTTACATTGATCGATATGAATTTAAAAAGTAAATTATACAATTATGCATTAAATCTAAAATATAAAAAGTACAATATTATAATTCGCTTTTTAAATTAAAACTCCACTATTGGTCACGTCAATCAAATGGTAAGAATGTTTGAGTAAATTTAAGCATAGATGAAATTAATCATATCACTCATCCATATCCATGACCTGCTTGTGGGGCAGAGAGCGTGTTTGATTTTAATCCCGAAATGTTTCCTAAGGTTTATTAGTGTATCAAATGAGAATTCGCCCTTCAAGACACAAGAGGCCATGGCACTCATGGTTAAGGGGTCGACTACTCAAAAACCTTTAACAGTTAAGAGTCTCAAGTTCGATACCTAGGGCTTGCCTAACCCCAGTTTTTGAAAAATGCGATGAACTTGCAAGTAGACATGGCAGGTTTCTCTTCTGAACCAGATTCCACCCGGTTCCAGTTATGGTTTCTAACCATCAGTCTTGCGTATGATTAAAAGAAACCAAAAAACCAGTAGTTTGAACTGCCAATTCTAGTTATGGTTCTGGTACTGATCTGATTCTAGTTCCACAAAAGGATGAACAATAACCAAATCAAGTACCCTCATAGTCGGGTCTGGTTACTGCGCGTCTTGGGACCTCTTCACTTTCTGGCCATTTCTACTTGTAAGGAGAAAGAAAAAGTAACACAAACGCACAAAATAAAAATGGAAACGTAATAATATGAAATTTCTGCCTCAAATTTAATCCAATCATCTATACTTAATGGGTTCACACGATTATTAACCACCACGGGGTAAGCAAACATAATGAACATAAGGAAGGGACATCAACGTATCAGCATCATCCTGCGTCATGATTGTAGATGTGAAAATTTCACTCCAAGCCTATGTAGAGACTTGAAGAAAACTTTTCAACACTACTTTGTTGCACGAGCGTGCCAGCTAGTTTCCAAAAACTAGCAAAGTTTTAAATTTGACTTGGCGATTATAGTTAAGCGGGATCTTTTCGCTTTAGACCTTCTTAAACCTATGCTCAAGGGTCAGCCTAAGCGCTTTGAAGATTTCCAATGTGCAGGTGAAGTTTCAAATCCAAGTGAAAACAAGGTGTTGACAAGAACAAACTCGTGCACTTTGGTTTCAAGTTTGAAAATCAACAAATTCTGAAAAACAAAAACGGGTTCTGTTTTTAGAGCTTATTTTCCGAATTTTTTTGAGTGACCTAGAAACCTCCAAAATTCATGAAAATTTTACAGGACACAACTTGGAATGTGGAGATTCAAAAACACTTTTTGTTTTAAATTTGGGACTGAAATGATGCAGAATTAAATCGACAAAGTGCCTCTGCTCAAACACTCAGAATTGTTTTGTTACAGAAATACAGAGACCCAAAGATAGATTTGTATCTTGGTGTTCAGATCTCCAATTTTAGTAAACTTCATCTTGTTGAAAAGCAATGGATGTCAGCTTTCTAATGAACTAAGATTCGCCGAATTTTGACAACTACAGATAAAATTATAGGATGATTACCTAGGCTCTATTGTAGGAAAACAGAGTTGACAGAAAGTTTTTAAAATTTTCATTATCTTAAACAACTTTTAATACATGGTTATACGGCTCTAAAATTCTTGAAAATTTTATTACAAGTGGGCTTCTATGTGTAGATACAGTATGCCAAATTTTAGAGTTATCGAAATAGCAGTTTAAAAATAAAAAATAAAGCAATCAACATATGTAGGAATGCTAAAATCTAGCATTTCGTTTTTAGAACATAAGTGATGCAAACTCACCCAAATTCAAATTGCAACAACACAACGTTCCAAAGTAAATTGCTGAAGAGAAATGAATGAAAATATATATATTAGCTTAAGCATAGAGGGGATTAGAGGTTATAGAGTGTTTATAACAAAGAGAGAGGTAGAATCAAGAACATAAACAATTAGAGTGCATAAGCAAGAAATGAAAATTTCAGCACATCTACTTCTTATTACATGATGGGGGGAGACAAAGCTCCATTAATACAACCCCCTTTTGAATTGAATATGAAGAAGAGATGAAGATGAATAAAGGAGAAGGATACTTACACGATTTCTCCAAGGATCGACCACTAATGGAGGTGCACGGCCCTCACCTTTCCCCTTTCTTCTCTCTTGTTTTCTCACTCAAACTCCCCCAATAATTTGGGGCACTTTGCCTATTCCTACACTCTCTTCCCCTCTCTCAAGCCTTCCCTAGCAGCTCATGAATTCCCAAGGTGCAGCACTTTGATGGCCCCTAGCTCTCAAGACCCCAAGGTGTAACAACTCTTCCAAGACTCCAAAATAACTCCAAGATGAATTCACGCCCCCCCCCCCCCCTCCTTGGCCTCTATTTATAGGCCAAGGGGGGCTCTTCTAGGCCCTTCCTTGGGGCAGGTGGTCCAAGTGGTCATGTGGTCTCCTTTATCCTCAATTGGACTAGCCCCATGTAGGCTGGTTTTTGGTTCAATCGTGTGCACTAGTCTTGTCGGCTAGGTCCTAGACATCTCCAAGTGCAACCAGCTACCTTCAACTTGAGGTGGTCCGTCCCATGTTGGCTTGTTCCATGTTGGCTCGTCTCATGTTAGCTCATCCCATTTGATCAAGGCTTTGTAGGATTTTCAATTATTGTTTAGCGAAAGGAGATAGAGTGGACATGGCTAAGCTAACTTAGTCGAATTAAGGTGTTTAATTCAAACTAGGTCATGCTTCATGTTTAGCTCAAGTGAATCAAGTCTAGGACTTAGTCAATATCAACTAGGTTTAGGTTGGCGAAGCTATCCACTTGACTTGATCTTTGATGAAGAAGCGCCTTGACTCCACGTGGTCCACTTCCTTGTCCCACGGCTTGACTTTCGTGAACTTGATCCCGGCTTGAAGCGGGCTCCAACCATCACTTCGATCTGTGCCTCATTTGCTCAAATCTTGTGGGACTTATCCTTTTAGCTTTAATTTGAACCTCTTTAAAATCTTTATTTTAAAGATTTAAAATTTTCATTTTAAAGCAAAAGGTTTTTAAAACAAGTCAACTTTCAAAATTAGGAGTGTTTTCAAAAAAATTTATTTAGGGTGTTTACAATGATCAGGAAGAATTCCTAAACGCTTCAATCGATCGAATCTATTTTACCAATAAATGGTTGTTCGTCTACTGAAATAGGTCATCCTTAAGTAATAAGAGGGATGTTAATTTCCTTGATTTCTTTCCCAAGGAATGATCAAGAACCAGGAGGCCAACAAACTGATGGTGTGCATTAATAACAAGCTATGTTGCACAGGTATGCCCTTTTGGGCCCCGTACCTGTATCCGGTATGTATCGGGTACGAGTACATGTATGGGTATGGCTGGTATGTACCCATACACCAAATGGCATACCGGTATGCGTACCCACATTTGGGTACGTCACATACCGGTACCAGGTACGTGAATGGATCGGGTTGACCCATATAGATATGGGTCAATCCGATTCAAAATGAAAAGTATAAATACTCATCTTAAAAACCCTAATCCCCAAATCAATCATGCATACCTCTCTGAGTCCTGCATGCGTCTCTGCATTTCTCTCGGTCCTACATGCATCTCTCTTGTTCTCAGCAGCCTCTTGGATTTTCGACGATGATCGGATTCCGACGAGGTACACTCAACACTTGACAACCTCTTCACATTTGGTGGCCTTCTTGGATTTTCAGTGAGGTACACTCGTCAAACTGTATCGGGTTCATTGTCATGGGGTTTGCAAACTGATAATGTTTTGCAAACTCCTACTATCTTGCCTGATTGCCTTTTAAGGGTGGCCAGTGGCCACTTAGTTTTACTACAGCGACTCCCTTAGTTCATTTTAATGCTCTGTGGTAAAATGATTTATTGTAGTAAGAAAAGCTACCGAATGCCTGCCCAAAAATCTAATTGAGTCCTCAGAAGTCAAAACCAAGATCTTCGCCATAGAAGAGTTGCATGTCGAGTACTAATACTATAAGTTATGTATATGTGACTTACTTCAGTTATTTGCAACTCTTGATTAGCAACGATATTCATGTGGAACGCCAAAAGTGTTTTCTAATTGAGAACTTGAGGAAGACTGTCATGAATCCACTTGAAGTTCTATTATTTCATCATCTTCATCCAATTAAGCATGTATTCCATTGAAACGAATTGTGTGGCGTGTAAGGCCATTTGATTACCTGTTCGATTACAGTCTTCATGAAGGCCATTTGTTTTTAATTTTAAGCATCAATGCTCCTTAATGTGATTGTTATCGGCTTACATAGAGTTTGCATATATAAGACCATCAATTATAGGCTACAGCAGAATCATCAATGGAGGTTGCATTGAGACTGGTTGCTTTCTCATCTGTTACAAAGTCTTTCTCTTTAATTTTATTTTCTTGTTCATATTGTTACCATCCAATTGTTCCTTCTTAACTAATGTTTGTAAAATTATAATCTTTGTTTTCTTGTTTCTACTGTTACCATTCAATTGTAAAATTATAATCTTTAATTTTATTTCGTTATAATATGATCGGTATTATGAAGGAAATCATTTAGTGAGTGATTCATGAGTGCTAAATTGCTAACAAAGGCCATGAAGAGTGAGAAATTGGGATGTAATAATTGCTTGCAAATCCCATTTAGTTTAATTATTGTTTTATCTTATTAGAGCCTTTGTCATTTTTTATGGAGAAGTCTTGCCATCGACATGTTTTTAATACCAAAAGTAATGTTGTTGCTTTATCGTACTCGTATTGCTAAAAGTAGAGATATCATAGTAATGACACCCTTATTTTGTTTATTTTCAGATATCTAATATGTTTGCTACTGGTAGTACCTCGTCTGCTTCAATCACTAGTAAATTTATATTTGGAAAACCTGAAAAAGGTTGCTCACTATTTAATAATGAAGCAAGAGATCGTTTGTCATGTGAAATAGCCAAGGACTATTCTACTCTGTTGGTTTGCCATTCAATGTGGCTAGAAATCCCTATTTTGTTAGCTCATTCACGTATCTTTGCCAAATACTACTCTCTCGGGTTTTCTTCCACCTAGCTATAATGCTATGATAATGCACCTATTTGCAAGGCTACTCGAGCAATTGTTGAATCCATTCATCCTCATATCTTTTGGTCACCGTGTGTGGTGCACACCTTGAACCTTACTTTGAAAAATATTTGTGCTCCTAAAAATAATCCAAATAATGAGAGTGTTTATGTTGAGTGTCATTGGATTACTATCATGTATGCCGATGATGCCTTTTTCATTAAGAATTTTATCATGAATCATTCCATGAGGCTAGCCATGTATAATCAATTTATGCATCCGAAGCTACTTTCTATTCTTTGAGACTAGATTTGCCTCCGTCATTGTAATGCTTAAAAGGTTTAGAACTATTAAGCATGGTCTCAATCTATGGTCATTAGTGAAGAATGGTCTCACTATAGAGAAGATGATGTTCAAAAGGTCGCATTTGTGAAAGAAACAATTTTGAATGACCTTTGGTGGGATAAAGTTGATTATATTCTAAGCTTTACAAAGCCTCATCTATGAAATGCTTCGTTCTTGTGACACCGATAAGCCAAACCTTCATTTGATTTATGAGAAATGGGATTGTATGATTGAGCAAGTGAAGCTAGCATCTATCAACATGAGGAAAAGGAGTTGAATCAACATTCATCCTTCTATGGAGTGGTGTATGACATCCTAATTTCTAGATGGAATAAAAGTTGCACACCTCTTCATTGCTTGGCTCATTCACTTAATCCTAAGTAAATTTAATTAACTTTCAAGTTCCAAGTTCTTTTACTTTTTCATCTAGATGTACTTTGGTTTTTGTATTATAGTAATCACAATTTATATTTTGTATAATAGGTATTATTGTAGACAATGACTTGAGGAAGCTCCAAAACGAGTCCCCCACATAAGGACAATGAGATTTGTATGGGAGAAACAAATGCCTAAAGGATTACTTTCTAGATTCTCAAGAAAGGCGAGAGGTCACTTCAGAGTTTGTTAAATTCTCAAGTGGTGAAGAAGAGCTTAGCCAATTTGATTGCTTGCAAGATAGGTGGGAACTTGACACCAAAGGAATGGTGAGTCATGTATGGAGCTTCAATCCCCAAACTTCAAACCATTGCCTTGAAGCTCCTTTCACAACCTTCCTCTTCCTCTTGTTGTGAAAGGAATTGGAGCACATATTCCTTTATCCACTCCATGAAAAGGAATAGGCTAAATCCCAAGAGAGCTGAAGATTTAGTTTTTGTCACACAAATCTTCGTCTCTCTCAAGGAAGAATAAGAACTATAATGAGGGTGAGACTAAAATGTAGGACATTGGTGGAGATGAATGTGGATCCATTTGAAGGGAGCCTGAGATTCTTGAAGTTGCTAGTCTCTCTTGATGAACCGAGATATTAAGATGGATGTGAGAGACATGCATAGCTTTGAATCTGGTTCATTTGATGTTGTGATTGACAAAGGTCTCTATCTCTTCGTTACTTCTTTTTGCATATGTTGGTCTTGCTTATATGTTGTTGTGACTTCATTATTCTGATTTATGATATTCTTGAAATGATGCTTCTTTAGGGACTCTTCATTCTCTTATGGTAAGCACTGCAATTATGGGGATTGCCTTTTATGCTGGTTTGAGATATTTCCTTGCAAATTCAATTGATGACTTCTGGTATGTGTTTGTTGTTTAATTGTTCCTACTTTGAAGAAGAATATAAATGACATTATCATAGTTAGAATAAAATTATTCTCAAACACTAGAATGCTCTTTAAAATATAGAATGCTCTATATAATTGTGTGTGTGTGTGTGTATATATATATATATATATATATATATATATATATATTATAAATTTTTTTATATTTTTAATAGTGGCATACCCGTACCTTAGTTTTTTATAAAATTACATACCCCGTACCCGTATCCATGCAACATAGATAACAAGTCACGACCATGCCTGCTCTCTCGAGTCTTTGCGGTGATGCGTGTCATGACACCTTGAACTGCTTTGGACTCGGGTTGGGAAAACAAGACCGTTGGAATAAAAGGCTTGAAATCAATAATGCAAATAAGATGCCACACAACATTACCAGCAGAAATGAACTCCCATCATTGGACCGTGAAGGTGCAGGGTAGGTATTATCCGACCCAACTGTAAGGATGAAGCTTCGGTTAGTATGCGACCGATCACGCATACTTACTGGGCTTATTTAGACTTGTATGTAACCCGAATGTGTGAATGAACTCAGCAAACTCCAGTGAAGATCCATTCCTTTTGGATCATCAAGGTCTTTTAATGACGAGAAAACAATAAACCGTCTGGCATTGGATCCTTCCCCGACTGACTTTAAGTGCCACTTGGGATTGCCAAAGAGATGGAACGAACAATCGCTCCCCATTATAGCATTCGTAGTACTGCACAATGTAATGACCTCGAGTACATGCATTACATATCTGTTTCCTTGTCATAATATTAGCAAGCACTGCACCAGTCATCTTCTATTTTAAGAAAACAGCAAGCGAAGGTTCCTGTCAGCCATATCAATCGTCTCTTCCTGACGAGAAATTATGGTTGAAGTTGAGTTAGTTCACACGATAGCTTGGCTGAGGTCATCTGCACAGAAATCGCCAGATTCTATACCTTCCACCAAAGCAACCGACGGCATAGCTCTTTTTTGTTGTTCACTTTCCACCAAGGTATGCCAATCTTTTTCTCATCCATGTTTGGCACTTCTTTTTCTCTTCATGAACTTCGTTCGAGTCAATATACCATGAGCAAAGTAAAGTACGTTTACCAGCTATGTTGGAAAGAGTCGAGGAAAAAACAAGCAAGCAGAACTTCAAAATTGAACTGGAACACTTGCAGAGAATCCCACCTGAATCTATATTCAAAGCCCAAGTGAAATTTGTCAGGCAACGAGTTTCATAGCCTTACATTAGTCATGATCACAGATAAAAGGAACCACCTTTACCCATGTGTATTTTTCTAGCATAATCGTGACAAGTAGCTTGATTCTTATTACTTGGAGGAAAGAGGGACCTCAAGAACGATTTAAAGATGAAAGAGAATGGTTTAGATATCGCTTATTTTTCCAGCATAATCAGAATATGCAGCTTGATTCTTATTACTTGGTGGCAGATTGCCAGAGGGTTCCCTGTCAAACAACCTGTCTGTCGCTCTTGCTGACCGATTCCTGGGCTCTCCATCATGAGGAAACCCACCAAGTGACTGGAAAAAATCTTTCCTCATGTCCTCGGCTGCCTCCATGAAGCGAGAAAAGCCACCAAGAATCCCTTGTTCGGGAAACTCAATGTCACTGCGGAGCCCAGGAAAGTTGAAGGCCTCAGTATCAGATGATTCATAAGGCAATGTACCGGTCCTCATCTCATGTGTGACATCTTCTTCAGAGTATTCAGTGTTGGACTCAACTACCTCTACGGGCCTGGAATTGAAAAGAAGTTATCTAGTTGAGCGAAAGGAGAGCACTAAACAGATTACATTGTGTAGACACCCAAAATTAAATCACGTCTACACATTGCAACTAGTCCAAGACTTGCAGCCAGAACGTCACGCTTATAAAAATCTAACAAGAAAATCGTGTAAAATCCTTAACCACCACAAAGAATTTACCTACATTGTTAAACTATTGAAAAAGGGGGCAGAGACAGCATGGTGCAATAGCAGGACAAGTCAGGTGCTAAGGTCTCCCATATCAACCATTAAATGCAGTGAGCTGAATATGTGACTGCTATTCAGCATACCAGCTTCTGAAGAAAACATATAAAATCATGGACTTCCAAAGAAGTACCAAACCTTCAACACCCAAAAGATGCAACCATCATTGGATCAACTTCAGCAGAAGCTAACAATAAGTGACTCATACAAAAGGTACTTTCATCATCTTTCTTTCTAATAAAATTGGATAAACTTCAACAGAAGCTAACAAGAAGCGACTCATAGAAAAGGTACTTTCATCATCTTCTTTCTTTCTAATATAAGTAGCGTTTTAAAATGCTTAACTTATTGAGTGCAAAATGCAGCAATATCCATCTACACAGGCCTGCATGGAACAGACTTGACAATCATGGTATTTTTAAGAGAATCGATGCTCATTTAGGCACATTCGATTGCAAGGATAAAAGATCGTGACAGAAAGTTTCATCATATTGTACTTGGAATAACAAAGCAGATTTTACACATTGGGGAATTCACAATGAAATATAGAAAGACTTGCCCACTTTCCAGTTATTTGACTCAAGATTTAAATTCACAGTGTCAAGGACTAAGAAACTAAATGAGTTGTCTATCCCCATTTCTTCTTCTGGTATTGCCATTGTCACAGGCAACACATGCTCCCAGGACAGGAACCGCACTTGGTATAGAAATCTCACTGACAGTGTCTTCTTCATTAGAAAAAAACAAGTCCGCACCTACCACTAGAACTCAGTGAATACCTACTTAATTCTCTCTCTTAAAAGCAGGATTAAATGTTCTCTTGACATCTGTCATTAAATTGTTTGTTTCCTGAAACAATTGTTCAAAATTCTTCTTTTTCTTAATGTCATTGAAACCACAGAAGAAAACTAGATGAAAATTCTCTTAAGTTGATCAAACACATGATTAATCATCTTGACTATAAAAGTTACATATTAAAGTGTATTGGAAATTCAGAACAGCTCTTTTCCATTGTTCATCCTGTTAAAGATTAAATGTAATAGAAAACTGGCCCAGCCACTAGGGCCAGGGCTAGTTAGAGATGCTGGCCCTAACTAGCCGTTGAGGATGCCAACGGCTACCTCTTTCTTCTCTCTTCTTCCTATACACTATGAATAATTATCTATAAATAGAGCAGTCCTAACATTAATAAAGCATGTTGTTTTGCAGCACCTTCACACTTGTTTGACTCCTTGATTGTTTCAATATTTGACTTGTATTGTTTTTTACAAGGTAACAAATCCTACTCGCAAGAATATTATCAGACATGACTGTATTGGGAAGCATGTCCAACTTGAAGAAAGTTTGTCTTCATACTTTGCTATTCCAAGGTTGAGGTAATCCTCGAAAGCTTTTCTTTTTGAAAAATAGAAAGAAAAATGAAGTGTTTAGGTGTTTGTTTGACCCAAATTGTTATCAAAGTTGGGCAAGAATAATGAAAAAATATTTTTTGTTTAAAGACTATTGGGATTATGTGTAGTATCTAATAACCTATTTTGCTTACTAATGGGCTTGATGAAGACGAAATAATTAAAACCCAAGAAAAATATAAACAAGATTTAAAATATGGAGAAAAAATGAATGCAAAGATCGCTTAGATCATTTACCAAAATGTAGATAATAAGCTTAGAAATAGAATCTTGTTCATACGAAGCCTTAGAGAAATTTTTTCTCTAAAGAAGGAGTTGATATTTCCTCGAAAGCTTAGAAATTGTTTTGATACATATTCTTGAAATATGGAATCAACTTGAGCATTTAAAATGATATTTTTAATCAAGTAAAGCTTTTGAGTTGATGCATTATGATGTTGGCGGACCTACTTCTATTGTCTCTAAAGAAGGAGTGGGATACTATGTGACCTTAATAGATTATTTTACTATATATACTTGAATATTTCTTTTGAAATATAAATCCAAAGTTTTTACAATTTTTTTTCACAATATGATTAAGAATTAATTCGACACCACTCTTCAAATCTTTAGATGTGATTCCGGTGGTGAATACACGTCAAAAGAATTTCAAAATTATCTTGAAACACATGAAATCTTACATAAAAAATCTTGCACTAAAACCCCACAACAAAATAGTTTAACCAAACGCAAACATAAACATATTATAGAAATAACTAAACACTTTTAATAACTAATAAAGTACCTAAGTATTTATGGGCAAAAGCAACCTTAACTATCATATATCGTATAAATAGAATGCCTTCCTCCCAACTTAGTGGCCTTTCTCCCATTGAAAAATTATTTGAAATTGTTCTGAATTATCAAAGACTAAGGGTCTTTGGGTGTATATGTTTTGTTTATAGAGATAAGAAAGATAAGTTATCACCTAAAACCATAGAGTGTGTTTTTCTAGGTTATGGAATTGACAAAAAGGATTATAGGTGCTTTGATCCCAAAGAAGGCAAGCTCTATTTATCAAGAGATATGAAATTTCTAAAAACCGACTACTACTATAACGCTAATAATGAAAGTAGAAAATATACCTTTCTAAATGACATTGTAAGCATAGAATAAGAGAGTGACACTTAAGATGGTGAAAACGAGAGAACCATAGATCTTGAACAACAAGAAGAAAATACGGAGCTAGAAATGAAAGAAAACAATGAACCTAGAGAGACCATAGAACTTTTTCCACTTTTCTATTCCATAAGAACTATATGATAAGAAAGCGTAACAATGCCCTCTAAAATCTCAAAACCCCACTAAGGTTTGTGTCATATGAAACATTTGAACCTCAAAGAAGAAACCTTATTGTCACCATCCAACAAGTTAAAGAACTTAATTTATACAATCAAGTCAAAGGTATATGGGAATGGAAAAGCGTTATGCAAGAAGAATTAAAAGCTTTGGATAAGGCTTAGTACTTAGGAGATAGTGCCTAAACCTAAAAATAAGAAACTTATTAGGTGTAGATGGGTATACAAGGTAAAAACACATAGTGATGGCAACATAGAAAGATATAAGGCTCCACTAGTAGCTAAAAGGTATACACGGGAATATGGAATAGACTACGAGAAAACATTTGCTTTCATTGCTAGAATGATTATTATAAGAATTCTCATAACCCGTAGTGTTATTAGAAAGTGAAAAGCGAACAATGCTACAAATGAACACACTCCTTAATGATATTTAATTTACATGACAACAAATGATGTTGAGGATACATGATCTTGAGGGTGCTGATGATGCATGTACTAGGTTTATGTCATGTATTTGGAGCTTTTACGATGTTCCTTTATACTATTCATCACGTGTATATTTATATGACATTTGTAATGAATTCTATTTTGGTTCCTTATTTTTCGTTATCAATATAATCAAATAAATGCATAATTAGGTGCAATTGGATTGAAACAATGCATTCATTTAAATTGATATAATAAGTATATTTGCAAAAGAAAAATAGTATCTAATCGTCCTCAATGTCATATGCAATATCATCACCTAATCATCTCATTTGTATACACATCTCAATACCTTTATGGAATAATTGATCCTATGTCTTCTTGAATGGTAAACTAAATGAAGATATATATATATATATAAAATTCCTCCTCGAGGACTATGTTCTGAAATTCTTACACTAAAAATAAGGCCTTGAATAGTTTGAAGCAAACTCCTAAAGCTTGGTTTAATATATTTTAAAACTTCATGCATATGCATAACATTTTGTCATGTTATAATAACACAACACTATTTGTGAGGGAATCACATAAAGTATAGTAATATTGTTTTTGTATGTTGATGATATGATCATTGAAAGTGATGAAGATGGACATATTGCAAGTTAAAAGGGAATTTCAAAAAGAATTTGAAATGAAAGATCTCGGTTTGCTTAGTTATTTTTTGGGAATTGAAATTATACACAATGGTAGAGGATACTTTATGTCTCAATATGATATCAATATTGTGTTAGGCTTCCAACAGCCAGCATAAAACTTTGTCGAACTTTTATACCATGTATTACACTAGCTGACCCCGTCTAGTATGGGAAAAGGCTTAGTTGTTGTTGTTGTTGATAGAGGATACTTTATGTCTCAAAAAAATTTGCAAGTGATATTGTTAGTAGGTCAGGTCTAATCAGTGAGAAAAAAATAGATACACCAAAACTGCTTGGGATCAAATTAAGAGCAATGGATGGAGAGAACTAGAAGATCCAACACCATACAGGCAACTTATAGGAACATTGACTTATCTCACTATCACTCGCTCAGACATATCACACGTTATCCACACTACGTGTCAGTTTCAGCAAGCTCCTACTGGTGTTCACATGAGTGTTATGAGAATTTTCAGATACATTAAGCACTCTGTGGATAAGAGAGTGTTCTTAACTTCTTTCTCTCTTGATTTGACCATATATACTTATGTTGATTGGAGTGAAGATATCAATAATCAACACTCCACTACCAGTTTTTGTATTTTTTAGGTAAGCTTTTATCTCTTGTAGATGCAAGAAACAATAGAAGGTGTCTCTACCATCCACATAAGCATAATATCGTGGAATGGTCATTGTTATCATAAAGACTTCATGAATTACAAAGGTGCTAAGAGACATGAAATTCATTCTACAACAACCCTCCATCATGTTTTGTGATAATAAATGTGTCATGTACATAGCATCTAACAATACTTTTCATGAGAGAACCAAGCACATCGAGATGGATTATCACTTTATTAGAGAAGAATGTTTTAAGAAGCTGACCATGTGTTATGCGCCCTCCGAACTACAACTTATAGATTTCTTTACCTAGTCATTATCAACTCTTAGGTTTCATTTTTTATTCGACAAACTTTCGGTATACACACTATAAGTTTGAGAGAGGGTGTTAAAAGATTAAATGTAATAGAAGACGAACCACTAGGGCCCACTGGACTTGGGCTAACTGACCTGACCACTAGGGTGAAGGCTAGTTAGAGATGTTGGCCCTAACTAGCCATTGGGAACTACTGTTGGCCCCCAACAGCTAGTTAAGTAGTCGTTGAAGATGCCAATGGCTACCTCTTTCTTCTCTCTTCTTTTGCTCGGTGCAAAAACATGAGTGAGGACTCATGAAGAAATGATGGACTTCTTTGAAGTTAATATTAGGTTACATCAAGGATCAACTTTAAGTCCATACTTATTTATAATGGTGATTGATGAGTTAACAAAACATATTCAAGATGAAGTACCTTGGTGTATGTTACTTGCAGATGACATTGTATTAGTGGAGGAGTCTAAGGAAAAAGTTCATAGAAAATTTGAACTATAGAGAGAAACATTAGAAAGTAAAGGCTTCTGACTTAGTAGAAGAAAGACAGAATATATGAAATATAAGTTTGACCATTTGGTTATTTCAGAGGACATAGAAATTAAAATTGGTACACATTGCATCCCCCAAAAGGAAAGTTTTAAATACTTTTTCACTGTGATGGAAGAATTGATGGAGATGTTAAGCATAGAATTAATGTTGGTTGGTTAAAATGGAGAGGAGCATCAGGTATTCTTTGTGATAAGAAGACACCATTAAAGTTAAAAGGTAAATATTATAGAGCAGCAATTAGACCTGCCATGTTTTATGGTTATGAGTGTTGGGTAGTTAATCATCAACATGTATAAAAGATGTCTGTGACAGAAATGAAGATGTTGAGATGGATGAGTGGTCATACAAGAAAAGACCGTATACATAATGAGGTTATTAAAAACAAATTAGGAGTGGCATCAATAGAGGATAAAATGAGAGAATATCGTTTAAGATGGTTTGGACATATAGAAAGAATATCAAAAGAAGAACCTATAAGAAGGTATGAAAAACTATATTTTGAAAGTATTAAAAGAGGTAGAGGGCGACCACAAAAGTGTTGGAAAGAAACCATAAAGAATGATCTCGCTTATTGTGAGTTAACTGCTAACATGGCACATGATAGGGCTATCTGAAACAAGGAATCCATGGTCTAGTATGGGAAAAGGCTTAGTTGTTGTTTGTTGTTGTTGTAAAAAATCACCTATTTTTTTGGATTTTTGGATCTTTTATGTTTATATATTTTGGATCCCATAGATGCTGACAACAGTGAAACAAAAACATGTTTATGGCTCCAAACATGGCTGTTTTTTCTAGTGTACAAAAATGGCATGAAATAGACCAGGTTCTCTTAATCTCCACAACGCTATTCAATAGGTTGGTACCTACTCCTAAGGCGTTTAACTTTTCCAATTCCTCCCTTTTACCCACATTACATAAGAAGAAATCACCGTGATACTCGTTCCAGAGAATAGGAAGACCAATATGATTTTCAAATTCCCCAAACAAATCCAATCAACTTAAAATGCATCAAACTCTAGACAATAGAAACAAAGCAAGAGAAGAGACACATACAACAGAATAACCGCATTTACGTTCTAGAGATAACAGAGGCTTAACCATGCTCGGGCACTACAAAGACAGGAATCTCACAAGGAACTAAAACACCAAGAGAACCTCATATCTACGTTTCCTGTTATCAAAGAACCATACAAGTACTACCCGATGGAAAAAAATCCAATTTCTGTTTAGATTCCTCGTGAAATAATGATGAATTTTATTCTTCACCTAATCAAACGAACATTCAATTTAAACTCAGAAGTCTGGAGAATTGATTCTCCACAGCGATGAACTTCAAGCGAAATGGACGAATCAGTGAGACGCAAAATCAAAACTAGACCGAAGAAGAAGAGAAAGAGCACCTTCCGACGCATTGGCGTAGGAGTTGCTCGGTCTTCTCGCATTTTCTGACGAAATTTCCGGGTTCTACTTCCTCGGTTTTGCAGCGAGATTTGACGACCCTCTTCATGGAGCAGTGATCGTCGGCCATTGGATTATCGACCTCCACCGGATCGCTGATCCATCCCCCCAATCGCTCCCGTAGACTCTTCCTCTCGTCGCCCATCTCTGTCTCTGTCTCTCTCTCTCTCTCTCTCTCTCTCTCTCGCGCGCGCGCGCGCGCTTGAAATCTAGACACTTCTAAAACTTGGTGGACACGGTGAACCGCGAAGGAGTGAAATAAACAGGAGAGCTAGCGTCTCCAGAAAAAGCAAGGAAAAGGAATTAGCCGACTCGAGTCCAGAGTTGTTTTCTTTTCAAAGGGGGTGAGTGATTCGTGTACGAGGCTGGTACTGGAACTACAGGCACAAGCCCAAATGGGACTGGGAACCATGGTTTCGTTTTGAAAAGTGCTAGCACTCAGAACCATGATATTTCGAATTTCATTTGTTTATGGAACTGGTTCCACCTTTCTACTAGTTCCGCTTTGCGTGGAACTAGAACCCTCTTTTAGCTTTTTTTTTAACATCTTAGAAAACAGTAGTTTGCTTATTTTCATCAGGTATGAATTTCTTGATGCTCAGGAGCTTGTGAAGTCATTAAGTTTAAAAATACATTAAAAAGGACCCTTTAATTTTAAACTTCTGAAATTAGAGTTGAATTAACATGATTTATTAAATCATTTGGAGCCTAAAAACCTACGTATCCTGCCATCAAGAAGATATCAAATTAACAGGGAGCAGAAACATAATCCATGCCAAAGATACAATATCTCTCAAAATAACCTGATTTCAAATCCTCGAGCAAGCTTTTTCCACATCAAGCTGGGTCAAATACATCAATTCTAGGTCATCGTTAAACTCAATCTTAATTCATATTAGTTTTTAACTTAGAAAGAGCAAGATTATATTTTATTGTCTCCTTTCAACACTTTAGCAGCTTCTTTTCCTCTTTTAAATTGTTTATTACCAATTTCTCTTACCTTTTTATTCAAGCTTCATTCGGCTTCCTGTCCATCTTTCTTGTCTTTGATTTCATCAATACTCAAGGGCTTGAGAAAAAGGTTTTCAACATATTTGGTGTGAAATGGATTCCACAGTGGCTGCAAACCTTGTTACAGTATAACCCCCTTTTCAATGCTACAAGTTTGCAGGTGTTGTAGATGTGATTAGAAGTTCTTGCAACAGGTTTAGCAGTATATAGATTACACATACATTACAACAAGCTAACACTTGTGCAGATATTTTTGGCCAGTAGCAGATCTACATTGAGCAGAGGTAGAGCGTCTGCCCCACCTGAAATTTTAAAATTCAAAAGAAAAACAGTAGCTTACATATGATATCATGAGCTTCAAGCATACTTTGCTCCCATCCTAAACTGTTCCGAAGTCTATTCGCCTCGCCCTATAGTAATTTCTAGACCTCCGCCACTGTTTTTGGCTAGATGGGGAGCAAATTTATGTGGAGATTTTGTGCTCTGGACGACTCCCCTCTCATCGATAATCGCAGACACAGAGACAGTAGCTACATTCTAGTTTCTTTGTGTCTGTTCATTTTATTCACAGCTTGTATGCCCAGTGTTTCTTTCCAGTAAATCGAAAAAAGAAATTCTTACCCAAATAACTTCACAAAGGATTCAATATTTCCTTTTTTAACTTAGGTTAATGCATAGAGATAATTTAAGACAGATTCATTCCTCGAAGAAGAGACTCCCAATAACATCATAGACGAGCGAAGCTCAAATAAAGTAGATACAAAGAAGTCCATCTATGGTCCCATATCTCGAGTTAAGGTGCTTCTCGCAAGCTAGTCAACACATGTACCTTCTCTAATGTGTGTGTGCAATGCAAACGTGTCAATCAAAAGTACTTTTAATTCAAATCTCAACAGTTAATTATGTTAATCAAACAATGAAGATAAGAGTTTTTTCTGGTTCTCTATTTTTATAGGTTTCTTAAATCTTGACTCAATACACATATATATTGTCTTAAATAACACACTCAATACATATATATACATATGGATGTATATATATTGTCAACCATCCGGTTGAGAGGTATGAATAGTTGAAACTAAAAAACTAAAGTAACTGAGTATATGTGCGAGCTACTATGTACCCTACAAAAAATACATATACCTTTTTACTTTTTATTTTAAATCTCAACTACTCATGGCTATTGATGAGATTGGTTCGAGTTGAGTTTACATATGTGAAAGATCGATGGTGGAAATGTTTAAGATGGTAAAAATATGTTGTAGTCGTACAAAAATATAAATGATACTTTCAATTCATATCTTCGTCATTGATCTCAAAGATGGTAAAAATATTTAAGCATTTTTATGTACCTAAGATCAATATGCATTTAACACTATATATATATATATAGAGAGAGAGAGAGAGATAAAAAGGACACGAGAATCTATAAGATAATATAGTTAAGTCCTAACTTCCAAGCTAAGTATGTGCAAGGCCCACCATACCAAGCCCATCGGATTCTTCTTATTAGGTGTGACCCATATGTTATATTACCAACAAGGGAAGGATATCTTTCAGTTAGCTTGAATCTCATTCTCCATTGTAAGAGACTATAGTATCCACAAGCGACTCAAATTTAGTATTTTTCAAACCATGAAATCAATAGACCTTGCCCATTACCTATATATGACACAACGACAGACTCATTTAATGGCAAGCTGAACCATACGCCTCACCTTGAAATCTGAAAAATTCTTGGATTTGTCACTGTATATAAAGAGACAAATATAAATACTTTGTGATGGTGAAATACAAATACACCTCACCCAAAATAGAAATTTTGCTCACCTCAAAAAAACAGAGCTTACCACTATCTCACATCATTTTTCTTATAAGGTGGTGAAATATCGATTTAATTTTAGTGATAATTTCTTATCACAGAATGTCATATCAACTTCTATCATTTATTCAGCCTACACTAATTCCTTGCATGATATTTTCATAAATTGTTCTCATCCTTTTAAAATACTAATTAGATCGTTGTTTTTATGCAATGTGCAGACATGCCTATTATAGTTGTGACATCAAACTTGCATTCATATACTTTGTTTTTATTTCACTAAGTTAAGACTTTTGTATTCCACAATTGCATCTTATTCTTAATTCATCCTTTTGCGATGTCCATCAAGTCAATATTATCATTAAGTAACAAAGTCAACTACTTAGTGCACTCAATATCAACCATCGGTGTGATCCTACATTAAGAGACTTGTTAATTTTCTTCTATAATAGTGTTTGTGTGTGTGTGTGTATATATATATATATATATATATATAGAGAGAGAGAGAGAGAGAGAGAGAGCAACAGAGTATGACACGAGTCTAGGTAATGCCTGGGTTACCTTAACCTAATACATCGATTACGTTTACTCTTGCTTACTTTTACTCACACAGAGGACACGACACGCGGGTTTTGAGTGTCCAGGGTATGGATGTATCACACCAAAACCCTCCCTCTCCCCTTCGCTCTAAAACAACGAACGGCCATCAGTGAGCTTTCCGGTGACACGTATGTTATTTCTTTCTTTTTTTTCTTCTTTCTTGTTTCCCATTTGCGTTATTTCTTCTTCTTCTTGTTCTCTCGTCTTTCTGTTTCTTTTTCTTCTCCTTCTTTCTTCTTGTTTGTGTGCGTTACTTCATTGTCATCGTCTTATTTTCCGCATTTCTTCCTTTTATTCTTCATTTTCTTCAACCGTGATTCTCTTCTTTCTCTTTCTTGTCATTCGTTTTCTATCTTTTTCGTTTTTCCTTCTTTACGCTTTTGCCTCTTAAGGTTTTTCATTGTAATTACAGTTTAGCTGTAAACTCATTCTCTTGCCTTATCTACCAAGACAGTATCATCATTAAATAATCATATTGCTTTAAATATGCTTTGTTCATTTATCTATAACTACAGCTTTTCTTTTGTTACAAGAGTAGGCTGAAGCCTAAAACACACACCCATGCATGCGCCCCCTGGGACTTGAACTCCCCACCAGCAGCAAGAGCACATAGCCCCCTGATGTTGAGAGATAACCTTAACGTTGATAGCTGGTGTAACGAGCGATCGGCAAAACATTGTTCAAAGCTATGAAATTTAGATTCACGACAAGTGCTTTCAGTGAAAGTGCACAACTAAGTATCCTTTTATAAAATCAATTTCCATGTTATAACAGCATGATGCACAATCAACTGCTGCCGTTGTTTGTTTGTTTTCTTTCAAAAAGATTTGATTTCTCATCAATAAAATTTAATTCTCTTGATTATGCTCCAAACCTTCTTTCTATGTTCACCTATGGAGAATCCTTATAGCTTTGCCGACTCCTTTGGAACACAAGGGCAACCAACCGCTCCGTGGATGCTCTATGGGCACCGACTCTTTCATGTGATAAAGGTAGAAAGAGGAATCAATAACTGGTCTTGCGGTGCACTCACTCACATATTGATCAAAATCTACGATTGAAAGGAGAGGATGATGATACTGTTTACAAACTTCTTGATGATTAGTTTGTCTACTCTTGTAATTTGTTAATTCAATTTACTTGTGAAATACACAATGCATTAATTTACTTGCAGGAACCGATCTAACTATGATGCAAGAATCAGTCTTCCAAATTTGTGGCTTGATATATATGTGTATGTGTTTGTGTAAAAATTTCACAAAAGCATTTTGTAGTTTATGGTTTTGACAATTTGGGACCTCAATTACTCTCGTAATAGGTGATTTATAAATCCATCGACTCTTTCATCCCAGACATCAGGTTTTTGAGAATGTTTAAGCCTAACAGGAGTTAAGTATCGCTGACAATTCAAAAATTAAGGCTGAAGTAAAACCTGCCGGATTATCGATGGAGCCTGATGATGTTTCTTCAGTAGAGGCATTGCCGAAACAACGAAGAAAGCAGCAGGGGCCTGTACTGAACCACGATGAAAATGGAGATCCACTACAGCAGGAAAACAATTCAGAGAGCCACTAAAAGATGGACAGACGCAAAGAGAATGCCCAGGTAGCCATGACGCAAGTCAGTGTCCACTACGACAGAAACAAACACAAGGCAGATGTTCGAGTAGCCATGACGTACATGCAGATTATTAGAGGAACACATGCCAGAGGCTGAAGCAAGCTTTTCGATTGCTGAAGTCAATAGACAATTGCCTTGCCATATCTCGAAGATTAATGAAGAGAAACTATGATCTCTTTGCAGAAAAGCAGGAATCTAACATTTGGTAGTAAAGTACCCAAGCTTGTAGATGTCGACCATCAACACGGGCAGAAAACCAGAAGCAATGGGTAGCGTGGAAGCAGAAAGCCACATAGAAGATAGTAGTAAGTTGATGCCGTTTAAGCAGAACCTCACCTCAAAACAACAGAAAGGTGTACGTCTAAGTAAAAACAAACCATGACTCTAAAAGGACAACTAAAAGATATAAAATAAGCATTCAAGTTGGAACATAACCTATTCAAATGACAGTCAGGCAACTGAAGGGAGCTAGCAAGGAATTGAAAGAGGAGTGACACTGAACTCCCAATGTTCAACCAGCAGACAAAATAGGAAAGCTCCGGCAAGAAACTTCCAGTCTCATCAGAACAATCTGTTCAGCCCTTCTTGGTTGTCTTGCGGCACTCCTCTTCAGCTCCTACAGCATTACTGATCGATCGCTGCAGCAGGATTCATCATCAACAACAGGCTAATATAGTCATGTTGAACTGAAACAAACAAAATATAATTCTTTTTATCTCCATTTTATGATAGCAATGTGAATATTTGATTATTACTAGAGTATTCATAAACAAAGCATTACCCATTTGCAATAGGTGACTCCGGATGATTGCGCTGATAATCTGGTGACTTGCTGTAGCTGCGTCCACGACGAGGGGAAGCAGTCCTTCGGGGTGGAGAACGTCTTCCACGTGGGGAGCTGCTGTTTTTGTTTCCAAATTCACTTTTAAGTTTTAACCACCAATACATGGTGGAGTGTTCAATGGAATATGAGACATAACAAGATTCCTTTTTATGATAGCAATGTGAATATTTGATTATTACTAGACAACAAAAGCATTACCCATTTGCAATAGGTGACTCCGGACGATTGCGCTGATAATCTGGTGACTTGCTGTAGCTGCGTCCACGATGAGGGGAAGCAGTCCTTCGGGGTGGAGAACGTCTTCCACGTGGGCTGCTGCAGTTTTTGTTTCCAAATTCACTTTTAAGTTTTAACCACCAATACATGGTGGAGTGTTCAATGGAATATGAGACATAAGATTCCTTTTCGAAAGTGAAGATAATTTACCCATTTGCATGAGGGGACTCAGGACGATTTCGCTGATTATCTGGTGATCTGCTGTAGCTGCGTCCACGACGAGGCGAAGCACTCCGATGGCGTGGAGAACGTCTTCCACGTGGGCTATAGCTCCTGCAGTTTTTGTTGTGGTGCTCAGTTTTAAGCTTTAACCACCAATACATATCGGAGATTTTAACGGTATAAACATTTTATTCAGGTCCATACCACACTAGAGACAAACATGCACACAAAAAATCATCACCCGAAATCAAGGACGAACCAACATGTGAGACATTCAAAAGCACTCTCATTATTTACATGCAACAGTGAAAAGAGACAAATAATAGAAAACTCTTTCTTTCCGAATTATACCCAACATCCTACTGACGTCTTTGAATATATATATATATATAAAACAAAGGTGAGAATGACAGACTGCAATTTTGTTAATTAACTTAGAGATGATAACCTAGTTCTCCTATATGGAAACATCTTCCACTAAAACAACCGGGTTCAAACTTGATATTCTAGAGTCTTTCAGCAATTACCAATGAAAAACACCAACAAAGGCCAAGAATGATGAAATTGACAAAAAAACTTCACAATTTAAAGAGATAGACTAAGGAATGGTTGAGAACGTTTATCAACAATAAATAGCTTGTTCTGCACACAGATTAAGGGAGGAGCACAACGTAGACAGGACAGAAAGGCAGACCTGCGACCATAACTTGAGCTACGGCCATAGCGAGGGCTAGGGCTACGACGACGCCCACTTCCCATTCCACCAGGACCAATTCGTAAACGACACTCTCTAGCAAAATGGCCAGGCTCACCACATTCATAGCACTTCATGTCCTCCCCACCACCACGTCCTCGAACACCTCGTCCACCACCGCCACCGTCACCGCCCTTGGAATTATGTGAGAGCTCAACACGCCAACCATTCTTTCCTGTTATGCACCAAGTACATAGAGCACTCATAACAGTAACGCAGTACAGCAACCATTCTGAATCAAAGATCTAGAAAGTGCTTGAGCGTCACTAGAACAGAAAGCAAAGAAAGAGAAAATTGCTTACTGCTTCTGAGAGTGGAAAAACCGTTACTTATTTAGGTACCTTATCCAACAAAAAATATTTTGGCATTTGTAAATGTGCTCATCCTTTGTAAATTCAGTGGAGAAAGACTGAGCAAAGTAGAGAAGAAATTTGAGAACTAAGAAACAACCTGTGTACCACATTAAACAAACACACTTCATTTAAGAAATAAGTTGCTCGCCAACTGCTATAATGTGCCACGAAACAGGTAATGCAACAACATGCAGATAATAGAGACCTTCTAGAAATACCAGCATTCAATCAAGAAAGAAAGGAAGAAGAAAGTGAAGAACGAGAATTTCTTCATACCATCCAAGGCACGGATTGCATCTAAGGCATCTCTTCGATCATCAAACTCAATAAATGCATAGCCAGGAGGCCTCCTTGCAACCCAAACACTACAATCAAGTCAAGAATCTGCCATTAGATCTGAAACATACCATGACACGAAGATTACCCGTTAATATGGTTGGAAGAACGTGATTACATGACATGAGCACCAATGACATAAATCTCTTACATAGTGAAAATGTCAACCCCATACTTGTATGGTTGTACCTACCGTGTGATTTTAAGGACTAAGGTGATGTTTTTGCCATAAGGGAACATCTCAACGAGTTCATCACACCACTCTTCCCAACAGCACAAACTAAAGGAGACTACTCAAAGTATCAAACATGGCTCATGAAGTTTAGGTGTATAGATGCGACTTACACCATTGATGCACCCACACTTACACAACAAATTTTGATCATGGTTAAGAAAATCCTCAGCCTGTACCTCCAGAAGTTTCAAAAATATATACCCATATATTCCTTTTTTCCGTGAAGTCAAAAAGAAAAACTTCAAAGTAACCATATACCAATATCAACATTTGAACATAATATGTACTTTTCTTATAGACAATTTTAGTAGAGCATAAGATATATGTATAAATTTATAAGCTTATAGCAGTGTTATCCGTACATATCGTATCGTTTACGATAAAGCCATTTGTATCGTAAATGTCAACTTATCGCTCCGTATCGTGCGATACGCTCTGGGTCCCTTATAAAGTGCCCTTGGTCGAACGGAAACCCGTGTTTTTGCGGATTTTCTTAGTTTTTTCAGAGCTCCCCAAGCTCCCCTATCATGGTTCTTCGCCTCCTCGATATTCAAGGCTCCAAAAACGTGCTCTATGGTGTCCGTGCAAGCCTCCTAACTCGGATTTTGGTATATTTTTAGTGTTTTTCTTCATTTTTTCTTTTGTATTTGTTGTTTTTTTGTGTTATTTGTATTTTTCTTTTTTTGAATGACAAAATATGAAGTTATTAAGTGTGTGGATATGATTTTTATTGCATTCATGAAGTGGGAGTGTTATTTGAAGATTGGGGATTTAAGAAGTGCTTTTATTTTCAGGTTTTTTATTGAATTAAAGTGTTCAATTGAGATGACATAAAGGGGTGGTAGAGACTCATTCTCGTTCTGATGATCCGGCATGGAAGTGGGGTACACCAGTTAAAGGTTCTAGATTGAAGATAAGATATTTATTTTGTGAGAGGGTGGTTAGTGGTAAAATTTCACGGTTGAAACACCACCTTGCAGGGACTAGGAAAGACTCCTTACATAGGTAGAGTTAGAAGTTTACCAAAATGCATTACATGGCAATATCTTCACATAATTGAGAGTATACAAGAGAGGAGACAACAAAAGATGATTTGGAGACGTTTGAAGAAGATGATGCTATTGGATTTACTGATATTTTCCCTTCAGATGCCAAAACAGAGATTGGTAGTAGCAGTTCACGAGCACCTAACAGGGTAAAGAGAGTTGCTGAAGACTTTGGAGGTGGTAAAAGAGAAAGTTCAAGAAGGAGTAGAGAAAGAGTTTCTTCTAGCATACATTCATTTTTTCTTCTTACCACTGTAAACACTCCAAATTTCACTACACCTGGTGCTCAACTTCGAATTTGTGCTGCTATGGCTTCAGAATAACTGCATCATCAGGCAGACCTTATAGTGGGGAGATGGTTTTATGATGCATGCATTCCATTAAATGCATGCAACCAATTTTCATTTTCAAGCAATGACAGATGCAATTGCTAACATTGGTTCAGTATACAAGATGCCCTTCTATCAAAAGTTAAGAGGAAAGATCTTAGATAAGACCGTCATTGAAGTGCAACAATATTGTTCGACTTTGAGAGAGTCATTGAAGGAGACAGGTTGCACTATCATGGCAGATAGATGGACAAATAGGCGAGGAAAAACCTTGCTAAACTTTCTTATCTACTGTCCTAAAGGACTTATGTTTTTGAGATCTCTAGACATGTCAGAGGAGAGGCACACTACGGAGATCCTACGGCAAGAATTTGATAAGGTGATATGCGAGGTTGGGCTAGAGAATGTAGTCCAATTGATTACAGATAATACAACTAACTACAAAGCACCTGGGAAGGAGTTAGCTATACTTATAGGACTTTCTATTGGACACCATGAGCAGCCCATTGTTTAGATCTCATCCTTGAGGATATTAGTGAGATTGATAAGATAAAAACATCTCATCCTTGAGGATATTGGTGAGATGGATAAGATAAAGACAACAACTGAGTGTTGCCAAGATATCACAAAATTCATTTACAACCATGCATTTGTTTTGTGTACGATGAGGAGATATACAGAAGGTGCAAAACTTCTTTGAACTGCTGCAACTCGATTTGCAATAAACTTCTTATCTTTACAGAGTATTGTGAGACAGAAGCAAACATTGAAGAGAATGTTCAACAGAAATGAGTGGCAACAATTTGCAGAATTGTCTCAAAACAGAAGAAACCGAAAGTTGAATGAGATTTCCGAGACAGTCTTCAGGAGTATATTTTGAAATGCATGTGTTAGATTGTTGAGGATTACGTGTCCTTTGGTGAAGGTTTTGAGATTAGCTGACAGTGAGAAAAAACCATCTATGGGTTATCTTTATGAAGCCATGGATACAGCAAGAGGCAATTTAAAATAATTTTAATAGAAAAAAAAGAGATTATGTGATCATGTGAAAAATTATTGATAATAGATAAAATAAACAATAAACCCATCATTCAGGTACTCAACAAGCTTCAAAAGGGATGGTGAGGTTAATCGAGACATCATTGATTGTATATAATCTATACATAGATTAGTCCCTAATGAGAGTAGAGCAAATGTTATACATCCAGAGATGGAGATCTATGATAATACTCTTCACTTGATGGGTTTACCTGTAGCAATTCGCAACCACACTACTATGTGTCTAGGTAAATTGTTTATCTTCGTATTTAAGTTTCTTAAATTAATACATCTTATATTATTGTAGATTGTCTCTAATATTTGTCTTTTTCTACACATGTTTGGTGAAATAGGTTTGGAACTAATTGCCCGAAAAGTTTTGAGTCAAACCTGTAGTGCGGACTGAATGATTTAGTTTTTATTCATTGTAACTGTTATGGAATGCTAATGAAATAAATTAATAGTCTTGTAAGAAATTCGGGGTCATGTAAGTTCATATGTACGTTATTTTGGTCTTGTGTCATCTTAGTAATAGGTAATACTTATTAGGGGTATATTAGATATTCAAGTTAGACAAGGTATTTATAGAAGTCACTAGGGTTTAGGTCATATTATTAGGGAGAAACGGATCGGCAGCCAGAAGTGGGTCGTTTTTGAGTTCTTAAGCAATTTGGGGGAATGCCTCCAAATGGCAATCTATTGTAAGTTCTTTTATATTGATTAATGAATGTTTGATTTCTAACATAGTATCAGAGCCTATATGGCTGTTTTTCTTGACGAAACCTGAAGAAAAATATCATATTTTTTAGAGTTTTTGATTCAGATCTGATATTGATTGGATTGCTGCCTCAGAAACAAGCAAATTTTGTATCAACTTCAAGGCATAGACATTTTCTTTGTGACTGCATCAAGGTATTCTAAATATAATCAATTTTATCTTGTCATTAGAAGGCTTCTTAACAGTCAGTGGGGCAGTTTGGTTGATTTACATCAAGGGTGGATTTATTCTAACTGATCTTGGGTCAGGCCATGTTTATTTTATCGTGCGGTTCATTATAAAAACAATCAGAAATCAGATTTTTTTAAAGTCTTGGTATTGTGAAATACAGGTTGGACATTCAAGTCAAGAAATTAGAAATCTTGTCGTGTGGTTCAGACATTCAAGTCTTGGTATCGTGATTACATTCTTGAATCTTCAAGTCTTGGTATCTTGGTTGAACATAGAGGAATTTCATTCACGTTTTCATGCAATTTAGATCTAATCATTATAGAGCATTCTTCTGTGTTAAACGATTCAAAAATACAGGTTCATATCCATTTATACGTAGTGCTTGAAATTCAATAAAGCTAGACATATAATTTTTTGTGACAGCTTCAATAAATCAAATCAGATAAGTTCCATAAAATTGTTTGACTAATGGATGGCAAAGGAAAAGTAATTGACAACTCCTTCCACACAGGTGAAACGTCCTCTTCATTCGAAAAAACAGAAAATTTCAAGATTACCTCTACGAAGTTAGATGGCAGAAATTATTTGGAATGGGCCAGATCTGTAGAACTAGCTATTGTAGCAAGGGGGAGATGTGTACATCTAATGGGTCACACTCCAATTCCAGAGCCTCATGATACTCTGTATCCTACCTGGAAAAGAGAAGATACCTTGATATCATCTTGGTTACTACAGTCGATGATTTCATTAATTGCCAAAACTTTTATGATTTTAGAATCTGCTCATGAGATTTGGTGTATAGTGGCAGAAGCTTATTCCCGAAAGAAAAATATTGCAAAAGAATATGAGATACTAGAAAGAATCAGAAAATGCAAACAAGCTACTCGGTCTATCAGTGAATATTATACAAATCTCCGTGGTCTTTGGGATGAACTCCACTATTATACGAATATCAAGTGTTCGGCTTGTTATAATAAAAGAAATTTTGAGATTGAAAAGAAGAAAGTATTTGATTTATTATGGGGTGTCAATCCTGAATTTGAATCAGTCAAACTGAATATTTTGGACAGAGAAGAACTTCCTTCCTTAGACACATTATACTCTTTATTAATCAGAGAAGAAGATCACAGGAATCTTGAGAAGGATCATATTCTTGGTACCGATCAATAGGCCGTTCATGTACGGGGTGATAGTTCTCGTTTACATGGCAGAGGTGGACATCAGAGTCGTGGTCGTGGACGTGATCGATTTCATTCTGATGAGAAAGAAAAACTTATTTACTCACATTGTGGCAAATCACGTCACACCAGAGATCACTGTTGAGAATTACATGGGAAACCTAATTATTATCGAAATCGCAATGCATCTGTTCATTCTGAAGAAAGTTCAACTCCAAGCACTGATGGAATTCAGGAGATTATCAAAAGAATAGAGGGTCTAGAACATAGATTATCTGAAAAATCTGCTTCTACTTCTTCTCAAGCTACAGTGGCACAGGCAACACATACGGTAAAGGGTAACCATTTCTATCCTTCTCTCTCTAAAACCTAGATAATTCATTCAGGGGCTACAGATCATATGGTAGGCGACATATCATATTTTTAAGCATACAAGACTCTCAAAGATCAGAAACCCATTAAATTGTCAGATGGCTCCCTCACTTATTAGCTCTTTAACTCGCACTCTAGATTGTTACGTAACTTTTCATCCTACTGACTGTGTTTTTCAAGATCTGAAGATGGGAAAATCTTTGGACATGATAAACTCCAGAGGGGATTATACATTCTTGAAGATCAGCCTCAACCTTCAACTTCTTACAGTAGTTCAACAGCAACAGCTCCAAATGCAGATCTTAGTCTTTGACATTGACGTCTGGGTCATCTCCCTGTGTCCAAAATTCCATATGTTATCCCACAACTTAGAGTCCAGTCAAATAAATTTCAGTTTGAATGTGAAGTATGTCAGCTCAAGAAACATTAAAGAGCTTATCCTTTAAGTGATTCTCGACGGTCTCTACCTTTTGAACTTATTCATTCTAATATATGGGGTCCAAGTCCAGTCACTTCTTTGTTTGGTCATAGGTATTTTGTCTCCTTTATTGATGATTGTACACATCTTACAATCGTTTACTTAATAAAATCAAAATCTGAAATTTCCTCTATTTTTCCCATAGTGCATAAATTTATTTGTACTCAATTCAATGCTTCTGTTAAAATTCTTCGATCAGATAATGAGGGAGAATACATTGGGACTCAGTTACAAGACTACTTACTATCACAGGTGATTGTTCATCAAACTGCCTATCCTTATACACCCCAACAAAATGGTATTGCTGAGCGAAAAAATCGTCATATTTTGGAGGTTGCGAGAACTCTCCTACTCCAAAGTAATGTTCCTAAATTCTATTCAGGAGAAGTTGTCCTTATTGTTGTTTATCTCATAAATAGAATGCCAAGCAATACAATCCAGGGTGACAGTCCTATTCAGAACCTTGATAAAGAATCAAAACCATTCCATCTAGTCCCTCGTATCTTTGGGTGTACTTGTTTTGTACATATCCACCTTCCAAATCGGGATAAACTTGATGCCAAGTCAATAAAGTTAATTTTTCTTGGTTATTCGACCTCTCAAAAGAGGTATAAATGTTATGATCCTCTGCTTAAAAAACTCTATATTTCTATGGATGTCACTTTTTCTAAATTCACCCCTTATTACTCTTCTCAAAAGGAGTCTATTGAACTTCCTTCCTGTGTTCTTCCACTAATTCCTAGTGAGGGAGAGTATAATGATACAGTTGATCAGATTGAGAAGGCACAACAATCAAAAGAAATTCTGACGTACAAGAAAGGACAACAGAAGATTGTTTACTCTGAAGAACCATGTACTACAGAGATTTTCCCTGAATCAGATCCTCAAGTGCAAGTGGACAATGACCTGGAGATTCCTATTGTTGTTCGCAAAGGTAAGTGTATATGTACACGGTATCCAATCTCTAATTATACTTCATATGCCAACACTTCTCAGAATTATCAAAGATTTGTTACGAATGCTAAGAAGCATAAAATCCCTTCAAAGTTTGAAGAAGCAATCAAGTGTTCCTTATGAAAAGCTGCAATTAAAGAAGAATTGAATGCACTTTGAAAAACAACACATTGACCATCACACAGCTACCTTCTGATAGAAATATTTTAGGATGCAAGTGGGTATTGACTATTAAATATAAGGCAGATGGAAATGAGGAGAGATATAAAGCCAGATTGGTTGCTAAAGGATACAGTCACTCATATGGCATTGATTATAAAGAAACGTTTGCACCTGTGGTTAAACTCACTTCAATCAGGTATGACAGCAAATTTGGGATGAGATCTATGACAACTGGATGTTAAAAACGCTTTCTTACAGGGAGATTTAAACGAAGAGGTGTATATGGAACTACCTCCACGGATGACCATAAATTCTTTACCTCCTAATATAGTGTGTAAACTCAATAAAGCAATATATGGACTGAAACAGTCTCCTAGAGCTTGGTTTGATAAGTTCAGCAAAGCAGTTTGTAGTCTGGGATATAGTAGAAGTCTTAATGATCATACAATATTCTTTAAGAAAGAAACAAAAATATTCATTCTAGCTATTTATGTTGATGACATTATTGTCACAGGAGATGATCTTGAAGAAATATCAAGATTGAAAATGAACCTTCATAAATTATTTGATATTAAAGATTTGAGTCGGCTCCACTATTTTTTGGGTATAGAAGTTCTCTATTCTAACACAGGTATTTTCTTAACTCAGAGAAAGTACTTCATGGATCTTCTTGAAGAAACAAATATGATTGAGTGTAAACCGAGTGACATCCCCATGGAAGTAAATCAGAAATTTTTTTGTGATGACAGTGAAGAGTTCAAAGATATTCATAAATATTAGAAGCTGGTTGGTAAACTCATATATTTGACTATTACTAGGCCAGACATTACTTATGCAGTTGGGATTGTGAGCGGGTATATGCATTCACCAACCAAGAATCAGATTGATGTTGTATATAGAATTCTCAGATATCTTAAATCAACTTCAAGAATGGGTTTACTCTATTCAAAATCATCAAATTTGGACATTGAAATCTATTCAGATGCAGACTGGGCTGGTTCATATGATGACATGAAATCTACTACAGGCTATTTTACGTTACTCGGCGGTAACATTATATCTTGCAAAAGTAAAAAAAACAGACAGTGGTTGCAAGATCTACAGCAGAAACTGAATACAGAGCTATAGCACAAGCTATGTGTGAAGGGAAATGGATATCTTTGTTGATTAGTAAACTGGGATTTATATTTAATCATCCTATACCACTATATTGTGATAGTGGTGCAACAATTCAGATAGCTTCTAATCCAATTTATCATTAAAGAACCAAACATATAGAAATTGATTGCCACTTCATCAGAGAGAAGATATCAAATCAAGAATTCAAGCTAGAGTATGTTCAATCTATCAAGCAGAGGCTGATTTCTTAACTAAAGCTCCTACCTGCAGGCAATTAAAGGAAACATTATCCAAGTTGGGTGTTATTAATATCCTTCACCCAACTTGAGGGGGAGTGTTAAGGAATGCTAATGAAATAAATTAATAGTCTTATACGAAATACTGGGTTATGTAAGTTCATATGTATGTTATGTTGGTCTTGTGTCATCTTAGTAATAGGTAATACTTATTAGGGGTATATTAGGTATTCAAGTTAGACAAGGTATTTATAGGAGTCATTAGGGTTTAGGTCATATTATTAGGGAGAAACAGATCGGCAGAAGTGGGTCGTTTTTGGGTTCTTGAGCAGTTTGGGGGAATGCCTCCAATCCGCAATCTATTGTAAGTTGTTTTATATTGATTAATGAATGTTTGATTTCTAACCATGCGCCTTCGTGAAAGGTAATGTTGTATTACTTAGTACTTAAATGTTCAATTCAATAAATTGTTTGACTTTAATTGTTAATATTACTTACTAATTGCTTATCTTTTTTTGTTGTAGGTGTAAACAACAAAAATTCTCACTCCTGGTTTTTGAGACCGGAAATGAACCATTTCGTGCCTACATCGCTTTTAAGGGCGTGCCAGCTAGCTGGCTTAAACTAGCGAAGTTTTTGAAAATATCTGACTTTTGGGCAATTGTGAGAAAGCGGGATCTTTTTGCTTTAAACCTTCTTGAACCGTTGCTCAAGGGTCAGTTTAAGCACTTATGGACTTCGATAAAAGCAATTTTAACTCTGAAAATATGTGTTTGAAATATGGATTCGATTTGTGCCTCCGTTGCAAATTTTATGTACGGGGGCTGTACGTTTCCAAGTCTTTGAGTTTTAAGCTATTTAGGCCGGATATGTGTGTGCATAAGTGGCCTAATTTCAGCGTGTTTGAGCGTATATTCGGGATTTCTTTTAAAAATGCGTGAATGCAAGGATGCACAAATATTTTTCGGGTTTGATATGATGATGTGAGCTAGACTCGAATTGAAAGCAACTCACACAACTTAATATAACTACCTGAAACTGAAAGTGCAACGCAGCTTAAGGGAAATACCCGAACTTGAAAGCAACTCACACGACTTGAATGTAAATTGCAGAATCGAAATATACTTATATCTTAAGAGCAGAAAGGCTCAATTGGGAGTGAGTGCTCTTGGTGTGTAAATGGAAAGACAACTCACAACTTGAATTGAACTTGCCGAAATTGAAATATAAGTATATAGTAAGAGCGGAAAGGCTCAATTGTGAGTGAGTGCTTTTGGTGTGTAAATGTAAAGATAACTCACACAACTTGAATTGAATCCACCCAGAAATGTAAGTGCGTACACGACTTAATGTATAACTCACGCAGCTGGAAAATATATAAGTATGTTATATCTTATGAGCAACAAAGGCTTAAAATGTGTGTGAGAGTGTAAGCAAGTGCTCGAGTACTTTTGTGTGCGAGTGTGAAATTTAAATGACAAACTCACACAACGTGAATGTAACAACCCGAATTGAATTGCAACTCACACAGCTTTCACTAAAGTAAATACCCAAAGGGAAATATATACTTTAGCTTAAGAGCGGAAAGGCTCAATGTGTGTGCAATAGTGTGCAATTAAGAGCGAAAAGGCTCAAGTGCACGTAGGTGTCTTGTGTACGTCTAAGAGCAATATGATCAAGTGTACGTGTGTGCTTTGTGTATCAAGCACCAATATTACATTTCGGGAGGAGACTACGCTCCGTTATTACAACCCCAAATTGAATTTACTTTGAATAGGAAAAGCAACTTGATATATATTTTGAAAGACTTACAATTTTCCTAAGTTGAAGTTGGGATTTTGCTAGGTCGTATCCACCTTCTTTATGCTAAGCTCGGGTTCAACTTGTGCAAGTCCGCCTTGAGGTAGTTCAGCCCCTTTTGCCGTGGTTAAGTTGTTGCAGTTGAGGTAGGTTCTTATGGTGCAATCGGCTCAAGTCTTCGAGTTCAGCCAAGTTCAAGATGGGTGAAAGGTTTCAGCCAAGGAGAGCTAAGTCGGGTCGGTTGGGAGTGGGGAGACGTGAGATTGGAGCTTGGGTTCGTTTGGGGCAGCCAAGTGGTTTGGGGCTTTAGGGTGCTGGCCGGATGTTGGCGCTGCACAAGGTGCAGGCCGGGTGGCAGGTGGGGTGGTTTTAGGGAGTCGTTTTGGGGTGAAGTGAGTTAGGTTAGGTGGGTCGGTTAGGTGAAGAAAATGGGATGGTTCACGGTTAGGTATGGTTAGGTTTAGTGGCTAGGTAGGGTCGTTTTAGGGGAGTCGGTTTAGGGTGGCTGGGCTAGGTTTGGGTGATTTAATGGAGTCGGTTGGTGGGGTTTCAAGGGAGTCGGTTTGGGGTGGCTGGGCTAGGTTTGGGTGATTTAATGGAGTCGGTTGGTGGAGTTTCAAGGGAGTCGGTTTGGGGTGGCTGGTTCAGGTCTAGGCTAGTTTTGGGTTAGGTATGATGGGGTCAGTTGGGTGGAGATGGGCTAGGTTAGGGTTAGGTTTAGGTACCTACCTCTTGGAGTCGGTCCACCCATTTGCAGCTTTAGATCCACGCCATTTGCATGTTGGTGCAGCCCTTTGGTTAGGTCTAGGTCCATACATGGCTTGAACCCACACCCTTGATGAAGCCCACATGGCTAGCCCACTTGAAAATATCAAGCCCACCATTCTTCTCTCTCCTACTTTATGCACTCTCCCAAGCTTCCCAAATGGATTTCACGTGAGTTTATGGCACCCCCTCACCTCTATTTATAGGCAAATGAGGTGGGTCTTGGGTATGGATCTTGGATTTGGATTTGAGATCTAAATCCAATCCAAACACTATTTTGGTCTGGATCTGAATATTTGGGTCAAGATCCAATCCAAATTTTCATTTCTTCAATCATTCTTGGCGTTTCGAGACGGACGGTTTTCACGGGCGCTGACTTCATCAGTGCTCCGTCTTGAGTCGGGTCTTCCCCAACTTTTTCGTCCGATCTCCTTCTCACCTTCTAGACTTCATTTTGTCTGAATCTTGGGATTCCGAGCTTGGTCTTGGATTTTTGAGGTCTTGTTGATGCCTTGACTTTGCATTTCATACCCTAGGGTTGAAGTCCGCTTTTGGTCAGGGCTTTGCTTTTTGGTCCCGAATTACGGCTTCGACCCTCTATCGGGCTTTTTTCCGAACGGGCTTCAATTTTTCCTCTTTCTTTGGCTTTGTCCTTGAGATGCTTTTGAAGTTTGGGAGTTTCAAAATATGGTATTTTTGGGGTGTTTATAGTAGGCAATTAAAAAAAGTAAATAGATAAGAAACCCAATTTGATCCAATAAGTTTGGATAATTTTGATATATTAGAAGATTGGATTATAGAAGACAGTGAATAAAATGCCCTCCTAACTGAAGAAGATTGAATGGATTAATTTGGAAGGAACACAACTCTTTGTAAAATGTAAATGTATTTTATTTTTTTGATTCAAAATATGTAAATTGGGATGTAATTATTCAATGTTGAATGCTCAATATGTTCTAAACTTTGCATTATATGAATTTAAAGCAATTACGAGATTTTTGCTAATTTTCCTGATTTTTTCTATTTTTTTCAGATTTTTATCAATTTTTCTTGATTTTTTAAATATTTTTCTATTTTTTAAATATTAAAGTACGATACGCTATGATATGATACGCCCGCATTGTGGAACCCAGTGATACACGATACGATATGCATCAAACAACACTGGCCTATAGAGTATTATAAGTTGTACAACCATTTGCTACGTTCAAATGTTAGTTATACAAAAAGTTGGCACTTCACATCAACAAGAAAGCATAGTTCAAAGAGTTCTAAATACAAAAGAAACTTTTGCTCAAGAACTCATCAATCAACAACAACAAACAACAACTAAGCCTTTTCCCATACTAGACGGGGTCGGCTACATGGATTCTTTGTTTCCACAGATCCCTATCATGTGCCATGTTAGCAGTTAACTCCCAATAAGCTAGATCATTCTTTATTATTTCTTTCCAACACTTTTGTGGTCGTCCTCTACCTCTTTTAATACTTTCCAAATTTAGTTTTTCTAACCTTCTTACAGGTTCTTCTTTTGATCTTCTTTCTATATGTCCAAACCATCTTAAACGATGTTCTCTCATTTTATCCTCTATTGGTGCCACTCCTAATTTGTTTCTAATAACCTCATTATGTATACGGTCTTTTCTTGTATGACCACTCATCCATCTCAACATCTTCATTTCTGTCACAGATATCTTTTGTACATGTTGATGATTAACTGCCCAACACTCAGAAGCATAAAACATGGCAGGCCTAATTGCTGCTCTATAATATTTACCTTTTAACTTTAATGGTATCTTCTTATCACAAAGAATACCTGATGCTCCTCTCCATTTTAACCAACGTGTAACATCTCCATCAATTCTTCCATCACTCTGAAAAATTTACCCTAGGTATTTAAAACTTTCCTTTTAGGGAATGCAATGTGTGCCAATTTTAATTTCCATATCCTCTGAAGTAACCAAATGATCAAACTTACATTCCATATATTCTGTCTTTGTTCTACTAAGTCGGAGGCCTTTGCTTTCTAATGTTTCTCTCCATAGTTCCAATTTTCTATTAACTTTTTCCTTAGACTCCTCCACTAATACAATGTCATCTGCAAATAACATACACCAAGGTACTTCATCTTGAATATGTTTTGTTAACTCATCCATCACCATTATAAATAAGTATGGACTTAAAGTTGATCCTTGATGTAACCCAATATTAACTTCAAAGAAATTTGTCGTTCCTTCATGAGTCCTCACACATGTTTTTGCACCATCATACATGTCTCTTATTCAATGGGATACCTCTTTTTTCCAAAGTTCTCTAAAGAACCTCCCTCGGTACCCTATCATAAGCTTATTCTAGATCAATAAATATCATGTGAAGGTCTTTCTTTTTTGCTCTAAAATGTTCCATAAGACGTCTCAAAAGGTGAATCGCTTCAATAGTAGATCTGCCTGGCATGAATCCAAATTGGTTCTCTGTTGTACTTGATACTTGTCTTAACCTACGTTCGATAATTCTTTCCCATAATTTCATAGTATGACTCATTAACTTGATACCTCGATAATTCGCACAATTTTGAATGTCTCCCTTGTTCTTATATATGGGTATAAGTGTACTTGCTCTCCATTCCTCGGGCATCTTTTGGTTTTTCCATATTTCATTAAATAGTCTTGTGAGCCAAGTGATTCCTATTTCTCCTAGTATTTTCCAAACTTCTATAGGAATATTATCTGGTCCTACCGATTTACCACTCTTCATATGTTTAAGAGCCTCTTTGACTTCATTCTTTTGAATACGTCGGTAGAAATTGTGGTTTATATACTTTTCTGACTTGGCTAAATCTCCTAAACTAATACTAACATCTTTATTTTCATTAAAAAGATTATAAAAATAGTTTTTCCATCTATTTCTTATATCATCATTTGCCACTAGAATTTTTTCATCCTCGTCTTTTATGCATCTAACATAATTAAGATCTTTAGTTTTCTTATCTCTAGCCCTAGCTATCCTAAAAACATCTCTTTCACCCTCTTTTGAGTTGAGTTTTTTATATAAGTCATCCCAAATCTTAGCTTTTGCTTCACTAACAGCCTTTTTCGCTTCCTTCTTTGCTTTCTTATAAGCTTCTAAAGTTTCACTAGTTTTCTTAGCATAATATAATTTGTAACATGCCCTCTTTGCCTTGATTTTATTTTGTACTACTTCACTCCACCACCAAGCTTCTTTTTGTGCCGGTACACCTCCCTTAGATACCCCTAACACATCTTTCGCCACTTTCCTAATATGTATAGCCATATTGTTCCACATATCACAGGGTGTGCCAACATAATTCCAAACATCTCCTTGAAGGACTTTCTGTTTAAATATATCTTCTTTCTCGCTTTTGAGGTTCCACCATTTAGTCCGAATAGATCGATGCACTCTTTTCTTCTTTGCCCATTTTTTAATTTGTAAATCCATAACTAAAAGTCGATGTTAGGTGGTTAAGCTTTCTCCTGGAATTACCTTACAATCTTTACAACACGCTCAATCTTTTTTTCTACAAATAAAGTAATCAATTTGTGTTTGTGATAAGCCACTCTTATAAGTAATTAAATGTTCATCTCATTTTTGGAAGATTGTATTGACTATAAAGAGATAAAGAGATCAAATGCCATAGCAAAATTTAAAATCTCCCTACCTTCCTCGTTTATATCCCCAAAACCAAAGTTTCCATGGATCCCTTGATATCCTAATGCCTCTTTACCGACATGTCCATTTAAATCTCCTCCTAAACAAATCATCTCCCTTTGTGGAATCTTTTGAAACACCTTATCTAACTCTTCCCAAAAAACTGTCTTTATACTATCTTCTAGTCCTACTTGGGGTGCGTAAGCACAAACTATATTCAAAACCTCTGCTCCTAACACTAATTTCAACGTCATGATTCGGTCACCATATCGTTGTATGTCTACTACACTCTCCTTTAAATCTTTATTTATGATAATACCAACTCCGTTTCGAGCCTTTTCTTTACCTGAGTACCATAATTTAAAACCTGTATCCTCTATCTCCTTTGCTTTTTCTCCAACCCATTTTGTCTCTTGTAAACATAGAATATGAATCTTTCTCCGAATCATAGTATCTACCACCTCCATTAGCTTACCCGATAATGTTCCGATATTCCAAGAACCAATACGAATCTTATTATCTAGGACTAGCTTCCTTACCCCCCGCATCCGTCCATAATAAAAATGCGGAGACCCTCTCTGAAAATTTTGCACTACATTTGGGCGACAATGTAGCGGGACTAACTTCTTTACCCACACCCGTCCATGATATAGGAACCCTCTCTGCAATTGATTCACTACATTCGGGCGAAAATGTAGTGGCCCTTGCTTACTTCTTACTGCATTCGGGCTCTGCAACACGTCGCTAGGCGGGGACGCCCCAAAGCAATGCTCATAATTTTTGTAATCCATGTTGTAAAAATCCGACGAAGTTTTACGCTGGCTGTCGGAAGCCTAACACAACCCTCTTCCTTTATCCAAGCTTGGGACCGGCAATGCAAGGTGATCCCTTACATGGGCGGAGTTCAAGAACTCATCAATCACTAAAAAAAAAAGATTAGGTATGTTTCCAAGTAAGGCATCTGTAGATCAACAAATATATGAAGTTCCATTTGCAGCAAAGCAACATTCAGTAGTAGTCATTGAAAAGGAATAACAACACATTCACATCAAGTGAAATAGTAAGGTATACACTTGCCTTCTCAACACACCATATGCACGGAATTTGTCTTCTAACTCTCGCTCACTAACCCGTGGGTCCAAATTTCCAACATAAACACGAGACATCTTGATCACCCTGACTCAAGGAGCATCAATTTTAGTAGGACATCACAAATAGCACACACTCTACCAGCACAAAACACAGAACATGCAAGACCAGAAAGTTGAACAGCATTTCAATCGAAGAAACAATCATATTCATGATTCAATCAGCACCAATGACTAAATGGATGCAGTCAAGGAAAATAATCAGAAGAAAAACATGTATTCAAACAGCATGTTTACATAAAAATTACAGTAAAGACATTACGAATGATAGAAGAGATCATACACTATAAACTCATAACATTTGGAGAATCCATTGTCCTCTGAATATCTTGATCCTGAAATCTAAAACACAATTCTAAAAGCAAAAGAAATCACAAACAATTATCACAGACTACACTTTTCCTTTTCTGGTTACATCATTGTTATCATCGATTTTTTAATGATTTTCTTATTTAATTGTAAAAGATGCCTCAAACAACAAATATCAATCACACTTTGAACACAACAGAATTTTGGTGCTCATCAGATTTAAGATGCGACAACTTGTAGCCAAACTCATCACTTGCATACAAGAAGAGTGTCATCCTTTTATGTTCAATCTTAAATATCTTGTGATAAGCACAAAATAATTGCAATGACTCACAAATGATTTTAGAAATATCTTCCCCTGAGGAAAGCTTATGAATTTCTCCATCCAATGGCACTACAAAAGTGTAACTCTCACCTCGCCTCATGTTATTGTAGGAACTAAAAGTTTATAACTCTTCTATAATAATATTTTTTTAGGGTATTTGTCAAATTTTGCAAAATTTCATTAGCATTGGCTTGCTACAGTACTCCACATTTAATCACCAAGACACTTTAGCTAGCATTGCCATTATGATACAAGAGAACTAAGCATCGTTTCGCTGACACAGGGGGGGGTTCACTTATCGGGCATCACATTCTAAAGGAGGCCCAACCTGGACCACTCATAAATGCCACTGCAACTTTTTTCCTGAATTGTTGTGCCAATTGTAAATCTTTTTGAGGATCAAATAAGTGTTCAGAACTAAGAAAGCTTTTCCATATATCAAATTTTCCTATTCTCCTTTTACCTCCTTTTCCATGAGTGTGTCACACCTGGCCCACTTGTACCCCCCTTCACCTTTTTATCAAATGTCTCGACCCAATTCGAGTTATAGCAATTAGCATGCTCACTAGCAGCTGAAATTTAAATGTCTCTGATATCTTCACGTGATGTTTCATACCAGAACAAAAGATGAGCAAGAGATGCAAATACAGATAGAATGCACAGAATGATCGAAAACCTGCGGTATTAACATCATCCACGAACTCAAGCAAAAGTTTCATAGTCAGACCGGAGCCAAAAGAACCAGCCTTTTCATGGTTGAACTGGGTGATGATATGTGTACCTATAAACATGACCAAGTGTTCGCAAGGCAGCTCAACTAGATCAATCAAACCAGATTATTTGACTACAATTCTTAAATCATCGCAATACTTAGTATTCTGTCTTTTCCCCAAACACCCATCGAGATCATGTTGTACGCTACGGGGCCTGTCACCAGTGTCCCAAAGCCTACTTGATGAGAATTTCAACAAAAATCTGCACTGATCTTTCTCAAAAAAAAATGTAGTGAAAGACAGATCAATCCTTCCGATAGTACACTACGGATCTCATAATTTCTATTGTGCCCATCAAAGAGAGCGAAAGCAGTATTCAAGCCCTGAAACAAAACGTAAACAGCAATTCTCATCCCAACCAAATTTAAACCATCTACCCTTCAAGATCTTGAACCGATCACCCCATATATTTTCGGTCTCCCTGGCTCAAAGCCAAATACACAAAAACCTTCTTAAAAAAATTAAAAGAAAGCTATAGGAAACACCACAAACAAGTCGAAAGGAAACCAAAGATGACGGAAACGCGCCGAGAAAAGCAAGGGAAACACCCGACATCAACCAAAAAAGCATAGACCAGAAATAGAAGAGAGGCCGAAAAATCCACACTTACAGATAGAGAAGGTAGAGGAATTGGGAAGAAAACTAATTCAGTAAATCCTAAACCCTAATTTCCTTTTGCCTTCCTGTCAGAGAGAGAGAGAGAGAGACGCGACGGCGTCTTTAATTCAGTAAATTCATGGCCAAATCTGTTGCCCTAAAATTAAAAGCAAAGCACCCTCGCGCTCTAAACCCTTTCCCTCGGGTTCAAGACGAACACGATAATTGTGCCCAAAAGGTCGGACCCCTATCTGGTCTATGTAGATCAAGATCCAGGTTCAAGGACGACTTTTATTATTCAGGCCGGACCCATATCTGGTCTATATGGATCCAGATCTAGGTTCAAGTACGACTTTCAAGATTACGAACATCATTTCCCGGGTCTTGCAAGACGTTTGCACGACAAGAAATATAATCGGATTTCTATCTAGAGAGAGACCACTGTATTTAGTGATGAATAGTTGAGATTTGAATTTATAATAAAGTAAAGTATATCATATTGTTGTAGGTATGTTTTATTCATATAAATATTATTTTTTTTTATTTTAAATCTCAATTATTATTAGATTTATTTGAATTTGCTAGTACCTACTTTTTCTCTCTTTTTCTATATATAAAGTGGTTCGATCATGTTTAACATTCACTCATTACTCGATCAATATTCTTTTTTTGACATGAATATAATAAAGATATTTTTTATGATTTTCAAATACTCTCATATTCTTTAAAATATAGTCATGCTCTTGAAAAGTAATAGGAGTCACGAGCAAGTTTTGTTTTTTTAAATATTCATATATATATATATATATATATATATATATATATATATATATATATATATATATATATATATATAAGAGTGTAAAATTAGCCTATGAAACGATTTTTCAAGGTGAGCTTGACATGGTTAGTTCCAAACTAGACCAAACACTGACTAGATCAGAACCATTAAAATTGGAGATCACCCGGTTCGATTTCACTTCCACCTTTCATGGAACGAGAACCCGCCTGAAACCAAAACATTGTTTTTTCAATTTCAAACTCAATTTTTTTATATCTTTTCTCGATTCGAACCTCAAACCCAAACCTATTTGTAGGATGAGCTGTTTCTCTGCTAATTGGCTAACATCCAATATGTGAGCCCCGCTTATTCATACTTTAGTTGAAAAGAGTTCTCTTTCAGCCCATAGCTAAACGTGATTTTCTCTCTCTCTCTCTCTCTCTCTCTCTCTCTCTCTCTCTCTCTCTCTCTCTCTCTCTCTCTCTCTCTCTTAATTCAATCGTAATAAACTTTTCAAAACATTTACATGGCTTACGGTCAATAATATCATCATCTTCCAAAAGGAAAATCATACCATCAAGCGCGGCTTCTATATGAAAAATTGATCATCCATATATCAGAGACATACTGTAATATTGAAAAGTAACAATTCTAACATGAGAACCAACAAATATATGGAGATGTTGTCCATGAATTTCATAAGTAAGATGGTTGTCAATGAATCCAAACATTTTTATGTAATTGTTGAATCCAAAAACAAGAAAGTACTTGAAGAACTGTAAAGTTTGGAACGTTTTCAAGTGTAAATTTCTGTAATTTATGAGTTCATATACAAGTGTTTTCTGTGGCAATTTCTTTTCTAATAACTGATGGCAAGCTACCAGCAGCATATTCAACTTATTACTTTTATAAGTTTATTTATGTTATGTATGTATAGAATATATAATTTAACTAGACCTAAGCTCACGTCTGCTTCGGATAAGCGGCTGATAGCTTGCCATCAGAAAACACTTGTATACGAACTCATAAATTACAGAAATTTACACTTGAAAAGGTTCCAAACTTTGCCTCGTGCACTCACATCAATGAAGAGACCAAGACGCTAAAATCTTGAATGTAAACATTAGAAACCTTCACTTGCCCCAGAAAGATCAAACAGTTCGTTTTCCTCACAAAAAGAAAGACACTTTCAAGACTGCACCGCGACATCGTTCACCAGACTCAGTAGCATTATCTATGTGTCTCCGGCTCGAAACCTTTATGGGGCCTGCTTTTCACCTGTTTGACTCCCATTACTATCTTTGGGAGTTCCCCGGGATTTCTCGCTTTCGTGTGGACTACCAACACTCTTGTGGCTACCCAGACTGTGACGAGCCTTTGTGCAATGTGTTTTCTCCTCGGAATGGGTTGTAGTTGGGATGGCTGCATCACAGCTTTTCCGTCTGGAAAATTTCGGCGATTGTGCACGAGTTGGTGGGATCTGTGATGTAATTTCAATTCAGAAAAGGATTAGAGGAAGAGTTTTAGAGAAAATTATATAGAACTCTAAAGTTCCACATATGACAGTTGCAAGATCTCAGAGTAACTTGTTCTAAGGTGCTGGAAGGAGACAATCTTGCCTTTTCTGGAGTTAAAAATGCTAATTCAACACAAAATCAAACTCAATGTAAACTAAGAATCCATGTAGCTGACACCACTTAGCACACGAAAGGGCTTGGTTTTCATATTTCTGCTAAAATACCTAATTCACAAGTAGCAGTCGATAGGACAATTGATCCGATTTGGTACCTTTTTAAGTTCAACCTTTGGAGGAGGCCCCTCATAATAGAAGCTTGGAATCGGATTAGCTCTGAATGTCATACTCTTCCTAAGTTCCTTTAAGCGTGCTTCTTCTGCCACCTGAGACATCATTAGCTTGCTTATTAAGGAAGCATTAAATTTGAGAAGCCATAAGAAATGAGGGACAAATGTACTAAACTTTGAAATGAAATACAACATTCAAGGCATACAGTAGGTCTACCTTTGTCTCGGCTTCTTTCTGGATTCTCTCAGCCTCCATAGCTTTTTGCTTCTCCTCCAACTTTGAATAAAACTGAAAACCAAGAAAATTAATACTTGGAAATGAATGCTCGAGTAGAAAGATACCAATTTCGTTAGTGTACAGGTCATTACTTCTTTTCGTTTCTCCGCACGTTCTGGGCACCGGAAAACAGGTGTTGATGGTACATATGATTTGGTTTTTGATGATTTAACTGATGCAGCTGTTCTGTGCCTTGTTAAGAAAACCATGAAAGCATACAGGAAGAATTGCATATAGATACTATCACATCTTCACATTAAGATAGTCAAGGATACGATGCAACGGAACAAGCATCTTCATCATCATGAGACTTTGCCAACTCAGATAGCAATGACTTCTTTGGCACGCTAGGTGATGTTGACTTTAACACGAACAAGGCCATGCAAATCCATCCAACCAGAAATAGTGAATAAAATACCATAAATATGTAGTGTGTGCAATATGTATGTCCACATTAGCACGTGCTCATTCAACAGTTTAAAGGAACACAGAAAACCATCTTAATATGCTTTCAGACTTTCAGTAGCACATAAAGTAATAAACTGTTAATGGTTTGTAACTTTGTAATTCTACACAATAAGATATATGAACTGTGTATCCATATGATGCATATGGGAGACTGGAAAGTTCAACATATCATAAGACAGAGAGCATCACGCATGTTTTTCCATGTATCTCTCCTCTACATGCATACATATATATATCACTCCCCTGTTCAGTGTGTATGATTGTGGACACACATACACCGGTGCCCAAGTACAGTCATGCATTTTTCTGGAAAATCACAAAGAGGGCGTGGAACTTTCCTGTTGCATGATGTGAAACATTTTGACCAGGTATTTACAAATGTAGATATGAGGCCACAAAATTATAGATTCTAGATTTGTGCACAGTCATCATCATATTCAACAAAAGCTTATGTCTACAGACGTAGACGAGTGTCTGTATCTTGAATATTTGCAGATGTGCACCATCCTAAAGAACTAACATAATATTAGATGACGTGCTGGAAAATTGTCCCAAGGTATAGGCATCACTCTCTTGTGAATGTATACAAGAATATAGAGCTTTGTGTAACTGATAACTGTTTTAAGTTTTTAACTTTTACCGTGGTTGAGACATTATGCAGGGTATAGTTGCTCCCATCAGCCACCATCAGCCACCATTATACACACGTCTGAATACGAACATAGGCAATGGAGAGAGAGAGAGAGAGAGAGAGAGAGAGAGAGAGAGAGAGAGAGAGAGAGAGAGAGAGAGTTTTCTTTATCCAATTGGTTTAAGTAGATCCAAAAGATTTCAACCAAAAATGGTGTAGAGTTGCAAAATTGTATCTCATAGATGATAGAACAGACACGCATGTCCAGATTCAGAAAAACATTAATTTGATTTGCACATTCACTTAACAGTATAGGCATATGAACCATATAAATGATGAAAACTGACAAAATGAATGTCAAAAAACATGCTTAATTACACTTTACAATCACAAATTAAGGTCAGACGTGTACGGAGTAATGCACTACCTGAGTCTTCTTTGGTCCATTTGGGGAGATTTGACTTGATGAATCTGTTGGAGATCCACCTGCATCTACAGAGATACACTGTACACCAGCAGGCTTACCACCGCTAATCGCACGCTTCTCAATCTCCAATGAAAATGGACTTGGAAATGTGTGAACTGATCGAATTCCTTTATTATCCGAGTATAAAGAGAAACATGCTGGCATCATTATGAAATAACGTCACATTACTATTTTTCCTCAAGTTATCAAAGACATCTACTATTGGCATACCATTTACAGGTGAGGCCGATTTTTTATTTTTCCCATTAGATTCAGATTTAGCTGCGTCAACTTCTTCTCTGTCTTGCAAAGTAGATGGCTTCTCAGAAGCTAAATCGTTTGAACCTTTAGTAACATCTTGTCCCTTGTTCTCAAATTTACTGCACAAAGAACCAGCTTTCCCAGAACTTTCCCGCTCACAACGTTCAACATTTTTTGGTTTAGATCCTGGAGGAGAACGATTCTGATTGGCCATCTTATCTGCATCGTCCATCTGAACAAGACTATCAGGTTGCATATGCTTCTTCGTTCTCTCCATGCCCATAGTACTACTTTATCTTCTAGTGAAACTGAAAAAAACAGTACATTATGTCAGGTCACAACGACTCAAACGACAAAAGCAACTACGTGTTATGTATATATGCATGTATATTCACTAACAATTACAAGAAATGAGTAGAAGTAGGCAGAAAATAGTCTATGAGATTTTACAGATCTGATTCAGTCAATGAAAACAAAATAACAGGCTGCAACTGTTCATTCGACCAATAGGCCCAAAAACCTCAAACTATCAAAGGTTGAAGACTAGCTGCACTTTCAAAAGGTTAGTATAAGGGAACACGACGGAACAAATCGAAAGCCAATGGCCGTATCCCAACTGTCAAAAAGCAGCACAATCGGAGCAGATTATCCATGGAGTGCCACCTCTAGTCTGAAGCAAGTGTAGTAGAGATGGATGTGCCACCCATAAGGTTCACCAGGGATATAATTTCCAATCTAATACTCCTCATTTTACATCATGAGAATGGTTATTTTTCTCATTAACCAGTAATTGTGTCCTAAATTTTATGACAATTCAGACAAACATCATATTTGGCTGCAATTTAAATCCATCGAAATCCGCGGAAGTTTTATCCTTCAAATCACTATATCAACCGGTATTCCGGTTGAATGGCACTGTATCTACCTACCAGGGGGATAATGTATAGCAAAGAGAATATTGCTTCTAGCAGCAATACTCGCATGATAAATTTATGGATACATGCATGAATTCGCACATACACAAACTAAAAGATAAATGAATAAATGCTCGAGTTGTCAAACAGAAGCAATAACATGGCCCATAAGAGGTCGAAAAAGTCAAAAGCAACGGCGATGTCCCTTTAAATATAAGCCAGGTGAGCAATAAAGTCACGGGCACAACAAGAAACAAGGTGAGGCGTTACACGGTAAACCTATTATACACCCAATAAGATTAATCCAGATGAGAGGACGATGCTATAAATGAAGGACCCAGTTCACTGACTTAAAGTGCGGTGCGGACTATTTTTCAAAAGATTTGAGAAAAAATAATCATCCAACTGTACCAAATGTTCACAATCTAAAATTGAAGAAAATGTAACCACCTCTTCCCAGTTAAATGTCAATCAGGCTTCGGGGGGGAAAGAATTTTACAGAAGAAGCTTTAATAGAACAGGTATCATCAGAATCTGAGATACCTGGAAAGATCAAGAAGAAGACGAGCCACCTTATGAATCAAATAAAATATTTTAAATGTACACCATAAGATAACCATAGCAGAATAAAAGATTAATAATTGAAAAAGAGGGACTACCGAGAAAAGATCTGTTATTCCCCATGTATAATTGCCAGAATTAGCGTCGATAGGATTCATATAAAACATGTTAGTGTGTGCGCGAGAGAGAGACGTTTTCTGGCATTCACCAGAGGAACTAATCAAATTCTGGGAACCACTCCACAATTTTTCAAAAGATACGAAATGAAAGGTAAGATGAAAAACACGAATTTATACAGCCTCTCTTCATCGAAATAAATCGAAAATAAACATCAAAAGGTTGCCTAACATCCACCGATTAACTTCTACGAAAAAAGATACACAGCTCATCTCCTCAGGAGATCCCACAAAACGAGCATCCAATCCCTGGTTTCCCCGTCGGAGAAGACACAGCTAAAATCCAAGGAAGAAAATCACATTGTGGATCGTCACCAGAACACGTCAGACGCACTCAATCCCATAGAAACCGCCAATTCCCCGGAAAACCCGCAAGCAAAGCAGATTGAGACCAAAAAAGCCAAGAAATGACAAAAGCAACCCATTTTCTCTCTTCCTACCTCAAAAAGACGCGAAATCTCTCCGATTCAATCGCCTATCTCCATCATCCTCTTCAAAAAACAGTCTCGTCTCCAGACAATCAAGTGACGACCTCAGAGAAGTTGAAAATATACAGACACAGGGAGAGGTTTGACCGATGAAAGAGAAAGAGAGCGGTGAGGCGAGAAGAAACAAGACGGAAGGAGGAATTGACGGCGTCAGTCTAAAAGCCTAATACCGTCAACAAGCGTCGTCGTCGTCCAACTGGAGAGAGAGAGAGAGAGAGAGAGAGAGAGAGAGAGTTTGAAAGCGGAGCGCGGGATCGGATTTGTTGGCCCTCTCTTTGCTCCCTCTCTCTCTCTCTCTGAATGCGCCAGATCGTGCGGTCAAAATGTCAAAGAGTTAGGAAACCGTCGATCGCGTTTCATCCTCAAAACACTTTTTGTGACGAGAAGACCCCAAATCTTCGTACTTTATGACGAATATACCCTCGAAGCCGACGACTCCTTGGGATGGAGAATTGGGAGCTTTCGACTTCAACTGCGTAACAATAACCAACTTTTATTCACAAGCTGGCAGAGGCTCTCCACTCCGCGAGTTGAAGCGTCCGAGTTCGATTCCTGAGGGAGTCCACACCTGGCTTCAGCCTCTCGTTCTAACCTAAACAACTTTTATTTTCAATATCTTTTTTTTATATATATAATTATAAATTCGTATAAATATTTTTACCATTCAATCTTTAAGACAATGATACTTTTAATTCAAATCTCAATCCGCAAAAAATAAAGCAACTTGTCAAAGGAGTTATGAAAATGGAGTATTATGTAGTTATCAAAGAAAATTAACACCACTATAAAATGTGAGACACCCTTCAGCTGGTTTAGACATTCAGAGAGACCCTATCATATGGAATTCATGCTAAAGACATGAAGAATTTTATGGTGAACATCTTAAAATCTAAAAGCTTTTATATGCTGACATATACCATAATATGAAGGCACTTTCTAATTTTATTTGTTTATTTACCGATCCAAGTTCCTCTTTTCTTAATTCCTGTAAAATGGTGATGTTTTTCTGTTTCAAATAAATGGTCAATTCGAATAAGAGTACCCTTGAATTATCACTCTTACCTAGTTTAAGTAGAAAAAAGAAAGAAAGTCACCTAATTTTGTTGTTTGGATTAGATTATCCAGAACCGATAACACAGAACTCGGTTATTAGTATTACTTGTTGAACCAGTTCATCTTTTTACTATTTACAACGCATTGAACAGGCATTATTGTATACCCCAACTGGCGACCCATTTCATCCGGATAATGATATGGATCCACAACAGAAATTAGTTCCCATGTCGAACCCGTGAATGTAGTGAAAAATTTTCAGAGAGGGTCTCCGCATTTTCATTATGGACGGATGCGGTGGGTAAGGAAGCTAGTCCTAGATAATAAGATTCGTATTGGTTCTTGGAATATCGGAACATTATCGAGTAAGCTAATGGAGGTGGTAGATACTATGATTCGGAGAAAGATTCATATTCTATGTTTACAAGAGACAAAATGGGTTGGAGAAAAAGCAAAGGAGATAGAGGATATAGGTTTTAAATTATGGTACTCAGGTAAAGAAAAGGCTCAAAACGGAGTTGGTATTATCATAAATAAAGATTTAAAGGAGAGTGTAGTAAAGAAAAGGCTCAAAACGGAGTTGGTATTATCATAAATAAAGATTTAAAGGAGAGTGTAGTAGACATACAATGATATGGTGACCGAACCATGACGTTGAAATTAGTGTTAGGAGCAGAGGTTTTGAATATAGTTTGTGCTTACGCACCCCAAGTAGGACTAGAATATAGTATAAAGACAGTTTTTTGGGAAGAGTTAGATAAGGTGTTTCAAAAGATTCCACAAAGGGAGATGATTTGGTTACTTCAGGGGACAGAAATTAAAATTGACACACATTGCATTCCCCAAAAGGAAAGTTTTAAATACCTAGGGTTAATTTTTCAAAGTGATGGAAGAATTGATGGAGATGTTACACATAGAATTAATGCTGGTTGGTTAAAATGGAGAGGAGCATCAGGTATTCTTTGTGATCAGAAGATACCATTAAAATTAGAAGGTAAATATTATAGAGCAGCAATTAGGCCTCCCATGTTTTATGGTTCTGAGTGTTGGGCAGTTAATCATCAACATGTACAAAAGATGTCTGTGATAGAAATGAAGATGTTGAGATGGATGAGTGGTCATACAAGAAAAGACCGTATACATAATGAGGTTATTCAAAACAAATTAGGAGTGGCACCAATAGAGGATAAAATGAGAGAACATCATTTAAGATGGTTTGGACATATAGAAAGAAGATCAAAAGAAGAACCTTTAAGAAGGTTAGAAAAACTAAATTTGGAAAGTATTAAAAGAGGTAGAGGATGACCACAAAAGTGTTGGAAAGAAACAATAAAAAATGATCTAACTTATTGGGAGTTAACTGCTAACATGGCACACGATAGGGACAAAGAATCCATGTCGCTGACCCCGTCTAGTATGGGAAAAGGCTTAGTTGTTGTTTGTTTTGTTTGTTAGTTGTTGTTTTATCGAAACCGCGAGAATAATGGGTGACGAATAGATCTAAAGGTCTGATTTAGTTGGATCTCGTGGTGATGGTACCAACTAGTTGGTAGTACCAACTATCTTTTTAGATCTCATGGGTATTTCCAGCTAACGCTAGTAGTAATTAGTGTTATGAATGACAAAACTAGATGGCTGGCTAGTAGCTTGGGCTTCAAAAGGAAAGCACCGAAAAAAAGCCTTACAGGTGAGTTATATAGGTCCGGGTAGTAGTTCTATTCTTATTGGCTTCAAATCTGTGCATAAGCCAGAATAGCTAGGTGGGTTCCGTAAGAAGTATACAAACTTCCGAGGATTGCTTCTCCGGGAAATATATTTTTTTTACATAACAGTATTCTTTATTGTTTATATATAGATCTAGCACTCCTAGGTAGTATCAAATCCAAACAAATCTCAATCATTTAGTGATTATTGAGATTTGAATTTATAAAGTAAAATTATATGTGTATTTTTTTAAGTACACTTTATTCGCATGGACACTTTTACTTTTAAAACTTTAAATCTTAATCATCCATCACCAAAGATACATGATTCATATTTGTTTAAATTTGCTAATACTTAAAGGTACTAGTGTATACGAGTGTCTCTTATATATAGAGAGAGGGGGATAGTCTTATATATTCTCCTGTTTCGGACGGTTTCACTCTTTTAACCATCATAAGTCATCCTCCCCCACCTGCCACTTTCTAGAACTATCTTACAGTGATTAAAACCATTATCACCATAGTTCAAATTATATAAAAAGTCTACTTATACACACATGCATGCACACACACACATTTATGTGTGTATATATAAAGATGCCAATAGATTCCGAAGAAAAGCTGGTATAATGAGAGGAATTACAAAGATCGTGATGACATATAGTTTAAATTTCTTGGGTCCCAGCTTATGAATGCCAACTTCAAGGGCCTTTATTAGATTTTCCAACTCTGTAACCTCTACATTTAACATTGTCAGAGCTACCGTCTATGAATTTATTCATAAATACAACAGTTGAACACACACTCAACTCCATAAATAAAAGCATGTAGCACCCTTGACAAAATGATACCTTTCTGATATTATCTGCATCGACACGCCAAATTGGTTCAGTCTAATAAACCCCGGAAGGAAAAGGAAGGAAGAAAGATGCTAGATTTGTCAAAGATGTATTGAATGCTACATGTTGGTTGGTAGCCCATTCTAATGACTAAAAGGCACCCACGTCCCTTTCGCCAGATCCTATTCATTGATGGCATACTTTAAAAACTAAGTATAACCACATTTTTCTCATTTGCTTATTTTGATTATAAAAACAAAAGAATATTTTGAGTAGGTGACAGTGTTTATTAGAAGCATACAAGAAGGTGGCAACTCCTTCAACAACCAATACATACATATGTATATATACACACACATCAGATACACATACCTATCTATGTACACACATCAATATATATATATATATATATATATATGAAAAATGGAGTTATTCATTACTAACATGTTTACTTATTGTTTTTTGATGGCATGAGCATAGATTAAAAAGTCTTAAGGTTTTTTGAAAAAGTATATAGGATAATATTATTACACTCATGCTCCCCAAAAGCATTGGTCGAGCATAGAATCCAATCTCTCTCTCTCTCTCTCTCTATATATATATATATATATATATAAATAAACACTATGCTAGTTTCGGACCATGGTATTATGGTAGGTCCATTCATCAACCAATAAAGAATCAAGAACAAAACATTGATGTCAATCAAGATAATCAGTGTCTAGTTATGAAGTACATACATATATCTATACAGGAAAATGGGATTATGCTTACTCATGTTCAATCATTATTTTTCGGTACGAGTATAATTTCAAAGGTTATAAAGGTATTTGAAAATTCATGAAAAACAACCTTATTACATAAGCAATCGTCAGGCAAGAGTAAGCTACGGGAGTAGTGGATAAGATCCACTCACTATATTATATATATTTATAGCGAGAGTGTGACACATACAATGACACATATATGGTAGGTCCATTTATCAAACGATAAAGGATTAAGAACTAACCGTTGATGTCTCACATGATAATCAGAGTCTCTAGTTATGAAATACATTTCAAGTGCCTCGCCTCCCATAACAAATAATTAGTTTAGAAAAGATCTTGCAAGTTGCACATAGAAAAAAAAGTTCAAATTGTATTCAATGGTGAGACATCGGTTCTCATGATCGATGCCAATGCTGAATCTTATATGATCCAACTATCGTAAAATAAATCACCATATAAACATATATATACATATACATACATACATTATATAGAGAGAGAGTTTTCTGTTTAGATCAAATTATGCTAGGAAATTCCTTGATGGTGTCAACCAGGTACTTTCGAAGGTTCTTCTCTTATTTTCTTTATTTAATTTGACTAAATAGAACAATAGATTTCTGACTTTTTTTGTTGCTTAAACGTATACAAGCATCTTGTGGTTAAAGAAGAGGTACGTTGTTGTTTTCAGGTCGAAGTTAAATATCCTCCTTTAAGCATGATCAAGTTTAGGTCCCTCTTAATTAGTGAATATCATAAATCAAATGCACCAGAAGCAACATATTTTTTCTTTTACAAGTCAAACGTCCTCCTTCAACACCTGATTGTTTTACGCGGATGCCCAAGGAAGGCTCCCCTCGTTGCAAAGCTTCTTCACAAGCCTTTGACACCCTCTTCCTCTTTTGCCTTCAATGTGGAACACCCAAGATATGTGCAGCGTGTATATTTCACCATTTTTTTTTCCACTTGTTGCATTATTTTTTTTTTCCTGAAACGCAAGATGGGGTTAGATCGGTAAGAAGGGGTGAGAAGTTTCGATCCGGAAGGTAAAAAAAAAAGATGATCCTTTTATTGTAAGTTTAGCTTACAAGATCATAAAAAGTATAGATTGTTTGATATAACAAGACACACCTTGGGGTAAGTCTTTGGATCCGTATGCAAATTATGGATCATGGAACCAACATAATTAATCACATGAAACAGAGGCCCGATGCAAAAGGTTACCTTTTCAGGGTCTTCACTTCCTCAAGCATGGATACTCTACCAAATGATGAATATTGAGCTATATATATATATATGATTGAGATTTGTTTGGTATGTAAGCATCTAAATGTTATAGTACATATCAATCTCTCTCTTTATCCATACACATACTCTCACATATTCACTCATTGCTTTTGGGTGACATCAATATAATTTGAATTTTTTTAAGAGGTTTATAAAGTACAAAAAAGACATTGTTATTACAAGCCACACAAAAACAATGAATGTGCATGAATAAACAATGTCATAGATAAGATTCAATATATAAATAGAGAGAGGTTATGTTTATTTTTGGAGAAGTTAAACATTCAACTCAATTATTCATCAAAGCCAGGAGATGGATGCCATAAATGCAGGAGCGAACCCACATTAAGACGAGGTGAGACGTGTGCCTCACCTGAAATTTGAAAATTTATGTAGTGGACCCAACTCAATTATGTAATTAAAGAAAAGTTTGCCTCACCTGAAATTTTGAAAAAGAAAAAACAGTGATGTAAAAATACATAAAGGTAAGTCATTAAATTATAAATTGTAAAAACTTTATCAGATTTGAACTTTAGAAAAAAAATTCGATCCACTAAAAGCATCTAAAGTTTGAACGGGTTTACAAACCATTTTCTGCAGTCCCTAAACTGCAGCACCTCACCGTCTTCAGCTTTTTCACCTCCTTCTGCGATCCGCACGAGAGCATACCTCTGGCGACCGACGCGTGTGATGAATGTCCATCCAATGACCGACTAAAATAAGTAATCGTGTATCACCGACAAAGATATATAATTTCAAAGACTTCGCATTTCAAATAGACGAAAACCACCAAGCTTTCAAAAACCGATGAGAAACTGAAGCTGCGTGTCCATGAATGATTTCAAACCAAACGAAAAACAGTGAATGAAAAACTATAGATTGTAATGGGTTTCATAAGAACCCTGTGAACAATCCATAGAAGCTAAATTCAACCAAAATTTGGTGTCAATTAGTTGAGGAAAGGGGTTGAAAATGGAGGCAAGGAAGAGGGGGGCGCATGACCCTCTCTATGTTGGGTGTATTAAAGGTTTTGTTTTGTTACTTTCTTTTCCTCTGGTATTATCTTCTGTAAAATAGAAAATATTATTTTTTAGAAAAAACATAGCTCAGTTTTGATTCAATATGTGCAGTAAATCTTGTATGCTTTATTTATACTTGACATTAAAATTATTATTATTTCATTAAGCTATTGTCAATTGATATTATCATCAAAAGTCTTAATAATATCATAATATTTTAAATAGCATTATTATGTCACAAAATCAATTAATCAAGCACGTGAAAAACTTTTAAATACTAATATTTAACATATCAACATTAATGAGTAAATAAGCTGAACTTATACAAGTGTGCGCTGAGTCCAACACTGCATACATGAATGAAAAAGATGAAAACTGTATAAAAAAACAAGTCTCAGCCTATGTTCTAAGCTAATCCAGTTTTTCTAGCGAAACTTATACATTTAAAATTCAATTACTGCCTTCGAACGACAAGCCGTGTTCAGCGCGAGGAACTCCGCTTGGCTCAGCTGAGCTGATGCTATCAACGTTACCGGCAATTTAAGTTTGCAATGAAACACATATGGCTTCTAGGTCTGTTGTTCCCATCGCTATGGATGACAAGTAAATGGTGTGCGCGCACATACATACATTTGAATACATGTTATATATGTGCCCTGTAGACTATTGGCTCATCTGGCAGGGCTCTCCGACTCTCATGTTGCTGGTGGTGAGTTCGATTTTCAATGGGTGCAAGGGTGCATCCGTCGGGCTTTAGTGTCCCGTTGTAAAAACAAAACATGTGTATATCTCCATCCAAGTAGTTTGATTAATAGAGTTTTCTAATACAGACATGCATGCGTGCACACACAAAATATGGTTGTTATCCATCCTCTCAAAACGTTCTTCGCTAGAAAACCTTGTGAGTTGAGCCTGGGCTGGCTTGTTGAGACTGTGGGGTTCGCCCGTGAGTAAAGTGCCTTCAACAGAACCAAATGGGAAGGGTTCGAGCCTCCTGGGCTGTGAGCAGACCGAGCCTCTCTCATGACTAATAAGCTTCATACCAAAAGGCTAACAAGCTTGTATGAAAGACTTTAGCAAAGATCAATAAGTAAATAAAAGGTGTGAATGAGCTCGGGGAATCTCCTATGGTTAAATCATAGAGTATGATTATGAGACAGATGTTACAGATAATTTTATTTATTAAATTTTAGTTGAGTTGTCCACCTTATTAAGAAAAAAAAATGGTGTTGAACTCATGTATTTTCTTCGGGCTTTTGGTGCCTATCGAGAAGTTTTACTTGATAGGTTAATTAAGAATATATTTTAAATGGAATAACTTGTGCTTTTTTGTGCTTTTCTATTTCACTAGTAAAAGAAAGTGCCTTTCTAGGCAAGGCCTCTTAAGATAAGAAATATACATCCTTCTAATTATTTTTTTGAGATGTGCTCATCGAATCTCATGCGTTGCATCAAATTTGGATTGAACAATTTTCATATACGATCCAAATCTAAGCATGATTGACTTTTTTTTGGAACTTTTCATATGCCCTTTTTTCATTTTATTCCAAAAGAATTATCTATCAACAAAACACATTTGAATTCAAGTTCTCAAAAATATTTTATTTTAGCAGTAAATGCCAGTTATCCAACAAAATAGGACCATCGAATAAAAAATGTTTGGTTTTTAATACATAAATCATTATATTCAAGGAAAGAAAAGAACAAAAGAATCCGATTGTCTTTAAATTATGACAATAGTCTATAAAAAATGTTCAAACAAGTTTGTTGTAATGCAGCTCCAATTAAAATGTCTTAAGCTGAAGTTGGATTATGACAATATAACTATGAATTAGTGAGTGGCTTGTTGATGCTTATGTATCTAGTTAAGAATACTTGAGATCTTTATTTGCTTTTGTCTCTGGAAACAACAATTTTTGTTGTCGAAAATCTTGGGTGTTGTGGAAGAAGGGAAAGAATTGCATCATTCCTTGGAGTAAACATGGCTGGTTCGGAATTAGCCCGGTTGTTTGAACTGGAACTGAACTGACTGTGGAACCGTAAGCAAACCGAGGACATAATTTTTTGAAATTGGCAGTTCCAAATGGCTGCTAAATACATTATATAATATATATATGATAACATAAGTTTGTTAGTAGATCAATGGTAAGAAATGCCCTACTGTTGAGGTTGGTGGGGAGCTTGACTTGCAAAGGGCTCATTTTGCCCTCTTTTAAAAAAATAAGGTTTTGAGGTGGTTCTCGAATTAGAACGGTTCGGTTTCAGCTCCAATTTTCATGCAACCTGGAATCATACATGTCTACCTTGAACATGTTGTCTTTTGTCACATATTAGCTTGGGTTTTGTAGATTTTTTAACGATTCAAGTCACACAAAAATATCGCCATTAAGTAAATCACTTAGTCATTGTTGTCATTCTCTAACAATAATTACAATTGGCTTTGCACTCAAAAACATGCTATAGAAAGCTAAAGAAAAAAATAAGTGAAATTTAAGCAATATCTTGTATCAGAACAAGATAAAATAGTTTGATTGAAAAGTGAGACATCTATAACAATAAAGAAAATCAACATAATTCATGTTTCTAAATGACTCTCCAAGTTTCATGTGAATAAGATCATAAATTGTGAAATTGAAGGAAGATGGTATAGTCTCTTATTTGGTAGTAAAGAGACGCTAAACAATTTTTTGACATTGAGAACATTAGAATAGTTGTTGTCATTAGCTAAGATGAACCTTGGCTTGTGAGTAAGATCATAAACAGCACATGCTTTTTACATGGGCGCCATATATATATGCAACCATATAGATAGATTATGAGAGTTAACTTAGATAAACAAATACTAATATAATATCTTTAACATGATGAGACTTTCCAAATAAATGCACTCCACAATGCTGATTAATTTAACAATAAAATAAACTAAATAAAATACAGTACATGCCACAGAGAAAATCATTCGTATAAGAAAAGTGTAGAAAATTGAGACAGTAGTCAAATGGTATGCTTTTGTAATATATACAAGTAACATAACTCATACCCCATTAACCTCTTCCATACTATATTGGCTTAGGTTGCACAAATAAGACATCTCCTTAATTGATTTTGAGATCTTTTAAGTGGTTGCTAATAGAATATTCAACAATCACGATGTAGAAGTAACACTACATACAAGTATATAACGGTACACCATCTTTTTCAAATAAAAGTCAGAAAACCATAGGTGTTAATAGGTTAAGATCATCCAATTGACAATTTCCTTGAAAAGTCTATTATTTTGTTGCTTGTTCTACTTTGACGTAGCGAAGTTCTTCAACTTGTTGACTTTCCTAACAAACATTTGACATAGTTTTCCTAGAGCAGTACGCAACATAAGCATGAGATAGGTTTGATGGAAATGAAAATGGCAAAAATCACAAGGACATGAGCAGCTCCGCAGCAAAGCAAAAGGATGTAGAGACCATTCACATAGAAGAAACTGGTTACAATGTAAAAAGGGGTCATTTCTAAGCACATAGAAGAGGAAGCTCATCAGGTTTTCTGGCCTTTCGCCGCATCATAACAATCACTAACAGTGCTAGCACCCAAATACAACTAAGGATATCGATATGAAAACTGCAATTATAGTAAATTTCTTCTTGTTATCTTGGTTTGCTACTTCAGCACTGCGATCTTTTCGGCAAATCGGAAGATCATTCTCAATGCTTCAACAAGATGGAAAGAAAGGATAAGAGAAACAGATTAGTTGGCAGCATCAAAGGGAAAATTACCTGAAGCCTCTGGATTCATTTTCTAACCTGATCTGGAGGCCCTTATCAATTCTTGCTTGCAAAGTGCTCGGAATTGAGCCACACAAATTGTTGCCCCTCAAGTCCCTGTTGAATTTGCCAAGTAGTTTTAAAAGCATTCATTTTACTATTGAAGAGAACAATCTTTCTCAAGTATAAAGTTGCAGAATCATGTTCTGTACTACTCACACACACAGTCTTCAAAATCACATGACTGCGGCATACAGTTTTGAAGGAAAAAACTGAAGTTCCAAGTTAAGACTATCATGATGACTATTGATATACTCACAATATTTTTAGATTCCTCATTCCGGAAAAAGAGTCTGCGATGGTACCATTTAGTCGACTGTTGGAAAGATTTCTGCCAAAATGAAATGTTCCTAATTAAAGTGTACCAATAATCGGCATCGAAGGTCTAAAGCAACAGAGGATTGATATGGAATTATATTAAGAACGTCCGATGGATGGTAGGGTCCGTCACGGGCATGATTCCGAGTGGCACCTATGATCCAAAAACCTCTGTTGAGTTCTTTTATAACTCTTCCTCTCTTAGTGTGTAAACCTACCTTAGAATATACCCGAATTAGTCTTGTAGCTGTGTACTCCTATGGGCTCTGCTCTCATCTAACCGTGAGGCATTGTAGCTAGGCTATACGCTGAGGCCTAAAACCTTTTTGTGCCCCCCTCCCTCGCCAAAAAGTAGACGTGAGTGATTTCTTTGAAGTCTTTACTCCTTGGTTACGATAAACCTCTTTTCCTTCTCTTAGTTATTCTGCCCTCCCTCTCGTCCTTTTGTGTGTGAATGCCGAGAGAGCTTGTGAGCGATGCCTTTTCTCTTGAGAGAGAGCTAGGGTTTTCTCACGTGACGAGTGTGGCTGAGTAGGAGAGGATCCTACAGCCGTCATTGAGTGTAAACCCCTTTCTAAAGTGATCTAAATAAGATCGGGAAGATGCTTGGTGACAGGGTCCTACTTCTTGCCGGAGCTTCTTCACGTCATATACGTAACTATTTAACAAAAGCAGTGTGAAGGAAATGAAGTTATAGTAAGAACAAAGCATGGATCCTCACACAGCAACTATTGATGGAGTTCCATAGTTGTCAATGCTGCAGTTCAAGCCTTCCCATGGAGCATCTCGAGGCAGGCAAGGATCACCAATCCAATTTTTCTTTACTTGGTATTGATCTCTGATGGAGTTGATGGCATCAACTGCATGGATCAACATATCAAATTAAGGTTCCAAGTTTTCCTAATATAAATGCCAATGCTCAATTGATGGATATTGGTCCAAAGTATGAGGTATAGTGTAGACGAGTTTAGTGGCTAAGGGTTGCAAAAGCGAAGTCAGTGCGGCACTGATAGAAGACAAAATGAGAGAGACATTTTAAGGGTTTGAATGTATGGAGAAAGGACCGGATGGGGATTGGATAAATCAAATGAACACTTTAAAGAGGTGTTCATTAATTTGCTTTTGGTTTTTGGTAATTGGTAATTGGCAATTGGTAATTGGTAATACTCACCATCTTGGTTGAGAGTCGCTGCAGATGCGCTTAGTTGCTTGACTTTGTACACCTCGAAGGCATTCAGTACGGCACCCAGCTCATCCGAGCTGTTGTCCGGCTGTATTGTGTATTTGTAGCTAGGGCGGTTGTGTGGACGAATCGTGTACCAAGCTGAACCTGCAAGGTAGGGTACATGGGGTTTTGTTCGGTCGTCGCCGTTCAACTGTATCTTCATTTGCCTTGTTCCATTGAGGCTGGCCGGCTTCAACAAATCGGCGAAGAAAAAGAATACATGAAATTTATCGTCGAAAGTCCCGGCAAAGGTGACGTTTATGATGGAAGAGTACACTGCTGTCTGTAGCACGGGCGACGGCTCATAAAATCGTGGAACCCATGTGTCCTCTATTACAGTACGGTTATATGAGAAAGGAGTTCCATAGGAGTTATAATCTGGCGTCCAAATGCGATCGTACCGGTCATCTGGGTGCCTGAATTTATATTTATGCCAAAATCAATAAACAAATTGAATTTTTTATGTTATTTACATGGATGGAGCTAGCCAGCTAGCAAATATGCATTTAATAGTTTGGTTGCCAGCTCTCAATAAGGATGTAGTTCGTACCAGTGACAAAACATTCCAAACAAATTAAATTAGACAAAGCCAACAATCGCTTATCTGGTCTATGTGCCCAATATGAATTGCAACAAGAGGAAAAGTCATAGTTTATATATATATATATACAGAGAGAGAGAGAGAGAGCATGGTATGTACCATAGCAACTTTATATGCTACCATATAAAAATGAATCTCAATGACCTAATGAAAGAGATATATGGTGGTTGAGATTTAAATTGAAAATTAAAAGTTGTTTTTTAATAAATGCAACTGCAGACAGTATTTGCGTCGTTTTGTTCTTTAGATGCAAATCTCGACTGTTTATGTCTTAGGTTAGATTAATTGTTGAGATTTGTTTTGGCCGTCAGAGTAAAGATATGAATGGTTTAAATAAGAAAAGTAAAAAAAAGTTGCTTTTCTAAACACGAAATGTTACTTTTTCACTTTTCACCATGGATCATTCACCTTTCTAATTGTATGGTGTGGATCATCAAGCATATCTAGCATGAATACGGGAATCTCGCATATATATACATATACATAATTTATATGTATATATTATGTGTGTGTGCGAATCACAATACCGACTAACAAGATATAGACAAGGCACATTCACCTGACTATATTAGTTGATCCGACGTCTATGCGCAGGAAGGTCTTCAGTGCAACATTCAGACTGCTGTTGGCTGGTGCATAGAGGTCATCATCGAGCAGTTGTTGCTCTAGACTTGAAAGGAATGGCGTTCCGCTGCCCGTGTTAACCAGGCATACGTACGAGAGATTAGAAGCGGCTTGGACAACAATCTCGGTCCAAAGCTTTTCTGTAGCATTCTCCAACTTGATGGTATCCCACAAATCCACTCCAAAGTAGAGGTCGAAAGAAGGCACCTTGTTGAGGCCATCATAGTTGCCATACATGAAAGAAGCCCGAATTATGTACTTTTTTGATAGAATTGCAGGCAAAGAGTAGCAATTTCTTGTATAATTTGGGAAGGATCTAAGTGTTTGGTATATCTTGGGGGTGGTGGCTTCGTACATATCGTCGATTTGCATATTAAATCCACTGTATATGAAATCATCATCTGGGAGACACATGAGCTTGGCTTCGTTGGTGGAGCTTAAAGCACCTGTTAGTCCACAGTCGATGCGGATTGAGCCTGTGTTCACCCCATAATAGTTGTTTTCATCAATTCCCAATATGTTGGTGACGCTGACAATTGTATGCAACGTAAAATACAATGTTTTTCATTGTCTATCTACAACAATAAAATCTCGTTTTGGTGATGGAGAATAACGACAGGCAACTTGTACCTCGGTAAACCCGTTCTATTTTTGTCCTTTTTCTCCCTTCTTTCTTGTGTAGCTAAAGCTATATCTTGATGTTAGGCAAAGAAGAAACTAAAGTTCTTCGGGCGTTTACTACAAGATTCATCTATTCAGAATAACAATATGTTAGTGGCATTTGGTCACCTGATCTTTCTTGTGTAAAAGATGCGTTTTGGTGGTGGATCATGATCCCCCAGATCATCTGATCCATACAGTTTGAAGTATTGGAATAAAATGAAAAAGGAATCAAGCTCTTTGCATCGTTTACAATGATGAGAACATGATTTGGATAGGACTAGATCCAATACATCCTACTACACTCAAATTCATTGAAAGCCACAGCATCCCGTGCCGTGCATACAAGCTCACATGGATACGTTGGATGGTATTCTATCTCGGCGGCACATGATTCTTTCCTCTTTATTACAACAAGAAGTAAGTCTTTTTTAATACTAGATGGGATCAACTACATGGATTCTTTATTTCTACATATCCCTATCATGTACCATGTTAAGAGTTAGTTTTGTGATCGTCTTCTATCTCTTTTAATACTTTCAAAATTTAGTTTTTCATACGTTCTTATAGGTTCTTCTTTTGATCTTCTTTTTATATGTCCAAACCATCTTAAACAATATTCTCTAATTTTATCCACTTTTGATGACACTCCTAATTTATTTCTAATAACCTCATTATGTATACAGTTGCATGGCCGGTCCCAAGTTCGGATAAAGGATAAGGGTTGTGTTAGGATTTTGACAGCCAATGTAAAACTTTGTCACATTGTTATACCATGAATTATATAAATTATGAGCATTGCTTTAGGGCGTTTTCGCCTAACGACGCACTACAGAACCCGAATGCAGTAAAAAATAAGCAAGGGTCACTGTATTTTTGCTCGGATGTAGCCAATCAATTGCAGATAGGGTTCCCACATTATAGACGGATGTGGGTAAAGAAGTTAGTCTCACTACATTGTCGCCCGAATGTAGTAAATAAATTACAAATAGGGTCTTCACATTTTTAATATGAACGGATGCGAGGGGTAAGGAACCTAGTCCTATATAATAAGATTCCTATTGGTTCTTGGAATATCAAAACATTGTCCGATGGAGGTGACAAATACTATGATTCGGAGAAGGATTCATATTCCATGTTTAGAAGAGACAAGTGGGTTAGAAAAAAAGTAAAGGAGATTGAGGATATAGGTTTTAAATTATGGTACTCAGGTAAAGAAAATGCTCAAAACGGAGTTGATATTATCATAATAAAGATTTAAAGGATAGTATAGTAAACATACAATGATATGGTGACCAAATCATGACGTTGAAATTAGTGTTAGGAGTATAGTTTTTTAATATAGTTTGTGCTTACGCACCCCAAGTAGGACTAGAAGATAGTATAAAGAAAGCTTTTTGAGAAGAGTTAGATAAGGTGATTCAAAAAATTCCACAAAGGGAGATGATTTGTTTAGGAAGAGACTTAAACGGATATGTTGGTAAAGAGGAATTAGAATATCAAGTTATTCATGAAAACTTTGGTTTTGGGGATATAAATGAAGAAGGTAGGGAGATTTTAAATTTTGCTATGGCATTTTACCTCTTTATAGTCAATACAATCTTCAAGAAACGAGATGAACGTTTAAATTATGGTACTCAGGTAAGGAAAAGGCTCGAAACATAGTTAGTATTATCATAAATAAAGATTTAAAGGATAGTGTAGTAGACATACAATGATATAGTAACCAAATCATGACATTGAAATTAGTGTTAGGAGTATAGGTTTTGAATATAATTTGTGCTTATGCACCCAAGTAGGACTACAAGATAGTATAAAGACGAGTTTTTAAGAAGAGCTAAATAAGGTGATTCAAAGAATTCCACAAAGGGAGATGATTTGTTTAGGAGGAGACTTAAATGGACATGTCGGTAAAGAGAAATTAGAATATCAAGTCACTCATGAAAACTTTGGTTTTAAAGATATAAATAATGAAGGTAGGGATATTTAAATTTTGCTATGACATTTGATCTCTTTATAGTCATTACAATCTTCAAAAAACGAGATGAACATTTAATTACTTATAAGAGTGGCTTATCACAAACACAAATTGATTATTTTATTTATAGAAAAATAGATAGAGCGTGTTGTCAAGATTGCAAGGTAATTTTAGGAAAAAGCTTAACCACCCAACATCGACTTTTAGTTATAGATTTAAAATTTAAAATTTAAAAAATGGACAAAGAAGAAAAGAGTGCATTGAGTTATTCGGACTAAATGGTGGAACCTCAAAAGTGAGAAAGAAGATATATTTAAACAGAAAGTCCTTCAAGGAGATGCTTGAAATTATGTTGGTACACCTTGTGATATGTGGAATAATATGGCTATACATATTAGAAAAGTGACGAAAGATGTGTTAGGTGAATCTAAGGGAGGTGTAACGACACAAAAAGAAGCTTGGTGGTGGAGTGAAGTAGTACAAAATAAAACCAAGGCAAAGAGGCATGTTACAAATTACATTATACTAAGAAAACTAGTGAAACTTTAGAGACTTATAAGAAACCAAAGAAGGAAGCAAAAAATCCTGTCAGTGAAGCAAAAGCTAAAATTTAGGAGGATTAATATAAAAAAACTCAACTCAAAAGAGGGTGAAATAGATATTTTTATGATAGCTAGGGTTAGAGATGAGAAAACTAAATATCTTAATTTTCTTAGATGCATCAAAGATGAAGATGAAAACATTCTAGTGGCAAATGATGATATAAGAAATAGATGAAAAGACTATTTTTATAAGTTTTTTAATGAAAATAAAGATGTTAGTATTAACTTAGGAGAGTTAGCCAAATCAGAAAAGTATATAAACCACAATTTCTATCAATGTATTTAAAAGAATGAAGCCAAAGAGGCTCTTAAACATATGAGGGTGGTAAATCGGTAGGATAAGATAATATTCTTATAAAAGTTTAGAAAATCTTAAGAAAAACAGGACTCACTTGGCTCACAAGACTATTTAATGAAATATAGAGAAACCAAAAGATGCTCAATGAATGGAGAGCGAATACACTTATACCCATATATAAGAATAAGGGAGACATTCAAAATTGTGTAAATTATCGAGATATCAAGTTAATGAGTCATACTAAGAAATTGTGGGAAAGAATTATCAAACGTAGGTTAAGACAAGTATCGAGTACAATAGAAAACCAATTTGGATTCATGTCAGGCAGATCTATTATTGAAGTGATTCACCTTTTGAGATGTTTTATTGAACATTTTAGAGCAAAAAAGAAAGACTTTCATATGATATTTATTAATCTAGAAAAAACTTACAATAGTATATTGAAGGAGGTTCTTTGGAGAACCTTGAAAAAAAGAAGTATACCATTGACATACATAAACCTTATAAGAGACATGTACGATGGTGTAAAAACATGTGTGAGTACTCATTAAGGAATAACAGACTTCGTTTAAGTTAATATTGAGTTACATCAAAAATCAACTTTAAGTCTATACTTATTTATAATGGTGATTGATGAGTCAATAAAACAAATTCAAGATAAAGTACCTTGGTGTATATTATTTACAAATAACGTTGTGTTAGTGGAGGAGTCTAAGAAAAAAGTTAATAGAAAATTGGAACTATGGAGAGAAACATTAGAAAGTAAAAGCTTCAACCTTAGTAGAATAAAGACAGAATATATAGAATATAAGTTTGATCATTTAGTTACTTTAAAGGATATAAAAATTAAAATTGGCACACATTGCATTCTCCAAAAGGAAAGTTTTAAATACCTAGGGTCAATTTTTCAGAGTTATGGAAGAATTTATGGAGATGTTACGTATATAATTAATGCTGGTTGGTTAAAATAGAGAGGAGCATCAAGTATTCTTTGTGATAAGAAAATACCATTAAAGTTAAAAGGTAAATATTATAGAGTAGCAATTAGACCTGCCATGATGTTTGTAACAGAAATAAAGATGTTGAGATGGATGAGTAGTCACATAAGAAAAGATTTGTATATATAATCAGGTTATTAGAAATAAATTATGTGTGACACCAATGGAGGATAAAATGAGAGAATATTATTTAAGGTGGTTTGGACATATAAAAAGAAGATCAAAGGAAGAATATATAAGAAGGTATGAAAAACTACATTTTGAAAGTATTTAAAGAGGTAGAGGACTATCACAAAAGTGTTGGAAAGAAACAATAAAGAATAATCTATCTTATTATGAGTTAACTGCTAACATGGTACATGATAGGGCTCTATGGAAACAAAGAATCCATGCATCTGACCCCGTCTAGTATAGGAAAAGGCTTAGTTGTTGCTTGTAACCTCATTATGTATACGGTCTTTTCTTGTATGACCACTCATCAATCTCAACATCTTCATTTCTATCACATACATCTTTTCTATATGTTGATGATTAACTGTCCAATACTTAGAACCATAAAACATGACAAGTTTAATTATTGTTGTATAATATTTACCTAACTTTAATGGTATCTTCTTATCACAAAGAATACATGATGCTCCTCTCCATTTTAACCAACCAACATTAATTTTATGTGTAACATCTCCATCAATTCTTCAATCACTCTGAAAAATTGACCCTAGGTATTTAAAACTTTGTTTTTGGGGGATGCAATGTGTGCCAATTTTAATTTCTATGTCCTTTGAGGTAACCAAATGATCAAACTTACATTCTATATATTCTGTCTTTGTTCTACTAAGTCGGAGGCCTTTGCATTCTAATGTTTCTCTCCATAGTTCCAATTTTCTATTAACTTTTTCCTTAGACTCCTCCACTAATACAATGTCATCTGCAAATAACATACACCAAGGTACTTCATCTTGAATATGTTTTGTTAACTCAACAATCACCATTATAAATAAGTATGGACTTAAAGTTGATCCTTGATGTAACCCAATATTAATTTCAAAGAAATCTGTCATTCCTTCAAGAGTCCTCATATATGTTTTTGCGCCATTATACATGTCTCTTATAAGGTTTATGTATGTCAATGGGATACCTCTCTTTTTCAAGGTTCTTCAAAGAACCTCCATCGGTACACTATTATAAGTTTTTTCTAAATCAATAAATATCTTATAAAGGTCTTTCTTTTTTGCTATAAAATATTTCATAAGACGTCTCAAAAGGTTAATCGCTTCAATATTAGATTTGTCTGACATGAATCCAAATTGGTCCTCTGTTGTACTCGATATGTGTCTTAACCTACGTTTGATGATTCTTTATCATAATTTCATAGTATGACTCATTAACTTGATATCCCGATAATTCACACAATTTTAAATGTCTCTCTTGTTCTTATATATGGGTATAAGTGTACTCACTCTCCATTTCTCAGGCATCTTTTGGTTTCTCTATATTTCATTAAACAGTCTTGTGAGCTAAGTGATTCCGCTTTCTCCTAGGATTTTTCAAACTTCTATAGGAACATTTTCCATTGCAATCGATTTACCACGCTTCATATGTTTAAGAACCTATTTGACTTCATTTTTTAGAATATGTCAGTAGAAATTGTGGTTTATATTCTTTTCTAATTTGGCTAACTCTCTTAAGCTAATACTAACATCTTCATTTTCATTAAAAAACTTATAAAATTAATGTTTTCATCAATTTCTTATATCATTATTTGTCACTAGAATTTTCTCATCATCGTCTTTGATATATCTAACAGAATTAAGATCCTTAATTTTCTTATCTCTATCCCTAGCTATCCTGAAAATTTCTCTTTCACCCTCTTTTGAGTTGATTTTTTATATAAATCCTCCCAAATTTGAGCTTTTGTTTCATTGCCTTTTTTGCTTTCTTATAAGATTCTAAAATTTCCCTATTTTTCTTAGCATAATGTAATTTGTAAGATGCACTCTTTGCAATCATTTTATTTTGCGCTACTTTACTCCACCACGAAGCTTCTTTTTGTGACAGTACACCTCCCTTAGATTCACTAACACATCTTTTGCCACTTTTCTAATGTGTATAGTCATATTATTCCACATATCACAAGGTGTACCAACATAATTTCAAGCATCTCCTTGAAGGACTTTCTGTTTAAATATATCTTCTTTCTCGCTTTTCAGGTTCCACCATTTAGTTTGAATAGCTCGATGCACTCTTTTCTTCTTTGTCCATTTTTTTTATTTTAAATCTATAACTAAAAGTCAATGTTGGGTGGTTAAGCTTTCTCCTAAAATTACTTTGTAATCTTGGCAACACGCTCTATCTATTTTTCTACAAATAAAATAATCAATTTGTGTTTGTGATAAGTCACTCTTATAAGTAATTAAATGCTCATCTCGTTTTTTGAAGATTGTAATGACTATAAAGAGATCAAATGCCATAGCAAAATTTAAAATATCCCTATCTTCATTATTTATATCTTTAAAACCAAAGTTTTCATGAATGACTTGATATTCTAATTCCTCTTTACCGACACATCCATTTAAGTCTCTTCCTAAACAAATCATCTCTCTTTGTGAAATTCTTTAAATTACCTTATCTAGCTCTTCTCAAAAACTCGTCTTTATACCATCTTATAGTCCTACTTGGGTGCATAAGCACAAACTATATTCAAAACCTATACTCCTAATACTAATTTCAATGTCATGATTCAGTTACCATATTGTTGTATGTTTACTACACTATCTTTAAATCTTTATTTATGATAATACTAACTATGTTTCAAGCCTTTTCCTTACCTAAGTACCATCATTTAAAACTTTTATCCTCAATCTTCTTTACTTTTTTCTAACCCACTTTGTCTCTTGTAAACATAGAATATGAATCTTTCTCTGAATCTACTATCTCAATTAGTTTATTGAACAATGTTTCTATATTCTAAGAACCAATACAAATCTTATTTTCTAAGACTAGTTTTCCCTGCATCCGTTCATATTAAAAATGCGGGCACCATCTCTATAATTTATTCACTACATTCGAGCAATTATGCAGTCGAACTAACTTCTTTATTCACACCCGTCCATGCTATGGGAACCCTATATACAATTGATTCACTACATTCGCGTGAAAATGTAGTGGTCGTTGCTTACTTTTCACTATATTCGGGTTGTGTAATGCATCGCAAAGAGGAGACACTCCAATGTAATACTCATAATTTGTATAATCCGTGATATAGAAATAACACAAAGTTTTGCGGTGGTTGTCAGACTAACACAACCCTCCACCTTTATTCAGGCTTTGACCGGTGTGATCCCTTAGATAGGCGGAGTTTTGGGCCCTGTTTATTGTTTATTAGAATGCTTAAAAGTACTTGTGAATATTAGGTAGTGAATTTTGTACTCAAGGTTGTTGATATATCCCAAAAGAGGTCGGTCACGGGTTCGATCACGAAAAGGTGATGCCAGTGTTGGTCACACCAACAATTGCACGTGGAAGTTGAACGGATCACAAAAGACCCCTGCCTGCTACTACTTTATGGTGTAGAGATCAGGTCGTTCGCTCTACTCCACTAATACACTGAGATCTATACGGCTGGGGTCTGCTTAACCCTGAACTCGAATGAGAAAAAAAGCAAAAGGAAGAAAGAGAACTTGTGTTCTTCAGTTATGAGCCTCTCTCCGCCTAGTACCTCAACTGCAGAAGCAGGTACCTATTGCCTATCATTTTCATTGATGAAGGTTAATGTGTGGGCTTTAGCTTCTTATCCTTTTGTTGTGCACTGGCTGGGAAGTGAAGAGCAGCACAGGATATCAGGAACAATTTCAAAGAACATCCATTCTTCTTCGTCATACTCACCAGACAAGCTAAGCGTCTATGAAATTTGCCTAAGCGAAGAACTTAGAAATGGAGAGATTCTACTTATAAGCTGGCGAAATAATTGTTGGTGCACCTCGAAACAAATGCAGAAAATAAGACTAAGCATTTCCACGACCTTATTAAATGAAGGCGTCATGACTTGGTGAACGAACACCAGGGAAGCGGCATACGTAGGCCGTGTCTGTATTGGGTTAAATTTAAGTGAAAGAGAACGGTAATCTGCCGACATCAAATTCTTGTGTTTGGGAATTTCCTTGGAGGTGGAAGAAATGACGGCAATTTAATTGAGCACTTTAATGAAAGTTCAGTGTACCACCACAGGAAGGAGTTCTCAAACGTAAGATAAAGGTAAAATTTCTTATAGTAACATTTTTGTCACGACATGAATAATGGAATCGGAATTAAGAAGTAAAGGAGTTTTTAAAGCGGAAGCGAGCTCCCTGCAGCTACCTCCAACCTTAATTGGGGTTGCAGCTGATTTATCATTGAATCCTTCCTTGCCTTTGCTGACCCTATCGCCCAGGTTTCAAGGAGTTTATTTTTCGTGTTCTATATATAATGCCAATAAAACTCCGCCCATGTAAGGGATCACCCTTGCATTGCCGGTCCCAAGCCCGGATAAAGGAGGAGGGTTGTGTTAGGCTTCCGACAGCCAACGTAAAACTTCGTCGGATTTTTATAACATCAATTACAAAAATTATGAGCATTGCTTTGGGGCGTCCCAGCCTAACGACGTGCTGCAGAGCCCGAATGCAGTAAGAAGTAAGCAAGGGCCACTACATTTTCGCCCGAATGTAGTGAATCAATTGCAGAAAGGGTTCCCACATCATGGACGGGTGTGGGTAAAGAAGTTAGCCCCGCTACATTATCGCTCGAATGTAGTGAAAAATTTTCAGAGAGGGTCTCCGCATTTTGATTATGGACTGATGCGGGGGGTAAGGAAGCTAGTCCTAGATAATAAGGTTCGTATTGGTTCTTCGAATATCGAAACATTATCAGGTAAGCTAATGGAGGTGGTAGATACTATGATTCGGAGAAAGATTCATATTCTATGTTTACAAGAGACAAAATGGGTTGGAGAAAAAGCAAAGGAGATAGAGGATACAGGTTTTAAATTATGGTACTCAGGTAAAGAAAAGGCTCGAAACGAAGTTGGTATTATCATAAATAAAGATTTAAAGGAGAGTGTAGTAGACATACAATGATATGGTGACTGAATCATGACGTTGAAATTAGTGTTAGGAGCAGAGGTTTTGAATATAGTTTGTGCTTACGCACCCTAAGTAGGACCAGAAGATAGTATAAAGACAGTTTTTTGGGAAGAGTTAGATAAGGTGTTTCAAAAGATTCCACAAAGGGAGATGATTTGTTTAGGAGGAGATTTAAATGGACATGTCGGTAAAGAGGCATTAGGATATCAAGGGATTCATGAAAACTTTGGTTTTGGGGATATAAACGAAGAAGGTAGGGAGATTTTAAATTTTGCTATGGCATTTGATCTCTTTATAGTCAATACAATCTTCCAAAAATGAGATGAACATTTAATTACTTATAAGAGTGGCTTATCACAAACACAAATTGATTACTTTATTTGTAGAAAAAAAGATTGAGCGTGTTGTAAAGATTGTAAGGTAATTCCAGGAGAAAGCTTAACCACCTAACATCAACTTTTAGTTATGGATTTACAAATTAAAAAATGGGCAAAGAAGAAAAGAGTGCATCGATCTATTCGGACTAAATGGTGGAACCTCAAAAGCGAGAAAGAAGATATATTTAAACAGAAAGTCCTTCAAGGAGATGTTTGGAATTATGTTGGCACACCCTGTGATATATGGAACAATATGGCTATACATATTAGGAAAGTGGCGAAAGATGTGTTAGGGGTATCTAAGGGAGGTGTACTGGCACAAAAAGAAGCTTGGTGGTGGAGTGAAGTAGTACAAAATAAAATCAAGGCAAAGAGGGCATGTTATAAATTACATTATGCTAAGAAAACTAGTTAAACTTTAGAAGCTTATAAGAAAGCAAAGAAGGATGTGAAAAAGACCGTTAGTGAAGCAAAAGCTAAGTTTTGGGAGGACTTATATAAAAAACTCAACTCAAAAGAGGGTGAAAGAGATATTTTTAGGATAGATAGGACTAGAGATGAGAAAACTAAAGATCTTAATTATGTTAGATGCATAAAAGACGAGGATGAAAAAATTCTAATGGCAAATGATGATATAAGAAATCGATGGAAAAACTATTTTTATGATCTCTTTAATGAAAATAAAGATGTTAGTAATTGTTTAGGAGATTTAGCCAAGTCAGAAAAGTATATAAACCATAATTTCTACAGATGTATTCAAAAGAATGAAGTCAAAGAGGCTCTTAAACATATGAAGGGTGGTAAATCGGTAGGACCAGATAATATTCCTATAGAAGTTTGGAAAATACTAGGAGAAATAGGAATCACGTAGCTCACAAGACTATTTAATGAAATATGGAAAAACCAAAAGTGGCCCGAGGAATGGAGAGCAAGTACACTTATACCCATATATAAGAACAAGGGAGACATTCAAAATTGTGCAAATTATCGAGGTATCAAGTTAATGAGTCATACTATGAAATTATGGGAAAGAATTTTCGAACGTAGGTTAAGACAAGTATCAAGTATAACAGAGAACTAATTTGGATTCATGTCAGGAAGATCTACTATTGAAGCGATTCACCCTTTGAGACGTCTTATGGAACATTTTAGAGCAAAAAAGAAAGACCTTCACATGATATTTATTGATCTAGAAAAAGCTTATGATAGGGTACCGAGGGAGGTTCTCTGGAGAACTTTGGAAAAAAGAGGTATCCCATTGACATATATTAACCTTATAAGAGACATGTATGATGGTGCAAAAACATGTATGAAGGAATGACATACTTCTTTGAAGTTAATATTGGGTTACATCAAGGATCAACTTTAAGTCCATACTTATTTATAATGGTGATGGATGAGTTAACAAAACATATTCAAGATGAAGTACCTTGGTGTATGTTATTTGCAGATGACATTGTATTAGTGGAGGACTCTAAGGAAAAAGTTAATAGAAAATTGGAACTATGGAGAGAAACATTAGAAAGCAAAGGCCTCCGACTTAGTAGAACAAAGACAGAATATATGGAATGTAAGTTTGATCATTTGGTTACTTCAGAGGACATAGAAATTAAAATTGGCACACATTGCATTCCCCAAAAGGAAAGTTTTAAATACCTAGGGTCAATTTTTCAGAGTGATGGAAGAATTGATGGAAATGTTACACATAGAATTAATGCTGGTTGGTTAAAATGGAGAGGAGCATCAGATATTCTTTGTGATAAGAAAATACCATTAAAATTAAAAGGTAAATATTATACAGCAACAATTAGGCCTGCCATGTTTTATGGTTATGAGTGTTGGGCAGTTAATCATCAACATGTACAAAAGATGTCTATGACAAAAATGAAGATGTTGAGATGGATGAGTGGTCATACAAGAAAAGACCGTATACATAATGAGGTTATTAGAAACAAATTAGGAGTGGCACCAATAGAGGATAAAATGAGATAACATCGTTTAAGATGGTTTGGACATATAGAAAGAAGATCAAAAGAAGAACCGGTAAGAAGGTTAGAAAAACTAAATTTGGAAAGTATTAAAAGAGGTAGAGGACGACCACAAAAGTGTTGGAAAGAAACAATAAAGAATGATGTAGCTTATTGGGAGTTAACTGCCAACATGGCACACGATAGGGATCTGTGGAAACAAAGAATCCATGTAGCCGACCCCGTCTAGTATGGGAAAAGGCTTAGTTGTTGTTGTTCTTGTATATATAATGCCAATAAGCTTATATAATAGATTGGTGATTTAATTCTATGAAACTGTCAACAACAAAAAGGAAACACCTCAATTTACATGTTGATCATGATCACCAAGCACATAATAAAACAAATCTCCTCTAGATTGAATCAAGAAAAGCACTTCTCTTTACTAGCATTTAAGACTCCAATTTTTTGATCCGCTTTTGTTGTTGGACGTTATCAAAGGGGGCAGAATCATATAGATTGCATAGGACCAGATCCAGCCATCCTAATCCATCAAAATGTTAGAGAACAATTGGCGGTAGATATGCAAATGTCCTGTATTGCGGTAGGGATCAGTGGCAATAGGTGAGGAGTTCAATGAGCAAGGTTTGTACCATTCGAAGCCATGCTAAGAAATGCAAATGGATGGTTCAGATCCTGTCATACCTCATTCACATATATATAATTCTACCTTTTCCCTTACTATGAGCTCAAAGATCTTTGACAGCATTAGGCAGTAGATATGTAAGCGGTATTCAACGATAGGTTGCTATCTCTGCCCAAGAGGGCAATGATGATTCGTTTGCTGGTACCCAATAGAGGCCTGCCCAAGCCAGGACTTTCAATAGAAAAGACAGCAAAATATCGCCCCGGGTAGGCTGTTGTGATTCAGTGGTACTCAAAACTAATGAAATCAATGAGCATGAGTGCATGCTTGTGTGTGCGTGTATGAGATTGATCTACTTACCCTCTTGTTGTGCCCAGACTGGGAAGTGAAAAGTAGCATAGCACAACAGAAAGATATTGAAATAACAGCTAGTCTTCTTCGTCATCTCCATCTCTGACACTGCAGTCTTTGGAATTTTATCCTTCAGAAAGAAGCTAAGAATGCCGCTGGGCGCGCTCGTCTTCCCCGTTATTTAGCTTGTGTCAAATAAGCCTTGTTAGCTTGGTAGCTTTGTTTCTGTTGTAATGTTTAATTAGATTGGTAACCTTAAGATGTGACCAAGTCCAGAGTGGGCCTTTAGCATTCATTGCTTGACCTACTTGGGAAGGTCGACGGCCGGGTCTTTTACGTCTAGATCGAAGGTCGACGGCCGGGTCTTCTACGTCTAGATCGAATGCTTGAGTCCCGCACAACAGGACAGTATGCTTAACGTGAACCACACAGCAAGTCATATCAATTATCTAATGCTTGAATTGACAGCTGATTGATGTTATATGTGGAGATGTATTTTTCAACTTGAAATTTGATAGTAGGAACTCATATTGGACATGACATCTGTACGTTCATTGAAATCGAGATTTTGCGTCTTACTTGTTAAAGCTCTCTTTCTCTCTCTCACGTCCGTAAGAACTGAAACAGGAGGAAAACAGCCTCATTTCTTTTCTCTACTGAGTTGAATCCACAAAACAGGATTAATGACATTTCCAAACCAGTTCATGCCTTTTAAATAATGTGACGGCATCCGCTGTTATGAAATTAAAGCCAATTGCATTGTTCACGTTAAATCGTCACTTAACAATAAGCAGAGTCTGAAGTTCGAACTCGTTTTATCCAACTGTGAGGTGCTCACTATTTTATAGATAGCCGAGTAAAATCTTGTAAATTCAGCCAGCGAATCCGAAGGTAGTGAAAATCAAGTGAAAAGGTGGATCATAAGATCCAAATATCTCACTAAAATATTGTAGATTCGGAACCTACACTTTGAGAGTTGGATTTTTCAACCCACTCGACGTAGTAACAATTGCGAGATTTTAAATCTAAATCGAGATGTTGACAACCAGGTACACGACTGCAAACGTGGAAGATGAATCATGGAAAGAAGCTGTTGCTGCCTTTTTGCACGCTGATTGGCTGGGCAATTTTATGTAGGCTGGATCATGCCGGATTACCACCCAAGTATCGTTGTTGACAGGGAATATTTTCCGTCGCCGTGCTGTTAAGCCGAGAAACTGTTTCACCTACTGTCGTGAAAACTGTTACGGAACAAATCCGTAACAAAAAACGCGACACATTCATCATGATACGATCAGCATCAATCCAGACAACCATAGCATAGATTTTCCTTCACAGCTCCATAATTTGGTCTAGAAAGAAGTAACTTTGATCATAAAGACCGGTAGAAACTATCTCCGTAATGGCTTTTGTCGGGGGTGTTCCTGAGAGGTGTGTGCTTACTGGCTACTTGGTTACCACAGATTAAGGGATGATCACTTATATGTACTTTTTGTTAGGGTAATCACTTGATGTTCTTTAATTACATTAAGGTGAAATGAGTTCAAATAGTAGCGATGCAATTAGTGGCTGCCATTTCTTTGTTCCCAAGGATGCAAATGTTGAAATTGTTTACGGTCATCTTGTGCCGAGGTGCTGTTACCGACACTATTAATAACCTTGCGGCATAAGATGCTGCTGTGCTGATGAACTTGCTAAATTTACAGAGGAAAGCAGGATGGGCACCCAGAACTAATGAAGCGAGCTTGATTGTGCTCCAGCTTGCTCGTGATATGAATATTTATAGCTTGTCAACAGGGTTTGATGCTTCCCTAGGAGTTTGCTACACCTTGCGACTCCAGTTAGTCCTTCCAAAGGGCTCTTGTTTCCTTGTTTTCCATATCTATGAATGTAATAAAGTAATCGTCAACGTTTGTAAAGAACATTGTGAATGAAGACATATAGATGATTAGACAAAAGTGATTATATGAAACCTTGGTCTTCACCTTGTTCAAATACGTTTGGAAGTGCCCCAAAATAAAGTGATAAACTGTTTGATTATTTCCATCATCAAATTACTGTAGTGACTATGATTAAGATTTACATATGCCGAAATCATAAAAACTCCTTATATGAATATGGAAACGCGACCAGAATTTCCAGCATCCGCTGTTGTGTCCATCGGCATCCTATGGTGTCACACAGATTCACACGCATGCCCCACATACACTGTGTGTGCGTCTTTGTGTGCAGAGAGAGAGAGAGAGAGAGAGAGAGAGAGAGAGAGAGTCCTGGCAACATGTCCCAGAGAACATTATACGTATTCCTGTGCACTTATAATGATCCTATTGGTATTATGCATAGAATTACGCTCGAAATGAGATCTTTCTTCTTACGGATCCAATCGTGTGTAGTTCACTTCCAGTTTTTAGTTTGACCGTTTACACAGAAAGAATTGCAGCGACACACTTGGATAACAACAACTAAGCCTTTTCCCCGACAGTCTAAATGGATTCTTTGTTTTCACATACCCCTATTTTATCATGTGCGTGCTATGCTCATAGTTAACTCAACATGAGTTATTGTAAATATTTTTTTAATGTTTTTTCCTTAATAATTTTACTTGATACCTTGTACATGTCCAAACAATTTGGATATTAAAAAAAAAATGAGAACAAAAGCAGGGTTTGCTTGCAGCAAGTTATCCCAGTAAGAGTTGTGAACCGAAAATGTGTATTCCCTTTCTTGATTGATTACAGCTTACTAGCATACCCTTTAGAAAATGAAAAACGTAGAAGTTTAGGAAGCCTATTATTCGTGCAAGTGCTTTTCCTGTCCATTGTTATTTTTGTAGAAACAATGGCCAACCACCATTCTAAAACCAAGAGTCTCTGTCCACATACTCTTGAGGAGTTACTAAACATTATCGCTGGAAATCTCCTTGCAAAAAAGGGCTGGGCAGGATCGTGTAAGTTTCTGAAGGAAAAGAGTATAAAAAAGAATTGGGGCAGGTGAAGTTGTAGAGAAAACCTTGTGCAAACGCTTTTTAGTAGAAGCTACCCTATCTGAATCCAAGAAATCTAAAATCAGAAGCCATCTTCCATCACAAAGACAAACTCATTTTCATAAGAATGTATTTAATCTTGTGATTTACTATATCCAAAGTGCGTCACTGATTCCCAACACTAAGGTTGAAGTTAAAGTTTCTAATACAAGGGATAGCGGTCCATGTCCTTCAAAATAATCATTAACCATCGTGATGTACATAGAAACAACTAAATTTGGCACCACCAAATGCAACCGTGGTAAGGAACTTTGCAGGATCACCTAGCTGATGGCATAGAGGATTCAATAAGATGACCATAGATGATTTCATGGTAGATATAATAATAGAGGAACACTATAGAAGTCATAAACTGGCTATGCTTATTGATAGTATACCTAGGATGAAACTGATGATTGGAAAGACAACTTAGTGAGTGCAAATGAAAGATGAAGATTCAAAACAAACCCAAAAATACACCTATTGGATTATGGACATGTTCGACATTGAGCTAGGGACTGTCTCACGAGAAACGCCAACAAATATGCATTTACTAAAAGAGTGATGGTTAACATAATGACCACTAAACTTATATCTAGTGACATGTATCTATGTGTTAAACTCCATATCCTTTCTATTTATGTGCTACAATACTCGATTATAGATGCTAGAGATAATGTGTGCATTTATGTTGGTCGTCCATATTTATGTCTTACTAGGCCATTTATGCTAGAATCATGACCTTAGGAGATCATTTGTCAGCTCAAGTTAAGGCTTAAGGGCATGTGAATTTAAAGTTTTCTTGAGAAAATGTAATATTTCTTAGGGAGTTTTGCATATTCCAATGATTCACGAGAATATCCTCACTTGTCCAATTTTAGTTATAGAGGGTTTGATATTAGATTGTAAATTTAATAAAGTTGTAATTATATGATATGATACTGGTTGTTTTTGTGATACAAAGGTTTTGTTTAAAATTCATGTACAATATGTTATTGATTGTTGTATGAAGTTTAATGTTAATAAAGCCTCTTATTCTTCTTCTTTTGTTTAAAATATTGAATTTGAATCATACTCGTAAGATAGAAAACTTAAGTAGTATTTGTATTCTAGTGAAGCAACCTAGGAAACCTTTTCATACGGTCGACAAAAAAATTGAAATTTTTTATTACTAGGGATAATAAAATATATTTCATTACATTCATTAATGATTGAAGTAGATACTATTATATAAACCTTTAGAAAAGTTTCAAATTTGGCAAATGAGACACAAACCCAAATTGATAAGGTACTTAAACGATTAATATCCGATAAGAGAGAAGAGTATACCTCAAACCATTTTCAAGTATATTGTTAAAATAGTGGTGTTGTACATAAGGTTATTGCTCCATATTGATTACAATATAAAAAAAAAAAACTTATGTGATATGATTAATATTTTACAAAATGTTAGGGTACCTACGTTTCAGGAGAAACTTTGAATATGACTTCCCATATTATGAACAAAGTTCTCCGTAAGCATAAAAAAAAGTCTTTTTGAACTTTGAAAGGGTTGAAGACCAATATCTTAAAGTTTGAGATGTCTTATAAAAGTACTTATCTTAAATATAAGAGGAAGAAATTGAGACCTAAATTATGAATGTCATATTTCTGGTTAAATAGAGACTAACTATGTGAATCATGTCATAGGAGTGATAGTCTTGCATCCAAATGTGATCGTACCAGCCATCTGGATGCCTGAATTTATAGTTATTCCAAAATCAATAAACAAGTTGAATTTCTTATGTTATTTACATGGAGCTAGCCATTTAATAGTTTGATGCCAGCTCTCAATAAGAATGTAGTTCGTACCACTGACAAAGCAATCCAAACAAACTAAATTGGGCAAAGCCAACAATCGCTTAGCTGGTCTATGTGCCCAATATGAATTGCAAGAAGAGGAAAAGCCATAGTTTATATATATATATATATATATATATAGAGAGAGAGAGAGAGAGAGAGAGAGAGAGAGAGAAAGGGAGCATGGTATGTGCTATAACAACTTTATATGCTACCATATAAAAATAAATCTCCACGACCTAATGAAAGAGATATATGGTGGTTGAGATTTAAATTGAAAATCAAAATGTTGGTTTTTAATAAATGCACCTGCAAACAGTATTTTTGTCTTTTTGTCCTTTAGTTGCAAATCAAGACCATTTATGTCTTAGGTTGGATTAATTGTTGAGATTTGTTTGGGCCGTCAGAGTAAAGATATGAATGGTTTAAATAAGAAAAGTAAAATATAAAAGTTGCTTTTCTAAAGACAAAATATTACTTTTTCGCTTTTCTAATTGTATGGTCTGGATCATCAAGCATATCTAGCACGAATATGGGAATCTGGCATATATATATATATATATATATATATATATGTATATATTATGTGTGTATGTTTGCGCATCACAATACCGACTAACAAGATATAGAGAAGGCACATTCACCTGACTATACTAGTTGATCCGACGTCTATGCGCAGGAAGGTCTTCAGTGCAACATTCAGACTGTTGTTGGCTGGTGCATAGAGGTCATCATCGAGCAGCATTGCCCGTGTTAACCAGGCATACGTACAAGAGCTTAGAAGCTGCTTGGACAACAATCTTGGTCCAAGGCTTTTCTGTAGCATTCTCCAACTTGATGGTATCCCACAAATCCACACCAAAGTAGAGGTCGAAAGAAGAAACCTTGTTGAGGCCATCATAGTTGCCATACATGAAAGAAGCCCGAATTATGTAATTTTTTGATAGAATTGCAGGCAAAGAGTAGCAATTTCTTGTATAATTTGGGAAGGATCTAAGTGTTTGGTATATCTCGGGGGTGGTGGCTTCCTACATATCGTCGATTTGCATATTAAGTCCACTGTATATGAAATCATCATCTGGGACAGGTTGGCTTCGTTGGTGGAGCTTGAAGCCCCTGTTAGTCCACAGTCGATGCGGATGGAGCCTGTGTTCACCCCATAATAGTTGTGTTCATCAATTCCCAAGATGTTGGTGACGCTGACAATTCTAAGGTCATTACAAATCAAGAATTTTATGCAAGGCAAAATACATGTTTTTCATTGTCTAGCTACAACAATAAAATCTCGTTTTGGTGATGGAGAATAAAAAGAAAAAGTAAGAAAGAGAACTTGTGTTCTTCGGTTATGAGCCTCTCTCCGCTTAGTACCTCAACTGCAGAAGCAGACACCTATTGCCTATCATTTTCACTGGTGAAGGTTAATGAGTGGGCTTTAGCTTCTTATCCTTTTGTTGTGCACTGGCTGAGAAGTGAAGCAGCACAGGATATCAGGAACAATTTCGAAGAACACCCATTCTTCTTCGTCATACTCAATAAGCCTCTAGGAAATTTGTCTAATTGAAGAACTTAGAGTAGACCTGATCACGAAGGCATATATTGATCCCTTCTCATTTTGCACGGAGAGATGGAGAGATCATACTTATAAGCTGGTGAAATAATTCTTGATGCAACTCGAAACAAAGTAAATAAGACCAAGCATTTCCACGACTTTTTAAGGGGGAAGCCAGCTCCTTGCAGCTATCCCCAACCCCAATTGGGGTTGCAGCTGATTTGTCGTTGAATCCTTCCTTGCGTTTGCTGACCCTGTCGCTCAAGTTGAAAAGAGTTTAATTTTCATGTTGTATATATAATGTTAATAAGCTTATATAATAGATTGGTGCCTTAATTCTTTTGAATTGTCAACAATAACTTAAAACAGTAAGGGAAACACCTAAATTTACATGCTGATCATGATCACCAAGCCCATAATAAAACAAACCTCCTCTAGATTGAATCAAGAAAAGCACTTCTCGTTACTAGCATTTAGGACTCCAATTTTTGACACGCTGTTGTTGGTGGACGTTATCAAAGGGGGCAGAATCATATATCAGATTGCATTGGACCAGATCCAGCCACCCTAATCCATCAAAATCTTAGAGAACAGTTGGCGGTAGATGTGCAATTGTTTTGTATTGCGTTAAGTCGTTGGGCTCAGTGGCAATAGGTGAGGAGTTCAATGACCAAGGTTCGTACCATTCGAAGCCATGCTAAGAAATGCAAATGGATGGTTCAGATCCTGTCATACCTCATTCACATAAATATAATTCTACCTTTTCCCTTACTATGCGCTCAAAAATCTTTGACAGCATTAGGCAGTAGATATGTAAGCAGTATTCAATAACGAAAGGTTGCTCACTCTGCCCAAGAGGGCACTGATGATCCGTTTGCTGGTACCCGATAGAGGCCTGCCCAAGCCAGGACTTTCAATAGAAAACACAGCAAAAAATCGCCCCGGGTAGGCTGTTGTGATTCAGTGGTACTCAAAACTAATGAAATCAATGTGAGCATGAGTGCATACTTGTCACACCTACTCGTGTCATGACCACAACTTGATCTGGGCTGATGCCACATGGCGTCTTCTCGTGCGGGCACGATGATGAGCATTAATCAAATACAATACTAATTTAATTTAACTTAATAAAATATCTAACTGAAATCAATATTCATTTCAAAGTTTTTAACAACACGTCCAAAATGGTGTGAGGCCCACCTGACAATAACCCCGAATAACAAGATTTTCTAATTATGTAACACTTATCGTAACATCTAAAATAAAATGACACCTCTATCCAACTCCTACTCTACTCCGTATGCTTTGGAAGTGGTAGCTTTAGGATGAACCCTAAAATAATAGGGTGAGCTCTCACACATATCTCAGTAGGGAGGTTAAACATCTTTAAATAGAAATCATACTAAATGCATGCATAATTTTACAATCATTTCATAACAAATCACAATTTCATCTTTAAATCATGACATCAAATTCATACTCACACATTCACACACATACATACACATATAATTAGTTACGATAATTACAGCCCATATTGTGTTTGCCCCAAAGGTCACGGGAGTCGTCTGACCCTCCCTAATGTGACATCGATAACCTCGTCCATGACGGTAACCATGCCGACTCTCACAGTAAAGTGCCCAGGAACACACCCTGTATTAGTCCAAGCCGGATCGTCCGAGGGACCTTAAAGTCTCTAGAGACCCCACATAACCTACACAAGTATGACTCGTATATTCACACATCATTACATTTATAAAACCAATTATAGTTTATCTCATTAAGAAATCATATTCAAATCCACAAATATTTAAAACAAATCCATATCCATACAACATTTAAATACCATGTTCAAACAACACATGCATATCAAAACATGCTCTTTATCAATCAATGTCATAAACTCGTTATATTTCAAAAGCATATCAAATAACCTATAATTGTGAACATCATTTCATAAACATCAATAAAACATTTATCAATCATGCACATTTAAATCCATCTAAAACACGAAAAAACACTTCTAGCATGGTTCTATAAAAGAATGTATAACCCCTACCTAAAGGAGCGCTAAAATCCAATCCCCAAACTGTTGTGTCACTCTTATCATGGTCAAATCCTCCAATTTTAATATATAACAATCAGAAATAATTAAAATATTAAAATTTATTTAACTATGAATCTAACGAAATAAACTGTATCCAAATTGGATCTCAAATAACCCTAAAATCACTCAAAACCCAATATAAATCCGTTAAAGTTATCCTAGATCCGAACAGAAACCTAGATTCATATCCGATCCAAACTGAGTAACATAGCAGGTATCCTTTGTCACCGTGTTGACACAAAATCTGCAACTATTGACACGGGTCCTATTTATAACCCAAAACTCATTTAAAGACTCGGCCCAAACCTAACCCATTTCCCACACATAACTCAACACAAAACCTGTTTCTAACAGTTTTGATATAGAACTATTTTTGAACATGTAACATAAGGACACAACATGAATCTGTGTTAGTTCATGACATTTCGGACATAACACATCATGTCAGATATGACACGGAAATGGAGACATGCCAAAAAGGGGTTAGTTCTCTTAGTTTTCCAGTGTGATTTCATGGTTTTCGGCAACGTCTAAGGTCAGCGATAGTCTCCAATCAACTGTCTATCCCTCCTCTTCCAATCCAACCAATTATCGGTCACTAGCAACGACATTTTCGTCAGAAAATCCATTAAAAACAGTAACTCAGATTTGAGGAAAAAATCATGAATCTACACTTGTTTTGAACCGATTTTCATGTATTAAGACTTGTTTCAAATGTTTAGCATGAACCAAACAAAATCCCTTTCATCTAATTCAGTTTTAGCAACTAAAAACGAAAAAAATTACAAAAACAAAAATCGAGGTTTTCTTACCGGATTTTGACCGACTCTCCGACTTTTTCCAGCTTTTGCAACATCTCCTGAGCTAGCCAAATCAGAAAAATATATAAACCACAATTTCTACCAATGTATTCAAAAGAATGAAGTCAAAGAGGCTCTTAAACATATGAATGGTAATAAATCGGTAGAACCAGATAATATTCCTATAGAAGTTTGAAAAATACTAGGAAAAATATAAATCACTTGGCTCACAAGACTATTTAATGAAATATAGAAAAACCAAAAGATGTCCGAGGAATAGAGAGCAAATACACTTATACCCATATATAAGAACAAGGGAGACATTCAAAATTTGTAAATTATTGAGATATCAAGTTAATGAGCCATACTATGAAATTATGAGAAAGAATTATCGAACGTAGGTTAAGACAAGTAACAAGTACAACAGAGAACTAATTTCGATTCATGCCAGGCAGATCTACTATTAAAGTGATTCACCTTTTGAAACGTCTTATGAAACATTTTAGAGCAAAAAAGAAAGACCTTCACATGATATTTATTGATCTAGAAAAAGCTTATGATAGGGTACCGAGAGAGGTTCTTTGGAGAACTTTGGAAAAAAGAAGTATCCCATTGACATATATTAACCTTATAAGAGACATGTATCATGGTGCAAAAACATGTGTGAGGACTCATGAAGGAATGACAGACTTCTTTGAAGTTAATATTGGGTTACATCAAGGATCAACTTTAAGTCCACACTTATTTATAAAGGTGATGGATGAGTTAACAAAACATATTCAAGATGAAGTACCTTGGTGTGTCTTATTTGCAGATGACATTGTATAAGTGGAGGAGTCTAAGAAAAAAGTTAATAGAAAATTGGAACTATGGAGAGAAACATTAGAAAGCAATGGCCTCCGACTTAGTAGAACAAAGACAAAATATATGGAATGTGAGTTTGATAATTTTGGTTACCTCAGAGGACAGAGAAATTAAAATTGACACACATTGCATCCCCCAAAAGAAAAGTTTCAAATACCTAGGGTCAATTTTTCAGAGTGATGGAAGAATTGATGGAGATGTTACGCATAGAATTAATGATGGTTGGTTAAAATGGAGAGGAGCATCGGGTATTCTTTGTGATAAGAAGATACCATTAAAGTTAAAAGGTAAATATCATAGAGCAACAATTAGACCTGCCATGTTTTATGGTTATGAGTGTTGGGTAGTTAATCATCAACATGTACAAAAGATGTCTATGACAAAAATGAATATGTTGAGATGGATGAATGGTCATACAAGAAACGACCGTATAAATAATGAGGTTATTATAAACAAATTAGGAGTTGTACCAATAGAGGATAAAATGAGAGAATATCGTTTAAGATGGTTTGGGCATATAGAAAGAAGATCAAAAGAGAACCTTTAAGAATGTTAGAAAAACTAAATTTGGAAAGTATTAAAAGAGGTAGAGGACGACCACAAAAGTGTTGGAAAGAAATAATAAAGAATGATCTAGCTTATTGTGAGTTAACTGCTAACATGGCACACAATAGGGATCTATGGAAACAAAGAATCCATGTATCCGACCCCGTCTAGTATGAGAAAAGGCTTTGTTGTTGTTGTTATTGTTATGCATTATCTCTTGAGGCTGCCCCACAGTAGACCGACGACCTGTCCTCTTATAGAACTTCACCAGATTGGTAACCGGCCTCAATGGTCGTTATGATCCTTGGCCAGCCAAGAACAGCAACGCCCAGCATTGCGTTTTTACAACGCTCAAATCGGATGTTGTTGTAACATTGTGGTATCGAGCGGGTCTAGATCCAAATGGATCCAAACTTGCATCATCTATATCATTACTTTCTACCCCCTTAAAGAAATTTTGTCCTCAGAATTTAGAAAATACTTGAAGAGATGTGGATATTTCTCTCGTATCTCATCCTCGAGCTCATAAGTGGCTTCGTTGGGCAAATGATAACTCGAGTATACTTTCACTATCATCGAAGCTCGACAATGCAAGATTTATTCTTTTCGATATAAGATGGCTATGGGCACCTCTTTATTAGACAAATCTTCACGAATGTAAAGCGGTTTGGCCTCAATCACATACGAATGATAAAAAACATACTTTTGCAACATGAATACATGAAATACGTTATGCACTCTAATCAATGACGATGGCAACTATAATTGGTAGGCAACATCTCCAACGCGTTTCACAATTTGGTAAGGTGTAATATACCTAAAACTCAACTTACTCCTCTATTTAAAGTGAGTCACTTCTCGAGCTACAGAGACTTCTAAGAATACAAAATCATCAACTATAAACTCTAGATCACAACATCTCTTAATTGCATAACTCTTCTATCAGTTTTGAGGTATTTTAATGCATTGACAAACTATGTTCATCGTATCTGATTATTATCGAAGTATCTCTATACCTATTGCAATTCATAGCCCACAAACATCCAAACATAGTCGTACACTTTTCTCAATAAAGCATCTCGTAAGGTGACATCCCATTACTCGCTTGATAACTATTATTATAGGTAAACTCAATGAAGTGCAACTGGTTATTCCATTAGTCCTTACTGTCTAACACACATGCTCGAAGCATATCCTCTAGAATCTAAATAGTATGTTCAGCTTTCCCATCGGTCTATGGGTGAAAGGTTATGCTAAACTGCAATCTTATTTGTAAAGCATCATTTAAGCTCTACTAGAAATGAGATGTAAAACGAGGATCTTTATTTAAAGTAACGCTCTCTTCAACTCCATAGAACTTAACGACCTCAGCAATATAAACAACAACTAATTTAGATAATGACATATTCTTTTGAATGGGTATAAATCGTACAACCTTAGTAAGTTGTCGATAATTACTTAAATAGCATCGTACTTCTACGAGGTGAGAAGGAGTCCAAGAACAAAATACACAATCATAATCCTCCAATAATTCAAGTCATCACATTTGTCGCATATTAAGATGAGGTTTTATAAAGATATACTTTAAGCTCTTAATGTCACAAGATAATGTCTCTAAATTTTAAGTGCAAATACTCTATTTGCTAATTCAAATCATGTGTTGGATAATTTTTCTCGTATGAACCTTTAACTGTCACAGAAACACATGATGGCTACCATCCCATCTTCGCGTTAAGACGATCCTAATTCACTTGATTAGAGACATCTATAGATACCACAAAATGATCCCAAAGGAGATCTGGGAGAATCGTTATGATATAAATCTTCGATAATATCCATCTAATCCAACAAAACTTCGGATCTATGTCATAGTCTTTGGTATTTTCCATTGAAGAACCGTCTTTTGCTTGGATCCACCTGCAATTCCATCCTTAGAAATTACATGACCTAAAATTGAACTTCATCCAACCAACATTCACATTTAGACAACTTCACGTACAACCTCTTCTCTTTCAAAGTCTAAAGAACTATCTTGAGATGTTCGGCATGCTCTTCTTCCCGACCGAGAGTAGATTAGAATGTCATCGATAAAAACAATGACAAATCGGTCTAGGTATGGATGAAAGATCCTATTCATGTAATCCATGAATATAGCGGGAGCATTCTTCACACCAAATGGCATTACAAGATATTCATAATGACCCATAACACGTCTAAAGTTGTTTTAGGTATATCCTCTACCTTGAACACGAATTTGATGATAACGATCGTAGATCTATCTTGGAGAAATATAGCTGCCCTTTCGATTGGTCCATCGATCATTAATTCTTGAAAGTGGATATTTATTCTTTATTGTGACTTTGTTCGGTGGCGATGGTCAACACATAAACGTGAAGTTCCATCCTTCTTCTTGACTAACAAAGCAGTGGAGCTCCCCGTGGTGAAACACTAGGTCTTACAAGCGTATTTCTAATAACTCTTGTAATTGTTTCTTCAACTCTACTAACTCCGATGGTGACATACGTATGGTGCAATCGATATGGGACCATTTCTTTGGTATAAGATCAATAGTAAACTCTTATTTCGCATTTGTTTCGTATATAATTGTATGCCTGAAATCATATATAACATATATCGGGTTATCTTCTTGCTGACTTTAAAAAATAAAAGTAATCTCTCGAGAGACGAAGAAAGTAATCTCTTGCTTCTTCAAATCAATCACAACATGATTCTTACATAATCAACCATGCCCAAAACTACATCTTAATTTGAAATTCCCAATAAAATCAAGTTGGCTCTCAAATCATGACCGCCAACAATCATAAAACAATCTCGCAAAATATGATACAATACAATAACATCGCTATTAGGAAAACATACAAAGAACCACTCTAATGGTTTCGAATCGAAACTCATACGACTTACAAAGTAAGTAAAACAAAATAATGTGTTGCACTAGAGTTAAACAAAATATGCGCAAGCATACTACAAACAAATAAGGTACTCATAACCAAATGAAATGTACCTGACTATTAACCCTCAACATCATAGACATCTCCTTCGTTAGCTACTTGAGGTTGAAGTAATCAAGGTAGTCCTTGTTGACAAACAGGTACCAAAGGACGAGACGACCCCATGGTGCTTCCCTAAACTCAACAAAGAGGATAATATGCAGCTCATCAATAATCAATCTTATGATGAACATACTTCTTGCATATGAAACAATGACCCCTCATGTCTTTCTTCTTTACAATGTTGGGTGTCTGAGTCTAACCTTGCTTAAAGTTCTTTTCTTAAAGGCAATCTCTATGTCCCGTGACTCTAAAGTTGTACAAGGTGATCCCTCGATTTTGTTAGTTACTCTACTCTCGTGAAGGCTCAGCCTTCGCCTAAGACTCACTACCTCTATTAGTTCATTGATTACCTTGTCCGATTTACTCTTCTTCGTGCCTTTATGTGAGTTGATAAAACAGTGTTCTATTGGTTTTTTCTTACCCTTATAATGTAGCATATCTATCTTCACATGAGTAACAACAACCTACAACTCATCAATATCTATATATCCTCTTTCAATGACTTACAGATCAGATCGGATAGTCCCCATAAATACTTATTTGCTCGTGTCTTAGGAATTACCATACTACCGTCAAATTGCAACAACCTTAAGAACTAGTTTATATATTCTCTCACTATCAAATTGTCTTGTTGTAGCTGATTAAAATTAAGTTGTAGACACATCTGATCATTATGAGAAAAGAAGTGACTGAATAATACCTTCTCAAATGCCTCATAAGTCCAAGGAGTGATATGTATCCCTTTCTATGCTCTCCACCATTGTTTTGCATTCCTTTCGAACTGAACGCCAACTGCACCCTTCTCTCATCATTAGTATGTCAAAAGTGTTCTCTAGTTTATCAATCTACTCATAGGGTTCAAACAGATCTTTAATTACTCTCTCAAACTCTTTACACCCCATTCTTTGTCAAATGTTATATTGTTATGATTGATTCACTTAGAATATGATGTAGTAAACTTATCATTTGCCCAATAAATGTTGCAACATCTTGACCATCTTATACAAGTGGAATAGGTGGTTGCACTAGAGGTCCCTAATGTATCGCTCATGATATATCAATTGTCGCAATAAATCCGTACGATTATATTTTCTCATTAGTGTCACCATAACCCTCAAAGTTAAATTCAAATCTAATACTCGAGAGTTCTACACATAAATATGATATTATATTTTGACAATTAACTTGCTATTAAATATATTTTAATAACTATAGGCTCTGATACTAAATTGTTATATACACTCGTGTCCCGACCATGAACTTGCCTAAGTTGATGCCACGTCACTGCTTCTTGTGGAAGCGTAATAGTGAGTAGTAATTAAATACAATACTAATTTAATTTAACTCAATAAAATATCTAACTGAAATTAATATTCATTTCAAAGTTCTCAACAACATGTACAAAATGGTGGAGGGCCCACTTGATAATATATATATATATATATATATATATATCATTAATTACGATAATTATAACCCATATTGTATATAACCCAAAGGCCACGAGAGTCATCCGACCCTCTCTAACGTGACCTTGGTAACCCCGTCCATAATGATAACCACACTTACTCTCACAACAAAGTCCTCGTGAACATACCCTGTATTCGCCCCAAGTCGGATCGCCCGAGAGACTTGCAAGTCTCTAGAGACCCCACACAATTCACACAAGTACGACTCGTATATTAACACATCATTATATTTATAAAACCAATTATAGTTTATGACATTAAGAATCATATCCATATCTACAAATATTTAAAACCAAATATATATTCATACAACATTTAAATACCATGTTCATAACACATGCATATAAAATATGCTCTTTATCAATCAATGTCATAAACTCGTTATATTTCAAAAGCATATCAAATAATCCATAATTGTGAATAATATTTTATAAACATCAATAAAATATTTATCAATCATTCACATTTAAGTCCATCTAAAACACGAAAAATCACTTATAGCATGGTTCTATAAAAGAATGTATAACCCCTATCTAAAGGAGCGATAAGATCCAATCTCCAAACCACTGGGTCACTCTTATCACCATCAAATCCTCTAATTTTAATCTATAAATAATTAAAATATTAAAATTTATTTAACTATGAATTTAACGGAATAAACCATATTCAAATCGGATCTCAAATGACCCTAAAATCACTCAAAACCCAATCTAAATCCGTTAAAGCTATCATAGATCCGAACTGATACCTAGATTCATATTTGATATAAACTGAGTGACACAGTATATAGCGTGTGTTACCGTGTCGACACATAACCTCCAACTACTGATAAGGGTCTTGTTTATGACCCAAAACCCATTTTAAGACCTAACCCAAACCTAACCCATTTCCAATACAAAACCTTTTTTTAACATGTTTTGAGAGAGGATTATTTCTGAACATGTGACACGAGGATACGACACGAATTTGTGTCGGTTTATGGCATTTTGGACATGACACGTCCTGTTAGACATGACACGAAAAAGGGTTATGATCAAAAGGGGTCGGTTCCCTTGGTTTTTCAGTGTTGATTTCACCGATTTTCGGAGACATCTAAGGTCAGCGATAGTCTTCAATCGACCGTTTGCCCCTCATCTTCTAATCCAATCAATTATTGGTCGCGGGCAATGACGTTTTTATTGGAAAATCCATTAAAAACAATAACTGAGATTTGAGAATGATTTTATGAATCTACACTTGTTTTGAACCGATTTTCATGTATTAAGGCTTGTTTTCTAATGTTTAGCATGAATCAAACAAAAACCCTTTGATTTAACTCAGTTTTGGCAACTAAAAATGAAAAGATTACAAAAGCAAAAATCGAGGTTTTCTTACCGGATTCCAGTCGACTCTTCAACATTTTCCGGCTTTTGCATCGTCTCATGAGGTTGCCCCACAACAGACCGACTGCTTGCCCTCTTATAGAGCTTGTCAAGGATGGTAATCGGCCTCAATGACTGTTACCATCCATAGCCAGCCAATAACAGCAACACCCGGCGTTGCAGTTGTAACATTGTGGTATCAAGCAGGTCCATATCCAACTGGATCCACACCCTTATTGTCTATATCATTACAATACTTGTGTGCGCGTGTATGAGATTGATATGCTTACCCTCTTGCTATGCCGAGAATGGGAAGTTAAAAGCAACATAGGACAATAGAAAGATATTGAAATAACAGCTAATCTTCTTCGTTATCCCCATCTCACACACTGCAAGTCTTTGGAATTTTCTCCTGCAGAAAGAAGTTGAGAATGCCGCTGGGCACGCTCGTCTTCCTTGTTATTTAGTTGGGAAGGTCGGACACTAAAGAAGACAGATCATCACCATGGCCTACTTGACTAAACTAATATGAGTGAAGGCATGTTAGCTTCGTCAACATACCCCCATAACAAAGCTCACATAAGGTGTCTTCAGATTTAGCTGAATTCATGTGGAGAAGAAATCTCAATCGTTGCCACCTCGAAACTGGGAACAGGATTTCAACCCAAATTTTGACTCTTTCTCTTCACATAATTAAGAATTTCAAAGAAATTTCTTCGTGAAGTTCCTTGCCTCCATCACCTAGTTTTGCTAGATTTTCGATCAGCCATTCCATTTAGATGGTGCATTTCAGTGAAATCTTTTAGCATCATTAGTCGTAGACGATGGTAGAAAATTTTGTAGGGTCGCACCAAGAACCTCAAGTCTGTTGGGGTTGGACAAGACTTGATTTCTTTTATAACACACATATTCAACTGTGGGCTATATACAAATTTTGTTTTCCACACGAAAATTAAGTTGTATCATTTTAAACTTTACTATGTATTAATAATCTTTTGACTCCATCTAGTATAGGATCGACAACATCAATTCTTTATTTTCACATAGTCCTATAATGTGCCTAATAGTTAACTAGTATCTAGTATGGGAAAAAGTTAGTTGTAGTTGTTATATGTATTAATAATCTTTTAATAAGCATTGAATTAGGGATGTTCATGGGGACTGTGTCTTTCGCTCCCTGCAGGGACGCGCCCCAAACGAGGAGGATTTGAGGGGTGAAAATAGATGGTGGTGTGTGGAATGGAGGAAGCAAGGGAGCAGGAAATAGGGATAGCAGGTTCTCGCCCTGTCAACCTAGCTTCAACTCATCTAAATCTTTCTAGTAATACGGTATTGATTGTGAATAAAAAAAAGAAGAGGATAGCATAGTTATAAAAATGAATGCTCTACTTCATAAGAGTGTCACGGTATACCGTACTTGACTCAGTTGTGTGATCTCACTACCTTAATATGGTACAGCTAGTATTAGATTCTAATCTAATCATGATTCATCAAGTCCAAAATATCGTAGGAGTAGAAAACCAGGGGAAAAATACATCATAAACTGCTGTTTAAGAGTAAAAACCAACATTATTTTATGATTACTTAACAATTGCATTATTGCATATAATACAAAACATAAACATGAATTAGTTAGATAACTTACATATTCATATGATCAACTATAAATCCGTATACATGTTTTAAATGTCATTAAGAAAAAAAATGCATATCATATAAATAGTTAACTCTATGTATGTCACGTCACTACTTAGAAAAAGCAAAAGAGTATTCATTCCAAACATGTGTAGTGAAATTACATAAGGAATTGAAAATGACTTGCGTATAGTTTATGGTGAATGGAGGCAAATAGTGATGATAATGACGCGTATAGTGGAGTTAGTGGCCATAAAGCAGACAACTTTGCGACCTTAACGGACACCATAAAAATGATGGCCGCTGCATCTCTTTCGGTTCTATAGCGCCTGCGTACAGTGCGGATGGATCTATATCCATATGGATATGGATCTACCTGATCCAATTCAACTGTTTAAGAAAACCCTGAACCCTAAATCAAACCTTCTCTCTCTCTCTCTCTCTCTCTCTCTCTCTCTCTCTTACGAACTTCTAGTGCCACTGCCATATCAGCGGTGGGCGACGACGAAGACGGCAAAGCCAACATTAATGGTAAGGTCTCTCTCTCTCTCTCTCTCTCTCTCTCTCTCTCTCTCTCTCTCTCTCTCCTCCTTACTGTATTGTTGCGCTGTACTGTAAGTGGAACTATAAGGAAGTGAGGCTGAGCCCGAAGGCTCGCAAAGACCATTACAGTAAGACGCAACCTTTAAGGGCTCATAGCTATAAGCTGTAAGCAGTAAGGAATCAAATTAAGGACTCAAATCGCAATCTTTAAGGGCTCGCAGAGTCTTTGCAAGTCTTTGACAAAGACTTTGGCGAGCCCCTTAATTATAGTAAGCTCGTTGTGTCTGCAAGTTCTTACTGCTTATAAGATAGCTGTAAGCAAAGCGTCTTATAAGCTTCATTGGCCTGCAAAGCAAAACGGAATTTTGAGTTAGGAAGGTAGGATGTCAAATGGGTTAGTTGGGCATCTATTGGTGCGTTGTAAAGAAAAAGCAGAAAGGGAAGGTTTTAAAAATTCTTACTTAGGAGTATCTTGAGTAGAATTCATTTTTTCTCTTTCAAGGAAGAACTAAAGTAAATCAATTTCTCAAAAGCTGCTGCTATCAAGTTTCTTGCTAAACAAAAAGTGCATTCAGTTCAGTGATTCTTGTGGCTGACTGGATTCGTTAGCTCAAAGTTTGAGCAAATAGGTTCATCTTTTGATCTATTATCTGGCTTGGTATTGATGGTAACAAGAACTGTAATAGGAGTCCCTAGAGTGGTCGCTGCTCTGTTTTTGTTACTGTTTTGGTTCTTGTTTATTGGTTTAGCATTTGGCTTGCCTTTTCTAATGCATGTTCTATCCTACGTATCCAATCCAGCCTGAATCATATTCTTAAGAAACGCCTTGTATAAGCTTATTAAAAATGCAGATGCAGGATGATATGAATATGCACACAAATACATATGCAGGAATTCATAGATAGATAAGTATAGCATGTTATTCAAATTAGATTTCACCATACTTGAGCAGATAAGTATACATAATTAGGTTTTTCAGTTTTTCTACTTAGAATAACTTTGGTGATATTTATGTCTTTGTTTTTCAATTTAACAATTCAATATGTATATACACATTATTTGTTGTTTGCCTGTATAGAATTTGTTTATGTAGTTTGATTCATTTTTATAAATGTAGTGGTTATGTGGTTCTTGATATTTCCTAGAAATTAGAGAATCCATTATATATTAATTTTAATCTTAAATGATAGTATACCTTTAAATCCGTTATATCCCTACTGCTGCTATATTAGGGTCTAGCGCTAGCATCCCACTCATTGTTATCCATATCGCACTAATACGGTGTGTTACGTATCGTAATCGTGGGCAACCATGATACGATACACTATCCTGTATCGTAAAACGGTGAGTATCGCACAATATCGTGCGATACAGGCCCGTATAGCACGATACGCCCAAATTTTTTTTTTTTCAAAAAAATATTTCAACTTTTTTTTTTCAATTTTTTTTAAAAGGTTTCTGGCCTCTCTTCGCCTCTCTTCACTTCTCTCTAAGGCATCCTTCGATATGCTTGTTTGAGATTGACCCATGGGTCTTGCATCACATCAAAAGACTACCGATCAATAGAATATTATTACTTTTTATGAAGATTTTTCACTTGATTTTTAAAGCATTCGAAGGATGCCTTAGAGAGAAGTGAAGAGAGGCCAGAAACCTTCAAAAAAATTTTGATTTTTTTTTTGAAAAAGAAAAATTTTGGGCGTATCGTGGAGCCCAGCGATACCCGATACGATACGATATTTATATATAAATTTGGGCGTATCGCCCGTATCATAGACCAATTTCAATCGTCTATGATGATGAGGATCTGCAACAAGGAGAAGATGAAGATTATTTAGTTGATGATCCTGATTACAATTTGTAAAATGTAACTGTATTTCATTTTTTGGATTCAAAATATGTAAATTTGGATGCAATTGTTAAATATTGAATGCACAATCTGTACTAAACTTACATTATATGAATTTAAAGCAATTACCAGATTTTTTCAGAAATTTTTCAGATTATTTTTTATTTTTTTTCGGAATTTTTTGGATTTTTATTGTTTTTTAATTATTTTTTGTATTATTTTAACATTAAAGTATGATACGATACGCCTGTATCATGGAGCCCAGCGATACGCGATACGATACGCGTCAGACAACACTGGTCCCACTAATCACTATTGATAACATAGTATAGCGTGATATAGCAGCCAATATAGTGTGATGTTGATAATATGGGCTACATATCTTAATTCTTCTTCTTCTTCACTTTCTTTTCTTGTTCTTGTTCTTCTTCACATTCTCTTCTTCTTTGTCTAATTGTTTCTTCTTGGCATTATATCATGAGAAATTGAGATTAAAACATTTTTGTTCATTAAGACACATAAATTTGTAATGGCCGGTAACTAATACACTTTTTTGTATTCCTAGTTTAAGAGAAACGTTAATTTTTTGTGAACACATTTTGTGTATTACTGTATTTTGTGACTACTATGCACTAGCGCAGTTACATTTATTTTATTTATAATTTCCATGTTTCATTCATGATGGTAACACAATCATGAATGAAACACATTTCGTATTCCTAGTTTAAGAAAAACGTTAATTTTTTGTGAACACATTTTGTGTATTTTGTGACTAATATGCACCAGTGCAGTTACATTTATTTAAAATTTCCATGTTTCATTCATGATGGTAACACAATCATGGCTCATTTTAACGTTTCCATACTTGTATGCTATGCGCTACGTAACTTACGGTATGCAATATGGTACTGTAGAACATTTTTAACAACATCAGAAGAGAGATATCTCCTATTTTTCTATTCCACATGTCAAGTCAAAAGCATGTCTTTTGTTCTTATTTTTTGTAGCCTTCTGTTTGATTTGTTTAAGCGAAAAGAACCTTTTGTGAGTCATTTTGCTTCACAGGTTTTTCCAGAGGGCAGTTGTCTTTTAAGCCGAAAAGGTTCCCATATAAATATTTCTTTCAAAAGCATTGTCATGTTGTACATTAGGGCATGCTTGAATGCAGGAACCCAGATTAGTCTCTTGCCTTTCTCATGGACCCACCACACCACAACAATCTGTTGTGCTAACGAGAAAGCGATTTGAGATTAATGAGTACAAGATTCTAAGATGGTCACAGATGTGTCAACATACACATGCAACCTCCTTGGTGTGATTAATGCTCCATACTGATTAGGCTATCAAATTGTTATTTCTTTTTCTTGTTTTGGGAGGTCTATTTGTTGATTATTTTCCTTGATTGGGGGAGTGGACGTTCTTTTTTTTGGGTTGCATTTGGAATGTAATCGATAAGTTGGGAGCTGTATACCACTATACCTTAGACATAGGAACATATCGATTATCTGTTGATCATATGAATGGAGAAGTAACTCATTCCACTTCCAACAAGATGAAAAGAGTTGCCCAAGAGAATGCACTAGCTAATATGATTGTGCCCCGCGCCTTCAGTCTGTACCAAATAGTTAACTGGAGGAAGAGAAAAGTGATCACAAAATGATATGAAGAATGCTTACAAGACCTTGATGTCCCATACATGCGAGGTTGCTTTCAAGCCTTTACTCTTTAGTGACTGTCTTTATTAACTACTGGGGGGGCTTTGGAGCTGCTCCAAATATTAAATTTTACATATGGATTAGAGCCTTCTGGGTGATTTTGAGGAAATGTTGATGTAAGATTTAGAGTATATGCTGTAAACGATCTAAACCTTAGAATATGTGACCAGTTTTGGTTATTCAGAAGGACACATTCTTAAGGGAGTCACATGATATGTTTGTGGCCTGAAATATTAACATATAACTTATAGTTTGATGGAGAATAACAGAATGAATTGATTCATGGGTCGTTAGAAAGTTTTCCATCATGAATTTCGCGACTTTGAATTTCTGAAGTAATTAATCAAACTAAAAATCCATTAGCATGGCTAAACGATAGTTCTGAAAACTGAAATGCATAGTCTGATCATGGGGTAAAAACCTTGGCCATTTTAGGGTGATGCAAGTAATGTCCGTTAAGCTACGTTATATTTGATGTTCTAATTCTTACTGTTATTTTATTATATGCACTTTGAGCTTATGAAGCTGCCTTTACTGCTCTTTTAGGCATCAAAATAATCATGGCTGATGAAACATTTTCCGACCAAGAAACCGCAGGAGCACCCGAGAAAACAGAATTTCATAAAAAAAGGGAGTGTGATGATGAAATAGGTCTTGGTGGAGGTGGTGATAAGATGTGGCCTGGATGGCCAGGGGAAAATGTCTTTCGCTTGTTGGTACCTGCACAGAAAGTTGGTGGTATTATTGGTAGAAAAGGGGAGTTCATTAAAAAGATGTGTGAGGAAAGCAGAGCGCGCATTAAAATTCTTGATAGCATTCCTGGTGCACCTGAAAGAGCTGTGAGTACATAAATTTTCTCTTCAATTTTCTATTTCCCTTTCCATAGAACAAGAGCTTGTGCTGTTTTTGTACTTCACATCTTTGTTCTTTGATGAACGCCTCTCTTATATGTTCCATAATTAAAACTGTGGTTTCAACTTGAGCTTTGCTGTTGTAACTTGTAAAGGTAGAAGGAGCTTAATTGTGAAGTAGACGCGTTTGTTTTTGTTGTCCCTTCTCTTCTATTTCAGTTTAGAAGTTAGGCTTCCTCTTCTCCAGGGGTGGAGGGTTTAGGGCCATGCTCCCCAAGAATTTGTATTGGTCTTTTGTATCAAAGAAGATCCTGGCCTTGCCCCCGGCCACAAATATGTCATGCCTCCCCAAGATAAAAGTCCTGGCTCTGCCTCTGTGTGCTTGTTTGCTTGTCTTCCTGTTTCTCATTTTCTCTAAGTTTGGAGGAAGTCACTTTAAGTATACGACCTATTTGATTAAGCTTCATGGTTCTGACCCTGCCTCAGGAGAGGCGGACTCTTGATTCAGAAGAGGACATAGCTCTTTGTGGGACGGTGGGTGTATGTGCATGTGAGGAGGGAGGGCAGGAGGTGGCATATGTGAGAGGGCCTCCAATACAAGGTGTCCAACCACTGTAGACATTTGTCAACCCTCAGTCTATGATAAGATAAGGGTATCAAGTCTTTCAGACTGAATGATAAATATTGTAGTTTCAGAGATCCTACTTCTTGAAAAAGTGTCTTTGTGCACTAATGAGGGTGTTTTGTGCGGCCAACATATTTATGTCATTCGTTCTATTCTCGGACCAAATGCCCAAAAGCCATAGACCTTGTCCGTTTCTGGATCAGATGACCCTCAATATTTTGCGACCATTCCATAGATTGTGCTTCTTCACAGGTCTACCTTTATTTGAATATCAGAGAGGCGTCTCTGCAGAGACAGCAATAACTTGAGAACCAGATGATATTGTCATTTATATTTGTCTGTCACTAAAAGGTACTTTTTGCAAAAATGATGACCACATTTTGTAAGAGATCTATGTCCTCCATCCTTAAGAAGGGCAGGTTCATGTTAACAGGATTGAAGTTTCTTAAAGTCAGAACCAGGCCGGAAAGCACAAACATGCAAGTTGAAAAGCTCAAATATAGTGTTTCTCTTATATATTTCCATTACTCCGCTACTCCTGTCTCCTATTCTTCTTCTTTTCTGACTGTCATTTAGGTCTTTCTCTGCATTGTTTTGGATTTTGGTTGGATTTATTGGTAATGGAGACAAAGACTGATAAAGGACTCAGCGTGACAGTATTGCCAATCAGTTGAACCTTAAGCTGTGAAGGGAATAGAGTGCTTATGTCGGTTGGTTGCAAAGATTTTATGTGCTATATGTTGCAACCTAAAGCAATTCTATATGAACATGTCAACTCACTCTTTCAGGATAGCTTCATGTTGGGATTCTTGGGGGTCATATAAGTCGATAGAGCTCATAGATTTCCATAGGCTGTATGGTTCTATTGATTTGCATTGGCTATGCACCCACTAGTCATGGTTCTGAAGACTGTTCGGTAAAGATGACTCATTATGACTTGAGTTCTATGATAGAGCCATGTGTTCTTGACTTCAGTGCTATTAACAAACAATTGCTTATTCTTTTTCCTTCCGTTATATATGATTTTGTTTTACTTCCTAATTTTGTATGTTTTGTCTTTTGTTTTTTTCTTTTATATTTGATTATTTGTTGTTGTTGCTGGCTCATACTCTTATTTAGTACGTTTAGCATCTAAACTCTGGCCGTTTTAGTGCTTAAGTGTGAATTTGTGATTGTGTTATAATTTTCTTTTTTACTTTTGATTTTTTTTCTTGACGTGTAAGTTTTGTTTGTTTTGTCAATTTTTGATATATGTATTGTGTTATTAATAGCGATAGCGGGTAGTTAGTGCTTGACCTTATATAGCATTAGCGACATCTCGGTGTTATATTGGATTTAGTGGGACACTATCATTAATAGCATAGAAATATGTAATTGTCTATAAAGTTCACCAAACACATAGATCTAGATATTTCATAGATATAAATCAATCTAAAATAATGTTACAATGACAACAACAACTAAGCCTTTTTCCATACTAGATGGGGTTGGCTACATGGATTCTTTGTTTTCATAGAGCTCGATCACGGATTATGTGTCATGCTAACCGTTAACTGAACATAAGCTAAATCATGCTTTATTGTTTCCTTCCAACTCATTTGTGGTCTTCCTCTTGCTCTTTTAATATTTTCACAATCTAGTTTCTCATACCTTTTTACCATATTTTCTTTTGCTCGTCTTTCTATGTGTCTAAACCATCTTAAATGATTTCTCTTCATTTTGTCATCAATTAGTACCATTCTCATTTTGTTTCTAATAACCTCATTATTATGTGTATGGTCTTTTCTTATGGGATCACTTATCCATCTATCATCTTCATTTTTACCATGAAAATCTTTTATACATGATGATTAACTGCCTAACATTAAGAACCATACAACATAGCTGTTCTAATTGCTGCTCTATAATATTTACCTTTCAACTTTAATGATATCTTCTTCTCACATGAAATATACCTCTCTATTTTAACCAACCTACATTAATTCTATGCATAATATCTCTATCAATTTTTTTATCACTTTGAAAATTGAACTTAGTTATTTAAAACTTTCCTGATCAGGGATGCAATGAATGCTAATCTTAATTTATATATCATTTGAAGTAACCAAATGATCAAACTTGCATTTCATATGTTCTATTAACTTTTCTTTAAAGTTGTTCATGAATAAAATGTCATCCGCGAATAACATACACCAAGAGATTTTATCTTGAATATGTTTTGTTAGCTCGTCAATAACCAATCCAAATAAATATGTTCTTAAAGCTACTCATTGTTGCTATCCAATATTAACCTCAAAGAAATTTGTTATCCCTTCATGAGTCTTAACAGATGTTTGTGCATTATCATACGTATCTCTTATAAGATTTATGTATGTCAATATGATACCTCTCTTCTTCAAAGTTCTTCAAAAGAATATCTTTTGGCAGTTGGTAGCCTATCATATCGTAAGCTTTTCCTATAACTACCATGTGAAGGTTAGTTTTTTCTTCAAAATGCTCCATAAGACGTCTCAATACATAAATAGTCTTAATAATAGATCTTCTTAGCACAAATCCATATTAGTTCTGTGTTGTACCCTTGGTATTTGTCTCAATTTACATTAATAGTTCTTTTTTATAATTTTATATTCAATATGGCTCATCAACTTGATACCTCGATAATTTGCACAAATTTGAATCTCTTATTTTTGTATATGGGTATAACTGTACTCTTCTTTTGTTTTTTTATATTTTATTAAATAATCTTATAAGCCAAGTAATACTCGTCTCTCCTAGGAGTTTCCATAACTTCTATAACAATATTGTATGGTCCTATAGATTTACTAAGTCTCATAAGTTTAAGTCTCTTTGGCTTTATTCTTTTGATTACGTAGATAAAAATTGTGGTTATATTTTCTTCTGATTTGGTTATGGGTTAGCTTTCCTAAGCTAATACTAACACCTATATTTTTGTTAAAAAATGTATGACAATAATTTTTTGATATATTTTTTATATCATCACTTGCCATTACAATGTTCTCATCGTGTTTTTTGATGCATCTAACAAAAGTGAGATCCTTAGTTTTATACATAAAAATATCTCTTTCACCTTCTTTTAACTTGAGTTTTTTATATAAATACTCTTAAATTTTAGCTTTTGCCTCTTAAGTTTCATTAGTCTTGTTAACATAATACAATTTATAACATGCCTTTTTTACCTTGATCTTATCTTGCATCACTTGACTCCACTACCAAGCTTTTTCTTGTGCCGATACTTCTCCTTTAGATTCACTTAACACATCTATTGCTACTTTTCTATTAAGCTTAGTTATATTGTTTCACATAACACAATTACTACCAATCATAATGCAATTAATAAATCTTATCTTGCACCACTTTTCTATTAAGCTTAGTTATAAAATTTCAAGCATCTTCGTGAAGAGATTTCTATTTAAAGTAGTGTTGTGTGTATCCGTATGAAATGGACCAATACATATTGTACGATACAATGTATTATCGTGTCATGCTAGTGTATCATGCCTTATTACCAAAGCACATATTTATTAATTGTATTAGAATTTCATGGGTAGTAATTGCCTCTTAGAGCCTCCAACACGTATTTATTAAGTGTTAGAATTCCAAGATTAGGAATTATTACCTATTAGCATCCCATACATAGATTTACTGATGGTAGCCTCATGTGAGTTATTGAGAAACACATTCTCAAATAGGAAAAATTCTAAGTGATTATTATAAATAAAAATAAGGGTAAGTTATTACCTTTTTGGTACAATTTTCAAACTTATCTTTATTTATTTTGATTTATAATAATCATTTAGATTTATTCAGTTTTTATCTATTTTTGAAAAATTTTAAACAATTTTTAATTAAAATTTACAATACAGTATACTTGTCTCGTGTAAAAAAAAGATATACGATATGATATGATACAAACATCATGGATTTAAATATATCTTTTACCTCTTTGTTTACTTTTTTACTTATAAATCTATAGCTTAAAGTTAATATTGGGTAGTTAATCTTTCTCTTGAAATTACCTTGCAATCCTTACAACATGAGTTTTCTTAATCAATTTGTTTTTATGACAAACCACTCTTATAAGTATTTAAATGCTCTAAAAAATATATTGGTTAAAAAGAGATAATATTCAATTGTAAAATTTAAAATTTCTTTACCTTCCTCATTTAAATCTCCAAACCCATAGTTGTCATGAATGTCTTGATATCCAAATGCTTCTTTACATACATGCCCATTTAAATCTCCTCCTAAACAAATCATCTCTGTGGAATCTTTTGAATTATCTTACATAACTCCTCTCAAAATATTTTCTTTATGCCTCGTAATTCGGTCATCATACTGTTATATGTCCACTACAATATTCTTCAAATCTTTATTTACAATAATTCCAATTTCATTCCTAGCCTTTTTTCTTTTGAATGTCATAATTGAAAACCTGTGTTCTGAATTTCTTGTTTTTTCCAGTGTTATCCGTATCGCACCGTATCGCCCGTATCGTACGATACGGGCGATACGCCCTGGGAAGGGTCCCGGGCCGACTGAAACCCGCGATTTTTCGCGGGTTTCCTCTCTCTTCTTGGGTTCCTCAAGCTCCCTAAGAGCCGATTTTCGCCTCCTTAGTGTTCAAAGCTCCAAAATTGTGCCCTACGGTGCCCGTGCAAGCCTCCAAACTCGAATTTTGGTATATTTTTAATGTTTTTTTCATTATTTTCCTTTATATTTGTTGTTTTTTGTGTTATTTCGATTTTTTTTTTTTGAATGACAAAATATGAAGTTATTAAGTGTGTGTATACGATTTTTATTGCATTCATGAAGTGGGAGATACTCGATTTGAGTGTTATTTGAAGATTGGGGAATTTACGAAGTGCTTTTATTTTCAGGTTTTTGTTTGAATTAAAGTACTCCATTGAGATGGCAGGAAGGGGTGGTAGAGACTCTCATTCAAAGTCTGATGATCCGGCATGGCAGTGGGGTATACCAGTTGAGGGTTCAAGGTTAAAAATCAGATGCTTATTTTGTGAAAAGGTGGTTAGTGGTGGAATTTCAAGGTTGAAACACCACCTAGCAGGAACCAGGAAAGAAGTTGCTCCATGCACAGGCAGAGTTAGAAGTTTACCAGAAGGTATTAAATGGCAATGCCTATAGATGATTGAGAACATACAAGAACGGAGACAACAAAAGGATGATTTTCAGATGTATGAAGAAGCTGATGATGCTACTGCCATTGGATTTGGATTCACTGATAGTTTGCCTTCAGATGCTCGAACAGAGATTGGTAGTAGCAGTTCACGAGCACCTACTAGAGGAAAGAGGGTTGCAGCTGAAGACTTTGGAGGTGGCAGAAGAGGAAGTTCAGGAAGGAGTAGAGGAAGAGCTTCTTCTTCTAGCATACATTCGTTCTTTCCTCCTTCCACTACACTTGGTGCTCAATCAGGAATTCGTGTTGCTATGGCTTCAGAACAACTGCATGATCAGGCAGACCTTGCAGTGGGAAGATGGTTTTATGATACATGCATTCCATTTAATGCAGCAAATAGTTTTCATTTTCAAGCAATGGCAGATGCAATTGCAAACATTGGTCCAAGATATAAGATGCCCTCTTATCAGAAGTTGAGAGGGAAGATATTAGATCAGACCGTAATTGAAGTGCAACAATACTGTTCGACTTTGAGACAGTCGTGGAAGGAAACATGATGCACTATTATGGCAGATGGATGGACTGATAGGCGAGGAAGGACATTGCTAAACTTTCTTGTATATTGTCCTAAAGGACTCATGTTTTTGAGATCTCTAGATATGTCAGAGGAGAGACACACTGCAGAGATCCTACGAGAAGAATTTGATAAGATTATACAGGAGGTTGGGCTACAGAATGTGGTCCAATTGATTACAGATAATGCAGCTAACTACAAAGCAGCTGGGAAGGAGTTAGCTGATATTTATGGGACTTTCTACTGGACACCATGTGCAGCCCATTGTTTAGATCTCATCCTCGAGGACATTGGTGAGATGGATGAAATAAAGGCAGCAACTGAGTGTTGCCAAGATATTACAAAATTCATTTACAACCATGCATTTGTTTTGTGTATGATGAGGAGATATACAGAAGGTGCAGAGCTTCTTCGCACAGCTGTAACTCGGTTCGCAACAAACTTCTTATCTGTACAAAGTATTGTGAGACAGAAGCAAGCTTTGAAGAGAATGTTCTCCTCAGATGAGTGGCAACAATTTGCAGAGTTGCCTCAAAACAGAAGAAATAGAAAGTTGAATGAGATTGCAGAAACAGTTTTTAGAAGTTCATTTTGGAATGCATGTGTCAGATTATTGAAAATTACTTGTCCATTAGTGAAAGTTTTGAGATTGGCTGATAGCGAGGAGAAACCATCTATGGGCTACCTTTATGAAGCCATGGACATGGCAAAAGAAGCCATCAGAAATAATTTTAATGGAAAAAAGAGAGATTATGTGCCCGTGTGGAAAATAATTGATAGTAGATGGAATAAACAATTGCATCAGCCTATTCATGCAGCAGCATATTATCTAAACCCATCATTCAGGTACTCAGAAACCTTCAAAAGGGACGGTGAGGTTAATCGAGGAAACATTGATTGTATCGACAGATTAGTCCCTGATGAGAGCATAGCAGATGCGATACATCGAGAGATGGAGATATATGATAATGCTCTTCACTTGATGAGTTTGCCTGTTGCAATTCGCAACCGCTCTACGATGCGTCCAGGTACATTGTTTATTTTCATATTTAAGTTGCATCTTATATTACTGTGGATTATTATGTCTCTAATGTTTGTATTTTTTTTACAGATGTTTGGTGGAACAGGTTTGGAAGTGATTATCCAAACCTTCGAGATTTTGCAGTCTGAGTCTTAAGCCAAACCTATAGTGCAACAGGTTGTGAAAGAAATTGGAGTGTTTTTGAACACATCCATACAAAAAAGCGCAACAGGTTGGAACACAAAAGGCTTAATGATTTGGTTTATATTCGTTGTAACATGCGCCTTCGTGAAAGGTAATGTTGTATTACTTTCAAATTTTCAATTCAATATTATTTAACTTCAGTTTTCAATTGTTAATATTACTTACTAATTGTTTATCTTTGTTTGTGTCGTAGGCAATTAAAAAAAGTAAATAGAGAAGAAAGTCAGTTCGATCCAATAAGTTTGGATAATTTTGATATATTAGAAGATTGGGTTATGGAAGACACTGAAGAAAATGCCCTCCTAACAAAAGAAGACGTTGCCTGGATTAATTTGGAAGGAGCGCAACAACATTATGGAGATGAAGAATTTGATTTTGAAGAAGGTGTGGGCGTGGCTGATGATGATGAGGATCTGCAACAAGGAGAAGATGAAGATTATTTAGTTGATGATCCTGATTACAATTTGTAAAATGTAACATTATATGTAACTGTAGTGTACTGTAAAGTGTAAACTATGTATGTATTTTATTTTTTGGATTCAAAATATGTAAATTTGGATGCAATTGTTCAATGTTGAATGCTCAATCTGTACTAAACTTACATTATATGAATTTAAAGCAATTATCAGATTTTTCCTGATTTTTTCTATTTTTTTTTTTACTAAATTTTATTGATTTTTAATTAATTTTTATATTATTTTAATATTAAAGTACGATACGATACGATACGATACGCCCGTATCGTGGAGCCCAGCGATACACGATACGATACGCGTCAGACAACACTGGTTTTTTCTCTAACCCACTTTGTCTCTTGTAAAGATATGACTATTTCTCCTACGACTATAACGACTGAATTAACTATATTCATTCACTCCTGTGATCAATATTCCAATATTTCAAGTATCAATACGAATCTTATTATTTAGGATTAACTTTCTTATTTGTCTATCTTGAAAATGCTGAGATCCTTTCTACAATTTGTTCACTATATTCGGATGGTAATATAGTAAGACTAACTTCTTTATCCGCGCTTATCCATGATATGGGAACCTTTTTTGCAATTGACTCACTACATTCGGGTGAGGATTTAGAGGCCCTTGTTTTTCACTAACTTCGGGCTCTACAAGTGTATCGTTAAGAGGGGATGCTCCAATGCAACACTCATAATATCTAGAATCTATGGTAGATAAATCCAACAAGTTTTATATGCTCTCGGAAGCCTAACGTAACTCTCCTCCTTATCCGGGTTTGGGACTGGCCATACAAGGGAAAGTGTATCGTTAAGAGGGGATGCTCCAATGCAACACTCATAATATCTAGAATCTATGGTAGATAAATCCAACAAGTTTTATATGCTCTCGGAAGCCTAACGTAACTCTCCTCCTTATCCGGGTTTGGGACTGGCCATACAAGGGTGATCCCTTGTATGGGCGGAGTTAATATATAATATGTTATAAAGTGAAAATTAAAAATAACAATGAAAAAGAAAACAAAATACTTTGCAAACACTGCACAAGTTACATATAATAATGATACATAATATATAATAAGAGTAGAAAACTAGGGACATAGTACATCATAAACTAAATTTTAGGAGTGAAAACCAAGATTACTTTAATCATATAATTACTTAACAATGCATATAGTACAAAACATAAACATGAATTAGTTACATTACTTAGATATTCATCATATGATCCATTATAAATCCACAGACATGTTTTTATGTCATTAATAAATAAAAGTGCATATCATATAAATAATTGATTATACATCATATTACATAAAATGCATGTCACTACATAGAAAAGGGAAAAGCGTATTATCCAAACATGTTTAATAACATGACATGTGGAATTGAAAATGTTCTGCGCAGTTCATGGTGCATGAAAGTAAATAGTGATGCTAAACACTCGTACGGTGGAGTTAGTAATCATATAGTGGACTTAGTAACCGATATTGCAGCCATATAGCGGACAACTATGCGACCTTAACAGACACTGCAAAATGATGCCCGCTATATCACCTCGGGGTCCGTTATAACACTGCAGTGCAATATGGCGGACACTATAACATGCTATTGATTACATTGGGCACGTATAAGACATCTTTAATTAGATCACTTATATATATATATATATATTTGTATGCATGTACATATGTATGTATGTATGCACAATTCAGAACATTGGGTTTCACGCACTCACTGGGAGGGTGATCACTACCAAGATGCACCTGATTCTATGATAAAATGGTATGAATATTTTATAGACATAATATTAGGAGACTTAACGCTGGAACCAAAATAGAGAATGTTTGTATGCATGTGGATGGCCCCAACCGTGTTGATACATAGGATAGTGTCACAGTACTGAGAAATCTAAAGCTGTTATTTCCTGGTTTGCCTAAGCAATTGCTACCATCTTATAGACTTATATTTAGTCTCAGATTGCATTCTTGTGGTTGTTGCTTATTGAAGGTAATGATTTCCGCAAAGGAGGAGCCCAATGCTGCAATTCCTCCTGGAATCGATGGTCTTCTGAAGGTTCACAAACGCGTTATTGATGGTTTAGATGGTGAATCTGGCCATGCTCCACCAAATGCAGGTGGGATGACTTCAACACGGCTTTTGTTAGCTGCTACTCAAGCTGGAAGTTTGATTGGGAAGCAGGGATCTACAATAAAATCCATCCAGGAGGAATCTAGTTGCACCGTCCGTGTTCTTGGTACAGGTTCTTTGAAAGCTGTGTATGTTATAATGAATACAACATAGTTGTGTTTAAATTTTTATAATTGTTTTCTCATTTGTTCTAATTATTGTTATCACACATCCTTCTGGTAGGTCTTTTCCTCAGCTCATTTCTTGGACTGCTCATGTACTTATGGTGGAGTATTGTTGAATGTAGTAGTGTTTCTACGTTTCTTGGCTTCTGTATTTTAGGAAGTCAAAAAGCTTCTCAGCCTCTGTGAAAATTGTTGATACCTCGGTGGTATATGTATTTGTGATTGTTCTTTTTGAAGAGACCGTGCTGCATTTGGTGAAATATAGCTATATAAGTGGTTATTGCAAAAAAAAAAATCACTCTATTGAAATATACATCCCTTGGATCAGTTAACCGTACTTTATGATTTGACATTTTATTTTGGTATCTATTTTGGTATCTAGTAATAGAAACTTATCATCCCTGATGTAATGCAACGTGAAATGCTTGGCTTCAGTTCTGACATGATTCACGTTGTTCACAAAGGGGAGATAGGAGTAGGTTTAATGAGGATCCTGAATCCACTCAATCAGTTATGTTCATATCTGTGTTGTGAAGACCAGAGAGTATCCCACAGTTTTGATGCGCTCACTCAATTATAATTGGACACCCATTAAGCTTGATTACTTATCAAACAGAAAATGAGATCAGACCATTAATATAAGAATTAAACTCAAAACAGCCTGCCAACACAACCTGAAGTCAGTTGACTTGATCCTGTGATTATGTGTGGCATAGCATCATATTATTTGAGGTTACTATGCCTCAATGCTAAGTGAGTGTCAAGAAGCAATGAAAGATTATTAAGAGTTAATGAGGTAATTTTTTTTATGCATTTACCATCTATAGTAGCTAACAAAGGCATAGTGCAGAGCGATATATTCTTAATCAAACACAGTAGGACTTATATACAAAGATGACCATCAATCTACCACCAAGGAAGCACATTTCACTGGTAAATGACATGAACAAGGACAAAGCTTGAAGACACCTTCCATCAGGCCCAAAGATCACATCTCAACACTAGAACTCTTAGCTACAAAAGACCTATTCGAAATACTGGATGCTAGGTTGAGTATAACCATTACCTTTGGTTGTCGTGGGTTGTTCATATATAAAAGATGGTGCAACATCATCACTCGGTAAGGATGATTTTAAGTTGGAAAGCTTTGCGGCGAGATTGTAATGAACGGCTGCATTAGAAAAACGTGAACATGGCAGTGATAAACACAGATGAGCATATTGAACTTCAAAATCCGATGCAATAAAAGAATCCGAAACAAATAATTTAAACATCACAGTAACACATAATTTGACAATCACTGGCACAACATAGTTTAATAACAGACATATCTCTCATGGGAAGGATTGCTAGCAATAACAGTTGAACCAGTCGCACTCTACAGTGCTATCCTTCAACCAAATCAAAAGAACAAATGAAAAGTTTTGGAGGAAAAGACTACACGAAGCAGAAATACAAATTTTTTCTCTGAAAACTGAATATTTCTACTTTGGGCTGGAGAAGGAGAACTTGGGTTCCCCAAGAGACCACTCCTTCCATGGTTCCTTCACTGTTTTTGGGAATAGGCTACTACGGTTTCCAGCTCATTTGTCTGCACATCATGGAAACTGTCAACTGCTTTAGTTGGATGCGTATGCCTAATCTGCAAGGGAACCACAACCATCCTCAATGCTTCAAAATGTATAGAATCAAGTCAATACTTTGAGAAACATCAATAAATTTGTATATCAGAACAAAGTTTCGACCTTATATGTTTATGACTCCATATGTATTCTTCAACAATTGTAACCTCCTTTGGTCATGATTTGAAATGAGCTTATGGTATCAAATTTGTTTACTAATAGTAACCTGTTAATGAAAGAATGCTATACCTGCATTAAAATAGGCAATTCCAATTCTCCTTCTTGTCATCACAGCTCTCAGAATAGATCATGATTGAAATGCAACTTCCCTTTGTTTATGATGGCACCTTCATTCCAATAATTTGGCCAACACTGCAGTTAGTTGACAAATACTACACTATGATAAAAGCTTCCATCAGATTGAAACAAAATCAGCATTCAGTAGTTGGAAAATAATTGCTCCAATCACTCACATCATAGATTTGGAAGCAGTTAGATGAAAACCAACAACAACAACAATTAAGCCTTTTCCCATACTAGACGGGGTCGGCTACGTGGATTCTTTGTTTCCACAGAGCCCTATCATGTGCTATGTTAGCAGTTAACTCACAATAAGCTAGATCATTCTTTATTGTTTCTTTCCAACACTTTTGTGGTCGTCCTCTACCTCTTTTAATACTTTCAAAATCTAGTTTTTAATACCTTCTTATAGGTTCTTCTTTTGATCTTCTTTCTATATGTCCAAAGCATCTTAAATGATATTCTCTCATTTTATCCTCTATTGGTGCCACTCTTAATTTGTTTCTAATAACCTCATTATGTATACGGTCTTTTCTTGTATGACCACTCATCCATCTCAACATCTTCATTTCTGTCATAGACATCTTTTGTACATGTTGATGATTAACTACCCAACACTCATAACCATAAAACATGGCAGGTCTAATTGCTGCCCTATGATATTTACCTTTTAACTTTAATGGTATCTTCTTATCACAAAGCATATCCGATGCTCCTCTCCATTTTAACCAACCATCATTAATTCTATGCTTATCATCTCCATAAATTCTTCCATCACTCTGAAAAATTGACCATAGGTATTTGAAACTTTTCTTTTGGGGGATGCAATGTGTGCCACTTTTAATTTCTATGTCCTCTGAAGTATCTAAATGATCAAACTTACATTCCATATATTCTCTCTTTGTTCTACTACGTCTGAGGCCTTTGCTTTCTAATGTTTCTCTCCATAGTTTCAATTTTCTATTAACTTTTTCCTTAGACTCCTCTACTAACACTACGTCATCTGCAAATACCATACACCAAGGTACTTCATCTTGAATATGTTTTGTTAACTCATCAATCACCATTATAATTAAGTATGGACTTAAAGTTGATCCTTGATGTAACCCAATATTAACTTCAAACAAGTCTGTCATTCTTTCATGAGTCCTCACACATGTTATTGCACCATTGTACATGTCTTTTATAAGGTTAATGTATGTTAATGAGATACCCTATGTTGCACCGATACGTGTACGGTATCGGTACCTGGTACGGGTATGGTACAGGTACGGGTAAAAAACTAAGGTACGGGTACACCACTATTAAAAAATTTAAAAAAATTACATATATATATATATACACACAATTATATAGAGCATTCTATATTTTAAAGAGCATTCTAGTGTTTGGGAATAATTTTGTTCTAACTATGAGAATGTCATTTATATTCTTCTTCAAAGTAAGAACAATTAAACATCAAACACATACCAGAAGTCGTCAATTGAATTTGCAAGGAAAGATCTGAAACCAGCATAAAAGGCGATCCCCATCATTGCAGTTCTTACCATAAGAGAATCAAGAGTCCCTTAAGAATCATTTGTAGAATATCATAGTCAATAACATATAAGTAAGACCAACATATGCAAAAAGAATTAATGAAGAGATAGAGAGACCTTTGTCAATCACACGTGCTGTCAAATGAAAAAGATTCAAAGCTATACATACCTCGCACATCCATCTTAATATCTGAATGATTTTCATAAAGTTAGCTCAAAATCAATGAAAAAGGTGTAATCAAATGAAGGTGATTATGATATGCATCTATTTTAAACTCGTATTACATAGTTGACTAATACATACTTCGCAGTACAGTCTTCCTACATATTATATAAACTCACAACAAACTCGTATTACATAGTTCACCAAACACAAACTCGTATTACATAGTTCACCAAACGAAAACCTAAGAGGGAGATGAAATACTTAATTCTTACAGAAAAATCCGATAGGCAAAGCAGAGGAATCAGATTAGGAAATCAGTAAATCTAGAAATCCCTGATCAATGAGGAAGCTTACAAAACCTTGATTCCCTGACCAAAACTAGGATCCAGAAATCCCTAATCAAAGCTTACAAACTCGTTTCTACATACTGATCAATGATCATACTCTTAACCAGTGTTGTTTGACGCGTATCGTATCGGGTATCGCTGGGCTCCCGATACGCCCTTTTTTTTTGAAAAAAAAATTCAAAAAGAGAAAAATTCAATTTTTTTTAAAAGTTTCTGCTTTCTGGCCACTCTTCACTTCTCTCTTCTCCCCTCTCCACAAACACCGAATGTGTGAATCTGCTCGAATAACATGATCTTGCTTTCTATGGTATTGAGTCTATTGACTATGGAGCACTATCCTATATGCTCGATATTGGTTTTGATTTGGAATCCAACATCTTGAACCTGGTTCGTGGCAAACCTTGAGTATTTACTAGGTAGGTTTGCACCAATCTGAGCACGGGAAGTGACTCGAGCAGATTCACGGATTCGGGTAGCAGCATGCCCATAAGGTGTCGCGTTGACCAACTTCGGTTTCTTCAATGAGAAATCAAGCTTTGGAGTAGGACTGATAATTAAAAAAAATAATCTTGTTAAATATCACTATGTTCATTATATAGTTATGAGAAAGAAAATATCATCTCGTATATGTTAACTCATGATATATTGGTAGATACAAATATGGATTTAAAATATATTTAAAAGATAATTGTTGTGTAGGTAAAAAACTTGATAAAAAACATAACGTTTTTTTATATCTTTAGCAAACAGCCAAGGTGTCGGAGTTCCCCTCTTCTGCCGCTTCCCGATTAACCAAAAAAAACAGTAGGTAAAATTTGATTAAGGAGTTAAATTGTGTAGGTAAAAAACCCCAGAAGTCATAGGTAAAAAGCTCTATACGTAAATAAAATAAATGAAAAACACAAACACAAAGGCGTCGGAGTTCCCCTCTTCTGCCGCTTCCTGATTAACCAAAAAAAGATTGATTTTTTTTTTGAATTTTTTTTTGAATTTTTTTGGGGGGCGTATCGTACGATACGGGCCCGTATCGCACGATACAGTGCGATACACCCATACCTGCGATACGGACCCCCGTATTGTATCGTGGTGGTCCACGATACGATACGTATCGCATCGTATCGTACGATACGGTGCGATACGGACAACACTCCTCTTAACAGAAATTAAGGCTTACTCGGATAAAAAAAACATTACAAAACTTGGTTGATGTTGATTCCCTGCACCAAAATTTGAACCAAACCAAAAATTTACATGAAATTAATTTCAGTAGAACCCACTAAATCAGATTCCCCAGCGCCAAAGAGGAAGCTCACGGGAGCTAATAGGCAAGGCTGGCGTCGGAGAATTCGGGCTGTTGATCTTGTTCTTCTGCGGCAGAATCTGGCCGTCGTCTTTTGCCTCCGCATGTACGGAAGGCCCTAATTCAGAGAACAATCCCTCGTCGTCGGCTGGAAGCCTCCCAGTATCGAAGACCGCCTCCGCCACCATCACCGGTTAGGCCTGGTCGTTGAGTATGTCGTAGACCTCCCGATCGAAGAATCCTGATAGCCTTTTCTCCTGGCGAACGTCGTTTCAGATCGTCCAGAAGCTCTCCCCTTCGGCCTCCCTCTCCCACCCCTTTATCCTCCTGAAATCTCCGACGAGGTTGCTCCACCGTTTCTTGCACTGAACCAGCCCCCGATCACGTCGTGACACCGATAGTAGGCCGAGACTGCCACCCATTTCGGCTTGACTCTGCCGCCCCTTTTGTGGCACTCGTCGGAACCCCGTCGTCCCTCTTCCCCTGAATCGGCACTAGGATCTCCTGGCACGTCCATCGCAACAGTCTCGTTGACTTTGTTCTCCTCACTGTGCGTACCCGATAGGTACCAGTACATGATGTACCAAACGTTGGGTATGCATACCGAAATATGTAGAAATGTACCGATACGTCATTCATGGTATGGGTGGGTACATACTAGACGAACCCATACGCATATCTGTACCTCAGTACGTACCTGATACGGGTATGACGCCAAGAATGGCGTACCCGTGCAACATAGGGGATACTTCTTTTTTCCATGGTTCTCTAAAGAACCTCTCTCGGTACCCTATTATAAGGTTTTTCTAAATCAATAAATATCATGTGAAGTTTTTCTTTTTGTGCCGGTACACCTCCCTTAGATACACCTAACACATCTTTCGCCACTTTCCTAATATGTATAGCCATATTGTTCCACATATCACAAGGTATACCAACATAATTCCAAACATCTCCTTGAAGGACTTTGTGTTTAAATATATCTTCTTTCTCTCTTTTGAGGTTCTACTTCTACCATTTAGTTCGAATAACTCGATGCACTCTTTTCTTCTTTGTCCATCTTTTTATTTGTAAATCCATGACTAAAAGTCGATGTTGGGTGGTTAAGCTTTTTCCTAGAATTACCTTGCAATCTTTACAACACGCTCTATCTTTTTTTTCTACAAATAAAGTAATCAATTTGTGTTTGTGATAAGCCACTCTTATAAGTATTTAAATGTTCATCTCATTTTTTGAAGATTGTATTGACTATAAAGAGGTCAAATGCCATAGCAAAATTTAAAATCTCCCTACCTTCTTCATTTATATCTCCAAAACCAAAGTTCCCATGAATATCTTGATATTCTAATGCCTCTTTACCAACATGTCCATTTAAGTCTCCTCCTAAACAAATCATCTCTCTTTGTGAAATCCTTTGAATCACCTTATCTAACTCCTTCCAAAAATTATGTCTTTATAATATCTTTTAGTCCTACTTAGGGTGCGTAAACACAAACTATATTCAAAACCTCTGCTCCTAATACTAATTTCAACGTCATGATTCGGTCACCATATTGTTGTGTATCTACTACACTATCCTTTAAATCTTTATTTATGATAATACCAACTCTGTTTCTATTCTTTTTCTTACCTGAATACCATAATTTAAAACCTGAATCCTCTATTTCCTTTACTTTTTCTCCAACCTACTTTGTCTCTTGTAAACATAGAATATGAATCTTTCTTCAAATCATAGTATCTACCACCTCCATTAGCTTATCGAATAATGTTCTGATATTCGAAGAACCAATACGAATCTTATTATCTAGGACTAGCTTCCTTACCCTCGCATTCGTCCATATTGAAAATGCGAAAACCCTTTATGTAAATTATTCACTATATTTGGGCGATAATGTTGTGGGACTAACTTCTTTACCCACACTCATCTATGATGTGGGAACTCTCTTTGCAATTGATTCACTAGATTCAAGCGAAAATGTTACTTACTTATCACTGCATTCGGGTTCTGCAGAACGTTGCTAGGTAGGGACGCCTCATAGCAATGCTCATAATTTGTGTAATCCATGGTATAAAAATCTGACAAAGTTTTACGCTGGATGTCAAAAGCCTAACACAACCCTCCTCCTTTATTTGGGCTTAGGACCGGGAATGCAAGGGTGATCCCTTACATGGGTGGAGTTAAGCAGTTAGATAAAACCAATGTTATAAAATCGTATTGTTAGTTTCAAAATTCATATTAAAAAAGGACCAGTTTAGGTATGTTTTGACCCTTTTAGATGAGCTTCTTTGGCTGTTCTTGCATGTCTATCCCTTCCCTTCGAAGACCAATTCTTTTCTCTTTAAAAACCCCATATATATTCAACACTCATTAATCCTATGTTTGAAAGTGAGGCTTGAGAGCAATGCATGCATGTGATTTAGTTTGTTTTCATGTTGAATATGTTGTCTCTTGATATGGTACATATTGCAGATTTTTTTAAATATTTACAAAATTTAATTTAAAAATAAACTGTACCATTTTGTATTGTACGGTATGATGAGGTGTATCAATGTCCCATACAATACAGGATCCGATATGATATTTACAACATTGGATAAAGTGAAAGAACAAAAGAATATTAGCATCCATGCCTTTCAAGATGTGATGGCCACCAATATCATGCATATACATAAGATGGCTTCACATCTATTTCATGTGAACAAAAGAATTGGCAACTACGGTTTCCAGCCCATTTGTCTGCACATCATGGAAACTGTCAACTGCTTTAGTTAGGTGCCTAATCTGCAAGGGAATCACAAACATCTTCAGTACTTCAAAACATATAGAATCAAGTCATATGTTGAGAAACATCAATAAATTTGTATTTCAGAACAAAATTTCGACCTTATATGTTTATGACTCCATATGTATCCTTCAACAATTGTAACCTCCTTTGGTCATGATTTGGAATCAACTTATGGTATCAAATTTGTTTACTAATAGTAATCTGTTAATGAAACAATGACATGCCTGCATTAAATAAGCAACACTCCAATTCTCCTTCCTGCCATCACAGCTCTCAGAACAGATCATGATTGATTGATTGAAATGCAGCTTCCCTTTGTTTATGATTGCACCTTTATTTCAATATTTTGGCCAACAACAATGCAGTTAACATTAGTTGACAAATACTATACTGTGGTAAAAGTTTCCATAAGATTGAGGCAAACTCAGTACTCAGTAGTTGGAAAATAGTTACTCCACTCCAATCACTCATACCATAGATTTGGAAGCAGTTAGATAAAACAAAAGAACAAAAGAACATTAGCATCCTCGCCTTTCAAGATGCAATGGTCACCGGTATCATACAAATACATAAGATGGCTTCATATTTATTTCATGTGAACAGAAGTCAGCATGTCAAACATGTACAGTGCAGTGAACCAAGGGAAATACCTGAAAGATGAATAAGCAGATCATTTACTGTTTCTCACCCAAATATATAACTTAAGACGGTTTAGGTGATGATGCCTGTGCTACCCATGACGCCATGGTGGTGATAATAGATTAACCCCAATCTCAGGATTCAGGGCAAAAACAAGAAGAAGAAAAAGGAAGATTGAGGAAGTAATATTAGCCAAAAGAAAAAGGTGAACTAAATAGGGCTCAATGTTCCCTCATACATTTTCTTTAAGGGTTCAATTTTATCAAATTTCATCCGCCTCTCTTGTTTCCCACAAATTTCCAAGGGGGTCATGCTCTCCAGCTTTTGAAAATCACATGACCCCTACACAGAAAACCTTGGTCAAGTTTTAATGTAGTAAATAACATAACAACACGTAAAATAAAAATTCAGCATTCATCTAGATATTCTTTTGTAGCATCTCATAAAACTTTACTAGCATCGTTTTCTTGTTTCTGGCCTTTGCTAACATACCCCACCTTCCCTCTGTGCCTGGCTGAAACTGCATCATACAGATGCTACATATCAATATCGCTAGTATCACATAATTTTTAAAAAACTAAAAATCAAGGAAAATTAAAAAAACAGAAGAAATTCTAAAAATTGTCAAAAGCATAGATACATCAACACGCCAACAGACATAATAATAATATATATACATATTTGACATAAAAGTAATAACATGATTCATTAATAAAGTAACAATCTTAAATAGTATAAAACTAATAACTTTAACTATCCTTGAAAAGCATACCTACCAAAGTTATTTTCTACATAACATTATGGAGGAAGGATTTAAAAGTTGTAAATCCTACGCGAGCAAACCATGGTTAAATTTTATTATAATACATATCATTAACTTCAGGTAACGTAAAAAATTTGACATGCATCTGGATATTCTTTTCTTGCATCTCCTAAAACGTTGCTAGCATAGTTTTCTTTTTTCTGGCCTTTGCTTCCAATTGTTCAGTAATATTAATCGTTCTTTGGAGTAGCCATATGACATGACACACATTTAGACTCATTCCTGCCAGATGATGCTTCATGCAGATGATTTGTTTGCTAACTGAAAGTTTGAAAAACAAAAATAATGAAGCAAAAGATCTTCTCTTCCTGCTTTTCTTGTGAACAATACTTCCGTATTTGATCAGATTTATTGGACAAAAGAGAAAAACATCACAAAGACAGTTAAAACCACTAAAATTCACAAAACAGTCTCAAATCCGATGAAGCATGTGAAGAGGAGGAGGAGGAGAGGAAGAATGGGGGAATGATGCGTTTCTTTTCTTCTCCTTTTAAGGGAATTGAACAACTTTACATCACAATCAGAGTAATAACTGTGTATGCTCTGCAAATCTGTCAGGTACATGATCAAAATGCAAAACTTGGGCAGTGCTGTCAATCCAAAATCATGTCTAATTTCTGCCCTACTTCCAATATTTTTTGGCTGCTGATGTTTTGAGTCTTGCACAGACCAAAAATAATGCAAGACATGTATCTGTACCCGAACATTTGTTATTTCTGTGTAGAAAAAAAAAATGACTAGTGCTCTCAATTCATCTTCCTGGATGCTGAAGTGTGACTTCTAACCATGCTCATTTGATGTGCACTTTTTTGTTTGGGAAGGTATTCAATGCAGTGTTATTTGTATTGCACCATATCATACTATACGATGTGATACATATTGTATCATGGGGCTTCATGTTACGATACATGACAGTGTATTGTGCCACGTAACTTATCAGGCCATATTACCTGATACAACGCATATCACCCGTATCGTACAATACAGGCGATACACCCATTCTAAAGTATAAAATCTTACAATGATATAAATATACAAAATAGTTCAAAGAAAAAAATTTCAACTTCAATAGCTCTTAAAAGGTCAGATAGAGGCCGAAAAAGCGAAATCTCAGAAAACCTAAAACTTACCTTTTCTCCTCTTTCACGAACTGAAACCAAAGGAGATGTAAACGATGCCGAGCTCCCACTGCTACGTTATCCTTCCCTATGCAAGGGATAATTTGAACACGGACCTGCCCAAAGGAAATGCGAGATACTGCCGAAGGTGGCTGCCTGTAGGGGCACGATGAAGAGAGGAAGGAAGATTCGGCGGGGCCACCACCCGAGCCTTCGCTTTCCTCATCGTCCGATCGGTCAGATCTCGGTAATATCAGATAGTCCAAAGCAAGGAAAGCATGTAGCCCGTGGCTTTCTACGAAAACCCACTAGCCGCGCACGCGAGAAGCCGAAAGATACACATGATCGGTGCCAATGGATCAGGTTGAATCATTTTATATCCAGATACGAGACACGGCTCCAGACATGGGATCGGCTAATCGAGTTGAAAGAGACATGGGCTGTTCGTGTTTGGGTTGCTTCCTACACGATCTTGCTTATGTTTATTTGAACTTGTTCTTAACCTATTTGTTATTGCTTAACAAGCTGAGCTGTAAATAACAAGTTCAATCAACTAATCCATGTAAAACTGACAAGTGAATGTATATGATGCACAAAGGTCATCATAAGGCACTTTGAGACTCAACTAAATCCATGTAAAACTTAAACCAGTATTCTTTGTAACAATCACATGTTATAGTCAAATCATAATGCTATTCAATCATGAAATTCTAAATTAAGATCATGAAAATGATGAGATAGAAAAAAATGACAAACCTAAAACCTGAGCTCAATCAACCACATGAATACAAAATGGATTTAACCAGAATCAAGCATGGTCTAAATTATATGAATTCTTTGCAATTATCATAATTTTTCTTGCTTTTTTGGATTTTTTTCATTTTTAATATTAAAGTACGATATGGGGGATACGATATGTATTGTATCATGGACCAAAATGATACATGATACAATACGCATCGAACACCACTGTTTCAACTCAAGCTATCAATTGCCACTACATAAATGCATGCCATTATATAAATTTGATCTGCCATGTTTATATCCACTAGTTTTTGTTTTTCAGCTTGCAAAGGTTGACTGCTTGATCTCTTCATTTACTTAGCAAAAAAGTAGGCACTTTGCAAATCATGGTTAGTAGATAAGCTATACAATGTCTCACTGGTTTCACCCAAAGAAATCATCTTTAGATTGTGGAGAGCTAAGGTTGATAAAAAGGCTGGCAGAAACTTTGGGGCATCGCTGGTGATTGACAATGGTAGGACCTGCAGTGTGCAAGCATAATATATGGATCATGTTCTACTTTGGATATGAGCTTTTCTTTTTTGGTTGTATTTGGCCACTAGGGGAGGGGGTGTCTATGAATCGTGAAAAATATATCCGCCTCTTTGTGAGAACAGTGAATCAGCTCTTGAAGTTGGTATTTCCATTTGTTTAATCTTAATGTTTAACAATATTCTATTGGCTACTTTTCATTCTGAAGTTCTAAATCATGTAGTGGTTTGGTGTTTTTCTTGACTTCTTTCCCTCTGCAGAGGACCTTCCGGTTTGTGCCTTAGCGGATGATAGAGTTGTTGAGATACAAGGGGAGCCTAGTGGCATGCATAAAGCAGTTGAATTGATTGCGCAGCAGTTGAGGAAGTTCTTGGTTGATAGGAGTGTACTTCCACTATTTGAATCAAATGCAAGTGTTTCACCTCATTCTCATTATACAATATGACAACTGAGTGTCCGACTTTAGCTGTAGTTATCCAGTTTGTCTGGCCAAGTCTCCACCATGCTTACCTTGCACGATTCTTCTCTGACTTGCTTTAACTTCTGATGATCTGAAAGTAATAAATATGACTGAATTCGTATTTCATCTTTGCCTTTGTGTTTAGAAGGGAGCACCAAACCCACATTTGGATCAAGGAATGCCACATCACTCATGGGGTCATCATCAAGGTGGTCCATATCCAGGTCCCGTTGGATCTGCATATGGGAATGGTTCACATTATATGCCTCCACCAAGGCAGCTAGATAGCTATTATCCACCATCTGAGATTCCTAGTGTTGATAAACGCCCTCATGTGTTTGGAAGAGATGGACCTATTGGTGTCCATCAATTACCAAACGCACAACCACCATCAGCGGTAATTACCCAGTTTGTGAGCTTTTCTATGATTTGAATTGTTTAATGAAAATTAGGTGGATTTTTAATTGCATTCAGTTGAATCAAATGTATACAATTTTGATTTAAATGTTCTGTTTGCAGATCACCCAGCATATACAAATTCCGTTGTCATACGCTGATGCTGTAATTGGAACTGGTGGTTCAAGCATTAGTTATATAAGGCGAGCTAGTGGAGCCACTATCACTATACAAGAAACTAGAGGTGTTCCAGGAGAAATGACCGTTGAAATTAATGGATCTGCCAGTCAAGTTCAAACGGCTCAGCAGTTGATACAGGCCTGACTTTTTACATGTTCCCATTTCTCAGATTTATGCCGTTTCAATATTGTGGAGTTTTTAGCCACTACATGCATGTGAAGGCCATGCCAGTCTGAATATTGTGGGAAATTTCTGTTGATTTGGCTTTAGGAGTTATGATAGTTTTACTAGTACGAAATCTTGATGGCTCCACTTGGGGTAGATGTCACAGTAGGGAACTTCTTGCATGGATTTCAGGCAGGCAAATAGACTACCAGTTTCCAGGATAATTATTTGTTTCTTGTTTTATCCCATTGAATGAAAACCCTAGATAACCTTGATTTTCAGAAAATAATTTCAGACTTGTCGCATAGAATTAATGCTGGTTGGTTAAAATAGAGAGGAGCATCAGGTATTCTTTGTGATAAGAAGATACCATTAAAATTAAAAGGTAAATACTAAATATTATAGAGCAGCAATTAGGCCTGCCATGTTTTACGGTTTTGAGTGTTGGTCAGTTAATCATCAACATGTACAAAAGATGTCTGTGACTGAAATGAAGATGTTGAGATGGATGAGTGGTCATACAAGACATAATGAGGTTATTAGAAACAAAGTAGGAGTGGCACCAATAGAGGATAAAATGAGAGAACATCGTTTAAGATGGTTTGGACATATAGAAAGAAGATCAAAAGAACCTATAAGAAGGTTAGAAAAACTAAATTTGGAAAGTATTAAAAGAGGTAGAGGACGACCACAAAAGTGTTGGAAAGAAACAATAAAGAACGATCTAGCTTATTGGGAGTTAACTGCTAACATGGCACAAGATAGGGATCTGTGGAAACAAAGAATCCTTGTAGCCGACCCCGTCTAGTATGGGAAAAGGCTTAGTAGTTGTTGTTGTTGTAATTTCAGACTTGTCGCAAATATGTCCAATGAAACCTTGAGGTTGGAGCAATTCCATACATGTTGATTTTGGTTTGCTTTCAACACTTGCCATTGCCATAGCATGTAAACAAGTTAAGTAGCGGTAATTTTGAGGTTCTCTTGGTTTCTTGTCTGTTTCGTTTTTCATCCTCGTCTTCTTCACCAACTTTGTTTCCAAATCTGGTAAGTAGCTTGTTTGTTGATAAGAGGACTTTGCTTTTTGCAGAATTTCATCGCTGAAGCTGCAGGACCCGCACCCAATCAGCTCAACCCTGTTGATCCTTCATACAATTCATATCTCCCGCCAAAGTCCATGTACTCTTCACCGCCATCGAATCCCAGGCATACCAGCCCCCCTGGAGGCTATGGTTCAGTGTATGGTGGCAATTATGGATACTAGTCAATGCGTGCTTGTGATCCAAGCTTAATTCTAGGATCTGATGTTTTGCAGAGGATTGTGTTATCTTGGGACAAATGTTCAGTTAATGTGTTTCTTTTCTTCTTTCTTTGGTTAGGAAATTTATGGAGCTCGTACAAATTGTGTACATTATATGACATTCCTTGTAGCTTGAGTTTGCCGTTTGAAATTTCAAACATTCTCACTTATTCGGTGTTCTCTTAAGATTTTTCTTTTTCTTTTTTTCCTTTTCCCATCATGAAATGTAGTCTGTTTGTATCATTGAGTGTATCAACTTGGTCTTTCATGAGTTTTGCTGCTTTTGTTCTAATTCTAGTGATGAATCTGCTTTAGTGTTCGGCTGTTCGGCCAAAATGCAGTATCGAACAAAACGTTCTAAACTTTTGTCGAGCTGAACCTATTGAACAGAATTGTTTCAGGTCATCTTTGTCCGAACTGAACGAGCACGGGTTCACAAAAATCTGAGTTAGTGTGCTAGATGTTCTAAATCCTTTACAGGTGGGTTCACTTAGCTGAGACACAAAACCGGAAACCTTTTATGGGAGACCTACACTTGTGGGAGTTGTCCACCTGGGGACCTGCTGTCCCCATCCTGAAAGAATTTCCCCTGCTCTCCGGTCCCCGATTATTCCCCAGCAATTTGCTTCGTTCGGGCTTGGAGTGGGGGATCCTGCATTGGCGCATCATGACCTTATGTTTGGAAGGTTCATTCCCTGATTATGTCCCCAAAATTCGCCTCGTTCGGGCGTGTAGTGGGGGATCCCGCATCATGAACATCCCTATGTTTGAAAGGATCATTCGAGGTTTTGTGGAAGGACAAAAAAAAACATCTTGTTTCAACAATTTCTGAACTCTAGAGAACCTTTCAGTAGCATTCGAAATAAGACAAAGCTCTAAACATGTTTCGGATACGTTGTTTTTTCTATTTGAAATTGATTAGTTGTTGCTACTTCAAGGTCGATCTACTCGTCAAACTGCACAGAAACGACCATTTATTTCTGACACATGTTTGAAATGCTTGCTTGGGTTAGTGGAACACAGGATAATAACTGAAGCAACTAAAATCTGAGAATAAAGCATAATCGATTTAACCTGCACTGCGATGAACCCACACCACCCCTCCCTATCTATACATTTTTTATTATTAAAATATTTAGATAAAATTGGACATATTTACTAAATTAACATACGGAAATCTTTACGAAAGATTATATGTTATTCCTAATATATAAAATATAGATTTAAGGAACCTACCAAAATAGAGAACCACAAGTAACTCATCATTTTCACCATTTAATTGTAAGATCAATGGTGGGGATTTGACTTAAAAAAGTAGATAATCTTTTGAGGTTGCATTTAATGTATTATATGTATTAACTACTTTATATTTTCACTTCAACCATTCATCTTAAAGATCAAACGATGAATTCCATATCATTTTCTATTTTGGCGAGTTCCCTAAATCTAGACTCTCTCTTTATATATATATATAGAAATGGAGGATGCAAATCACTAATTCTTTATCCAACCAATCTCAACCATCTGATTGAGAGTAACGGTAAAAGGTACATATACTCTTTCACTTTTGATTTTCAATCTTAACCGCTCTTGATCTCGATGGTGTTTCACATGAGTGGTTTGCATAATCTATATATATATATATATATATATATATATATATATATATAGAGAGAGAGAGAGAGAGAGAGAGAGAGAGAGAGAGAGAGAACATGGTACATGTTAGCATGCTTAGGTATTATTATATTCAAATAAAATCAACCATACATCTTAACTTAAAGGATGATTGAAATTTAAAATTAAAAAGCAAAAGGTGTGAATATGAATAAAGTAAAACCTGCAAAAATATACTTTTACTTTTTAAATTTAATTTTCAAACATGCATCTCCCTAGTTGAAAAATTTGTTTGAATATGTTAGCTCTTAAGTACAATAGTATATGCCAGGTTCTCTCTCTCTCTCTCTATAGATAGATAGAGAGAGAACTGTCATCACTACTGACCCGAGCCAACACAGGGTGGATTCTCAACCCACCCGGATGAGGTTGGGTGGTGCTTGCCATCCCTGCTGCAGCCGGGTTGGGTACGTGCAGATTGGATGGTGGATTCTCTCTCTCTCTCTCTCTCTCTCTCTCTCTCTCTCTATTTACAGTCCTGAGAGCTGAAATATTTCTTTTTAGTGTGTGTGCGCGCGTTTGCATGCATGTAGTGACCCTTCTTTCATGGTTGTTTTCTTCCTATTTTTTATATGACATGCTTAAAAGCAACCAGATCTTGCCAGTCGGTAGTTTGCCATTGCTTTATTCTGAGAAAAAAATATTCTTTATCAAACACATTTCACAAAAAATCTCCTTGGGAAGCTAGTTTTACAAGAATAAATAATAAAACAAGGAGAAATTATTTAATATGGTTTGAACACGTAAAAAGATAACTAAAGAAAGTTTCGATAAGAAGGTATAAAAAATAGATTATGAAAATGTTAAAAATAAAGAGGAAGACTATAAAAGTATTGAAAAAGATCCAACTTATTTGAACTTTTAGTATGACACATGATCTAACTCTATAACAGCAAAAAAATTATTAAGTCGACTCCATCTACTATTGGAAAAGGCTTAGGTTGTGTTGGTAAGTGGGATAAGGAAGACCCTTATCAGATATGCACCCCCTCGTGTATCGAACTCGAGGCCTTCAGCTCAAACACTTTCCTAGCCCACCCTCGGGTCATGAGAACCCAGCTCCTTGTGCATGTTAGCACAAATATTCGGCTACAGCAAGCACACACACAAAAAAGGAAAAAAGAGTCCACTATGAACAAAGAAATATACAAACTTAACTATTTGATTCAAAAATTTTTTGGTGCCACCAAACACGACTTCAATTGATATTCAACTCAGCTGATTGCTGATTGTGTTAAGACTTGGAATTCAACAACAAATTTGAAGGCCTATACGGAGTGTGAATAGGGTTTTGGCATGTAAGACAATAAAAAACCACGACTCTCCCGCATTCCAAATTGGACCTAGTCAAGTCTCAATTTGTTTGACCCGGCAAGTTTTTGGCCAACTACAAATCGGGATGTAATACGTCTGAGTCATGCAATAAGGCTTGGAGTCCGTCCAAGTCCAATGTGCCGGCTGCTCTAGTTTTTCCTAACTCAAATATTTTAATGTATTTTTTTTTCTGGTAAAATGGGGCACGCCCCAGGTATTGAACTCGTCCCTAGCCAGGTGACCTATCCTTTTTAAATGGGTTGATAGTTTAATAATAATTTTGTAAAAGTGCTCGAAGTTATTTTACATATTAACATATGAATTTAAGTATTTATGTTTGGTATCCTTTTATTCTACTTTCTTATAAAAGTGAATTGAAGGATGATGAGTTTCAACGACTCTTTCTTTTATGACTTTTTTCAGTGGCACTTCCTTGCGAACAAGGAGAAATACATTTTTTTATGTGCATTTAATAAATAATAATTTATTTGTTTAAGTGTTACTCTTTTTCATTAATTCTTATGTTCATATCCATTCTCTTTGGGTACGATAGGGAGGCTGAAGCCAGATGCATGACCCGCATATTGAACCCATGACCTTTAACTTCTGAATCAACCCTCTACCCGGCTGAGCAATGTCTCGTTGTGCTATCCACATCTATTTACGTCACCATTTATACTTAATCAAGTTATCAATCTCAACTTTATCTCCACCACTATTAGAAAAATGATTAAACCGTTTGCTCATGGTTGAATATATTTTAACTAAAGCATTAGATTTTGAAATAAAATTGAATCTAATTTCACACCTTTCACCTTTGTAATCTTCTCGGCACCCGTGACTGACTTTTGCTGGCCGCCATGAATGAACTTAGCTCACTCTTCCACCTGCCCTGGGCGAGCAAACCACATAACAATAATAGGGATAAGATGGATTGTGTCTCTAACTACAGAATGAATTATAACAAGACCTGGCAAGTTTCAGGCAAACCGATCCCGGTGGTTCCAAATTGCTAGTTCTTTTCTCATCCAAAACGAAACTTCACTCGTCTCATTTCACTTTTGTCGGTTTGGATCATTGGGTTTGGTTCCCATTTTGGATCCACCGGTTATGGGTCTAACTTCATTTGAATTGCATATGAAATAAAGGTGGGATTTTGGAACCGAAACCAAAGTATAGCTTGAGTCCACTGGTTTCTTTTTGGTTACATGATAGGTACAGAACCATAACCAAACTGTGGGAATCACCAGTTCAGGTCTGTTTAGCTCTGGAGGCAGTTTAGGTCGGATCAGGGACAAACAAGCAACCTCTAATTTTAGCTTTCATTAAATATATAATATATTAGAAATCTCACTTTCAACCGGATAGGTTTTCTACTCACTGACGTGAAAAGAATCAAGGTGAAATATTTTTAGCTTTCATGAGATATATGATATATTAGAAATCTCACTTTCAGCCGGATAGGTTTTCTACTCAATGACAGAATCAAGTTGGAAAGATCGCTTTATGATTGTCACATCGCCTTGCTCTTGCTTAATTTTCGAGAGCACTTCACGTTGCAACCCCCAACAAGGATATGCGCACTCCTATCTCAGCCCTGAGAAGCTTTCTAGCTATGCTAGAGTTTCGGATGACGTAACACGTCCATTCTTTTTCGAGCGTCAGTCACTGTCTTGCAGAGATTTTCTTTCTTCTCTCTGTTACTCTCTTCCTACTGCGGTGAAGTGTGGATTTAATGTATCAGCAGAAAGAGGAGACAACAAGGAGAATGACCCGTTTGACCTTCTAGAAGAGGAAGAGACTCGCAATCTATACTATGACGACAGCTGACAGCATTGGTGTCCATGAGAATAGTCTCATGGGTAAACATTTAACGGAGAAACCGATTAACAAGGTGGGTCTCCGTGTCGTTTCATGCAACACATGGAACAAACCCAGAGGGTTAAGAGTGGAAGAGATTGTATTGCGTGCTGGAACAAAGCACCTCCGATTGCTGCTTCATTGATGTGATCCTTCTGTTTGTCTTCATATCCTCCCTAGCCTCCTTTAAATAGAGTAGCTGAAGTGATTTTAGGTTTGTCTTTTTCATCTTATCTCAGTTGTTTTTCTTTATGATATTTCATTGCTTTTATTTTCCTATGACTCCTTTTCATATGTTTTAATGGGTTGATCATGTACTGATCGTACATATGACCCTATATTACCTGCTATTCACTACTAATTATTCCGCCCACATAGGTCCTTCAGGTTTCTCGTTACCTATTACAAACTTATGTCCAAACCTATTTAAGGGATATCATACTATATTGATCACAAACCAAAAGTCATCTACTCAATGCCCAACAATCATCTTTCAAGAGAACTCTTTTACAGTTAAGACGGTCCAATGGCTATCAAAGGAGAATGTACTTACCCTCTTCCCCTTTTCAAGCTATCACTTTTATGAACTTCTTGCCCTCGTATGTCCTCTAACTCCAATGCAGTTCTTCTCTTAGTTGCTTTTTTGAAACAAAGACAAAGAATTTCACGTTGAACCTCAACCCTTGACATGCGATAGATTCGTAGCCTCCAAATGTCTGAAGTTTATTTGTTTATGGCTGTTTGGAAACCATGTATGGGTTGGCTTGATCATGTTCGACAACAAAGTCCCACTTGTGGCAACAGCGAGGAATCCACAACCTTCTAACGGTGTTTTCTTTGGCCATCAATTTCAATACCAAAATATTATTCTTATTTCTTGCCTTTTGGGTCTTGCAAGGTAATGGGTTCCAATTCTCATTCCGAATGATGTCTCTAGGGATGTGTTTAGTGCAAGGATTGAGGGAAACTGGACTGTAATTTTTAGTGCTCGTATTTTAAGTTCCGTTGTACATTCAACATGAAACCTGTTGTTGGCATTGAGTTGTCGTTTCATAGGCCCAATTTGAGTCAAAAACTTCGATATTAAGGGGAGGTGGGTTACAAGAACCGGACCCAGGGGCTTCGTAGGAAACCCAAGTGCCTCCTCTTTCATGTTACTACCCTACCTCATAAAAATCAAAGCGTAAATATTTCTTGTGAATCAAACAGGGAACCATGGTTACAAGCCTATGTAGGTCTAGGCCTACGATGCTACAAATCAAACACACCTGATAGATATTATATTTTTGAGCCATAATTGATCTTCCTATCGATGTATGGACCAAGCCTTACTTGATGCCTAGAGGTGTAATGTTTCCATTGTTGTCACTGTAACTTTTTTTGACGATTTTATCCGCAAGTACTAGAGAACAAACTTTGCTTCTGATAAAAGACCACATGCATTTCTCTAACTATGGTTTGTTGATTTGTCCCATATTCAAATGAGTTTGTTAGTCTTATAATATGGTCAACTGATTATGATATTAGCATGTTATTGTAATAAGTAGAACTCTACAACTTACTAACTATGGTAGGAACACAATTGCTACCGTTAATGGCATATTAGAAGGCTTATCCAATTGACTTGCCATTTTTGGTTTCCAATAATTTGTTGATGTTTGTGTATAATAAGATACATATTAAACTTATATATACAGGAGACTAAATTTGTTGATGTTTGTGTATACTTGTATTTACATTTAAGAAAAGTATACATATACTTTTTGTTTTTTGAATTTTAAAAAAGTTGCTTTTCAAATTTAAAAAAGTCACTTAGGTGTACTTTTCACCTATGGTAAACTAAATCCTAATTTCATATATATATATATATATATATATATATATATATATATATATATATATATATATGTCTGTGTGTGTGTGTTTAGCTTTCTTGAACGGGTGTTTCACCCGTTCTAGATTTCTAAAGTCATGTTTATTCCAATCTAAAGTTCTAAAGTTGTATGATTCTTTCTCGTGCCACTATATTATTAAGGTGTTTTAGTACACGCTACTTTATAAAAAAACAGAACAGGTTTCATCTATGTATCATACCCTATAGATCACATCAGCTATAATTATATACATAGCTTTTTTGTTAAATACATTGTAATATAATGCAAATTTATGGTGCTTGGTTGAAATCTCTTAGAGAACATATTCAATTCGAGTTTTCTAAGTACATTTTGTTTTATGACGCATACATCATTTTTTAGTTTGTAATTGAAAATTTCAATTATAACTATTCACAATATCATTAAGATTTTTATTTCTCCAAGGACTTGCAATATTTGTTTTCTAATAATTTATTTATGTTTGTACACATCAAGGTACATATTATACATATTTAGAACCTAAATATATAATTATATAATACTTTGTTTAAGTATATTATGATATTAGAACATAATATAAGCTGTTTGAGTAGTTCTAGTAAAATACAATTGCAACCCAAAGTCGTTTCATTTGTTTCTTGTTACTGTGCTACCGAGGTGTTTCTGACATGAAATGCTATAGAAAAAGGCACATTCATGCATTGGCTGATTGACCAGTTTGGTTTGTATTCAAAACATTCGTCACAAATTCACCTTTCAATCATTTCTTCAATAAATGGGTGTTGTTCATCTTATTAATTTTAGTAATTATCAACCTTTTCTATTTTAATTCCTCGTTCATTCTGAGTTTCACAACCTGATGCTAGAGGGGCATTACATAAAAAGATGATCAAAATTCGCTTCTTTTTGTACATCCTAATCGCCCATTTTGTCCCTTCCATAAATCGTTTTCATGGCAGGAGGTAACTCCTCATTCCTTTGTTCTCTTTGAGTTCTTCCAGTCGCCTTTCGGTCCATGCCATTTCTTTTTCCACATTGGAGCCGAGATTTTGATTGACATAATTTTATCTTTAGTTTCATGCAAATTGCCAATTGGATAATTTCTTCCTCTTTGCTAGCTCAGGATTTTCTATGATTTTTCTCATAATTCACCTTATATGCCCCAAAATTGCATGCTTTTGGAGATTTGGTGATGCTGGTGCATCTTCTTTGACTATAATTTGTTGCTAAAGCTTTGTTTATATTGCGGCCTTTGTTGTTCTGATTTGATTGTGTGGGTTTTGCCGTAGTTTCTTGACTGCTTGATTTACTTTTTTTATTTTGTACACCTGAATTGTGATAGGAAAAGAAGCTGGAATATAACTTGCAAAGCCTAAAAGCTATTTTCTCTAGCTGAATTTAATAAATAACCCCAAATGAAAAATATGAATGATTTTCAAATATGTAGATGCAAACTTATTAATGTTGTTAAATCTCCTATGCCATAACTCAAATACAAAATCATGATCAATTGTATTAAAAAAACAAAAACTCTTGTCTAATATAGACCATCATATTTCTTGCCCACCAAATGTACTAAAATAGGCATTATCATCAAGAACATTAGCAAAAATCGGATGTAAACTGGATGTACCTGGTGCATGTCCGACAAATTCTTCAAAGTCAACTTTGTCCCATTATTGGTTATCTAAACAAACATTGCTCAATGTCAATCACCTTAGACAAACCATCATTGCCTATCTTCAATACCCCATAATCACCTAGAGTATAAGATGTGAAGAAATCCTTCCTAGATGTCATATGAAAACAGGCACCACTTTAACAATCCAACTAGTCTCATCATAAAACAACATTAATCAAATTCTCATTCACGTATAATCACAAGATTCTTCCAAAGTAGTGGTGGCAACATGATCATCATTGTCATTATCTTTCTTTTGTTGCTTGCCTTTGTTACCATTATTTTCTTTTTTCCATTGTTAGCAAAACCTTTGGACATGCCCCTTTTTACCACAATAGCCACACTCAAGGTTTTTGTATTTAGACCTAGATTTGCTTCTACTTTACTCTTGCTTTTGCCTATTTTCTCAAGAATCAGTAGTATTAAGTAACCAAAGTCCCAAAATTTCATCTTCAAATTTCACACCCATGCGGATAATTGGTCAAAGCATCCCGAAAAATCACTCAAGTGATCAGAGATAGAACTACCATCCTTGTAACTAAGTTCATAGTTTGCTTCAACAAAAACAATTTATTGTTTCCTAGATTTGAGGCATACAAGGTCTCAAGTTTCTCCCACAAAGTTCTTGGCACGTGAATCATTAGCAATATGATTCAAAACATTATCATCTACCCATTAGCTCTTAGGTTTTTACTAGCAAACATTTGGTAAATGTAATTTTTTCACAAATAATAAATCTTTCATCTTTTTTCCACTTGTAAAGTAATTTGTGTCATTCAAACTAATCATTCTCTTTAATTAGGCTCCATCATTCAATCAAGCAAACAAACAAGTAAATATCTCGATGCGTATTAGTGTTGAAGGAAAAGGTACAGTAATCTGTGCAATGAATGTAACACACAATGAGGCAATAAAATTGCCTTTCCGCTTGAAAGAACACAGTGAGGAGCAAAATATATTAACCCAAATATCCACCAAAAGATATATCCAAGAATGTATAAAAATAAATAGATAAAGCAAGAACACACATAATTTTAACGGTGAAAAATTCCCTCATGTGAGAGGTAAAAATCATTTTGCAATTCCTAGTCTAGCCATTATCTTATCACAATGCCAGCTCAAGAAAACATCTTTGTATTGAAAAGTGTCAGCGTGTGGAGTTTATTGAAGAAATAACAAGTTATAATCATCCCTGGTTATACAACCCATTACTTCTACTAAAGAAAACACCTAACTGTAAAAAGATTTTATTTTAGAAATACATTTTTCTTGTTTATTTTTTTTTTTTTTGTTTTTAAGAAATGGCTACTCTATTTCCTTTTTCTTCAACCGTTTTGCACATACACCCACACTTGTTCAAGAACTCATCTAATGTCAATACTCTTATTCCCTAAGGTTAGGTAATGAACATGTTTTTTTTTTAAGGCATGTAATGAGCTAAAACAGCCCGGAATAGTCAAATAAGCTCAAATGAACAGTTAATTGATAATTGAAAATATGCAAGGTTGACTATTTGAATTAAAGTAGCTATTTCAAGAAAAATGCCTCAATCATGTTTATATATGCATATGAAAATGTAACCAGTTAATGTTCAAATGATGCTAGTGTAACAAATCCATAGACGTCATACAAGTTCAAGTAAGGAGATGGTGAGTGAAAATCACACGAAAAAGAGAATGGTACAAATGCTTTTAATTCATTCATAGAATTAAGCTCAAAAATCTCACAAGGAATACATACTATCATTCTTAATCCACCAATTGCCTAACATCCATAACATGTAAAATTTAAAATTGTTATAAGATAATTTATTCAATCATACTATAATCCCTAAATTTAATTGATTACTTTACACAAAATAGAGTATTTGTTCCCAATTAGTGAGAAGCATAGTTAAGAGTAAAAAATTCAATAGTAAAATTTACTCCTTACGTAGTCATACTTAATTGGTTTTGCTATTGTAAATTATCTAAGTAATCATATGCCGAAAAAATTTTTTAATTCAACTATTTTCCTCCCAACCAATAGACAACATTGTCCCTCAATGTCTGAAAATATAGATTGCATTCGAGTAAGGATAGTAGAAGATATTACCTATTTGCTTGAAATTATTGAAAAGACAAACTTGACACAAATTTAAACAAAAACAAGGAAGGATGAATAAAACCAAGGCAAGGTAAATTAGAAGTGTTATCAAGTTGGATCAAATCTACGTTCCTCGCTGTTCAGCTTCCTTCCAAACTAATTTATTCAAGTACATCTTTGGATCAGTTCATAGAAAAAATGCTTGTAATTTATCAATTAACTCATCGACAAGTGGAAGTAAGTGACAAAGGATCTCGTTTAAACATTGTCGAATATGTGATGAAAAGTTCTATTCACAAGTATTGGTCAAGAAAAGATACCAAACCATTAAAGAAATTATATCTTTCCATGTTTTTCATCAAACCTACGGGTTTATTTGATATTCATTTGGGCCTAAGCAGACAATTTGAAAAACTTCTTCATTAAAAGTACCATAGCCACCTGTAAGTTAATGAATGAAAGTATTAGAGTTGTCAGCATTTTAGTAACATTGAGATTCATACGTATACTTGAGTACCGTAGTTCCTGCTCAATTATCTTAAAAGTGATATTTTAAGTTAAATAACTTTTTAGGAATATATAATGAGATCTTAAACTATCTGAATTCCTAGATGTGTAGTGATTGAAACCCTCATTCACCCAATACTACCTCCTTATATACTACATGAATTTTTCAAGACAACAAGGTGGCTCGAGATAAGAGCTTCACTGCAACGATTTCTCAGTACTCTTTAAAACTTGACCCATACCGTTAAAGATATTTATAGTAATCTGACGAACAAAGTTTCCTCATTTCTACACTCTCCCTTTGTGAATGATTATTAGTTGGATGAAAATGAAGAAAATGAAGTGTTTAAATAGGATAAAAGAATGAAAAATGTAATGATAGCACTTATATGGGTAGTTTGCTATATTATCAGTAAAAAGTTTGAAATTAAGAAGCACACATTTTTCTTTTTCTTATTTATTATTATTTTATTTATTTTTTTATATATTATTATTATTATTATTATTATTATTTTTAACACTGATTATATATATATTATATTTATTTGCGACGCATTTAGTTAGAATTATTTTGGCTAGAAATAATTCAAAAAAGGGGATGCTATAACTTAGGAAATTAACTAGGCATTTATAAATGGTATATACCAATTAAAATATAAATACCGTATAAAGGGTATAACTTTAAGTAAACAGGTTTTAGAAAGACTTGTTAGACACTGAAAAACTTTTCTCAATAAGCAAATTGTGGTTACCATTAATATAATCATATTTGACATAAACTGGACCTTTGCATTGGACCTAAAGCACCCTTTCTTCGTGGAAAATTGAAGTAGTTGCCTATTGCCTCATCACTTAAAGAAATCTAGGTACTTTGCAGGAAATTAATAATCAAGAAAATTTGAGAGACATCATGATTGAATCTTAGAATATCTTTTGGATTATTAATAAAAGATATTCAAATGGTGAAAGAGAAAGAACAATAAGAGTTTCTGGATAAAAAAATAGAATTCTATTTAAAATAAATGAATCTTACACCAATTGCTTTGCTTTTAACAGTTATTATATATACCAAGCTACCAATCATTACCAAAACATTTTATTTTTATTATGTTCATCTGCATCGGATAAACCTTAATTTATATCAATAATGGAGTTTATGCATGCTGCATATTGGACAGTGCTTTAATTTATTCTTTATATAATCAAATTATATATGCATAATTATAATATATGCAAACTATAATTGAGCTCGAGCTTTCTTCTTATATATGTTCAGAAAAGCATATACATAAAAAAAAAATTATGTTTAGATAGAATGCTACTTAAGTCAGCTGAACGTAGCATATATATAGCGCCACTGATCTCCTCTATTAAAATTCTAATTAGTTCATGCTTCCTCTTCATACCTTCAACTTTTGTTTGTTTCGCTTTTTCTCACGCAAAAGAGACCACGCTTTAGGCTTTTGTCTCTGTCTTTTCCCCATTCTGTTTTTTTAGGCCCCTAGCCAATTTCAAGGAACCACAATGTATTCGCTTCTCGTTTCTCCAATCAATCACGCCATAGCTATTCTCGCTCACTACTATTCTTGTTCATTGGTGCCATAATCATTCCAATTATGTTTACAGCAGCACATTGGAATTATTATTTTCTTCATTTAATATTCTTTAAAAAAATATTCCTAATATATATTTTAATCTACAAAATAAATATATGATAATCTTTTCTTTTATATATATATATAGGATATAGCTGAACCAGCTTGTTGAGATATTGAAACTTTTACTCCTCTTTTTGGAGGAAGTTAATTATTTAAACTGATCAACGATGCACACTTTCCTATCTGAAAGCACGCTTTGATAAGCTTCGCTTGTCAATACTTGTAAAAGTCCAATAATTTTATTTTAGTTTTGATTATATTATTTTTATATTACTATAAAATTAATTAATGAAGTATAAATTCTAGAATTAATGGTTTCTTAAATAGTTAGTTAACTAAGTATATACAAAATTTCTTTTAATAAAAATAGTTAATGATATATAAATTGATTAATGATATCGGATTGAAAAAATTATATGTTTGTATAAATTTATTAATCAATAACGCATTTTATTAACTAATTTTTATATAATATTAAAAGTGTAAATACTGTATGAAGAAGAAGATCATTATTCTTATACAAAATAATTCCAATCAAAGTATGTAAAAATCGTATTTTAAAAATATTTTTATTTGTGAAAAGTGTGTGAAAAAATATTTAATTACATAAGAAGAGGTGCGACTACCTAAATAAATTAAGATGTGAAAAGACCATATGGTAAAGAATCAAACTTTGATATCAATATCACACTCAAATTTTAAAAACTTGAGAAGAATGATGTATCATATTGGCTAATTAGAATCAAACGAGTCAAATGCAATTGATTGATAGGATCTCTCAAAATAAATCGATGCGTTCAAATAATATACTATTTCTTGCATAACTTGTCACAATCATTAGGATACAATATTGGATGTTAAAGTGTTCAAGTTCAAAACAATATAAGTATTGTGCATCCAAAGTAGTGTCACATGACTCATATTGTACCTTATATGCATGGAGTTTTGTAAGTATATTTGCAATGAAAGACCTTATCAGTGTAACTTGGATGCCTTGAAAATGTTCGAATTGTCAAACTATATGATCTAGCATATATGATTTCATAAAATCTACACAATGATTGCATATATGGTATCTGAACAACTTATATGTATCTTAATTTGAGTATTTTGCAGAACTATATGACTATCATTCAATTTGTATTAAATAAAATAAAATAAAATATAAGAATGCATAATATCAAAAATTTTGTTTAATTTAAGAATGAAAAATATAGTTATAGTTTCAAAAAATATCTACTCTATTATCATCAAATCTAATTGCTTACGGTACTTAGTAAGTCAATCAATAAGAGATTACTTGTGACAAACTTTTTTCATTCATAAGTTCCCCATCTAACCATTCTACTCATATAATAACTCTGAAAGCTAAGAAATACTCATAAATTCATGCCTACAATTAAAACATGTAACTTGTTAATTATAAAAAATAACTATATGAAAGATATAGTAGTAAACATAGTACAAGTTCTTACCTAAAGCAAAAAAGTATTTCTACTAAGTTGTTGTACTTTAATTTGGATATATTTATTAGTTGTTTTTATAAATAAACTAATGTTGATCTGTCAATCCTTCAAACATCATGTGCCAATAGGTGCATGATCGTTATTGATATTTTATCTCTAAACTTATCCTAATATACATACAACCTAACTACTATAACAAATATAATAAAGTTTTATTTTTGTTATTGATTCCTCTTCTTAAAAAATTAGTTCGAAGTACATCAAACTTAATGAATTTAAGATTAATCTCTAATATTACTTCATTAATGCTTATTTTCAACATATCACTTAAAATGTTTTCTTGTTTGTTTGGTTGCCAATAAAAGCAATCAACAACTCATAGTCTATAACTTTTTACCACTTGTCTAATAAGTTCACTGATATTTGCAATCTCAACCCAATTACTGTACATCACATCCGTCTTTTTCACTAGCCATGCTCTGTGAACAATGGCTAGTGGGTTGAGATTGCAAAAAAGTTATAGAGATGAGATGTTGGGTTGAGATTTCAATTAGAATCACGACAATAAAAGAAGACAAACTTCAAAAAGGATCCCAATTTGTTGGGTTCCTCCTCACGGTGGAGTGGAGAGAGAGAGCTCCGATGGCATGTAATTTCGCCTTACTATTCATTTCCAAGAGGATACAACTTTCATTAGCACCAGTTACTGCACATCACATCCGCATTAGCACCAGCACTAGTTATGATATCATTACTCATCTCTGGATATCAATCTCTGGATATATCAATCTCTGGAAATTTGTCATGACTTTTTATGTTGTCCGTAAATTTATATTTACATAACTAGTTAGAAAAATGAGTAATGATATTGAATATAAAATTTCACTAAAGTTAGAAATTACTTATCTATGTGAGATCTTATAAGAAATATGACCTTTAAAGCTAGGGAGTAATCCCAACATATCCAGAGATTCCTCACTCTTACTGTCTGCAATATAAATTTCAATTTTTGAGATTGATATATCCTCCTTATAATGTGAATGACCAATTTTTATCATAACGTCTTCTCCTTATTGTCATGTATATGATATGATATTGCAAAAAATATTTATGTAGCGAAAAAGTAAAACTAGTTAATCAAATCGAAATAAGAGGGATGCACATCTCAAGTTGGAAAACTAAACCGATAAAAAATCAGTCAAAAATCAATTAAAACAACTTAAAAACAAATAAAAAAAAACAAATAAAAAACGTACCTCGATGAATAGATCAATCTCCCTTCAAATGTGTATTCTTATAATTAGTTAAATTTATCAGGGTTATTTTGGAAATTGCAAAAGAAAGTTGTATCCTCTTGGAAATGAATAGTAAGGCGAAATTACATGCCATCGGAGCTCTCTCTCTCCACCTTTCTCTCTCTCTCTCTCTCTCTCTCTCTCTCTCTCTCTCTCTCTCCACCGTGAGGAGGAACCCAACAAATTGGGATCCTTTTTGAAGTTTGTCTTCTTTTATTGTCGTGATTCTAATTGATCTGTTCCTTCATTCTATTCCTAATCTCTCGTTTCATTTTCCAGAAATTAGTGCTGGTACAAGATATTGGAGATCATTCAGATTCTTTGAGGCTAGGTAAGGTGATTTTTGAGTTTAAAGGCCGAGTTCCTTTTGGTTTTCAAAGGATCGAAATCGCTTTTTCTTTGTGGTGGATATTAAGCTCTCTTTTTTTTGTTGAAATAGGTGATTTGGGGAAGCTTTGTGATACGTGAACAATTTTGGATGGTAATCCACTTGCTCTATGCTTGTGGGGGATCGCGTAATTCTATCTTAAGTGCTACCCGTTCGCTTTCACCTGAGGCAAGAGAGACTGCTTTATTTGTTAGATGTGCAGTCTTCCTTGTTTAGTTGATTAGATAATTCAGACTTTGAGAGATAGATCGTTCCTATAAGAATGGGAACCAAAAGATTGCCGGGGAAACTACGACAAGATTTCCATAGGCTTACTTCCGCACTGGCGTATGCAGTAAATGAGTGGCTGTTAATGCTTCTATTATTTATTAGTGCATTTATCTCCTATGGAACAACAAAAATTGCAAGTTTCTTGGGGTTGCAAATCCCCTGCTTGTTATGCTCGCGGCTCGACCATATCTTAGGGAGCAATTTACCTGGTTTCTACAAAGAATTGATCTGTCATGCTCACAAATTGGAGATCTCCTCACTAGCATATTGTCGAATTCACAAAAAGCTTGTGGACGTGCATGCAATGTGCGAAGCCTGTCTTGTTTCGTTTGCAACTGAGAAGAAGTCAAACTCAGAAACATACAGGTTACTGGTTGGAAAACTCGGATTCAATTATGAATGCTCTGCTGAAGACGGTGAGAAGTTCCATCTTGATAGACCTAGTGACCAATTACGGATTTGTTCGAACCATGATATGGATATCCATGTTGAAGAATCGCCAGAAGATGATTCAGACCATGTTCCTGCATCAGATACAAAGAACATAAGATATTGTGCATGTTGTGGGGCACGTATTGGAAGTAGTCTCAATTCAAGTGGATTTCTCAGTCCTAGTTCAATTGGAAATAAGGCAGGTGCACTTCAGATCTCTTCCTCTTGTTCGTTAGTGCGTGGTTATCTAGATTTGTTGAGTAACAAAAGTCAAAGGCCCTCTGGTTCCTTAAGGTTCGAGTCTCTAGGAAATCGCAGGCACGATCCTTTAGCTCATATAGGGTACTCAGAGCTCAATGTTTCTTCTGATAGCGAGTCTGAAGTCCCTGTGTCAGATGAGGATGATGTGCATGCTGCTGTTCAAGAGGCATTTGTCTATGAAAGTGAACCATTTGCTTTCTCTTTAGAAAAGTCGGAATGCATGAACACCAACTTGTGTTCCATTCCAGAAAGCCATATAGCCAGCCAGCTAGAAAATCCACCTGAAGCATCTGTTCCTAGAGTTGTGATGTCTGATGGGGAACCGGGATATACGAAAGCTGATGATTCATCAAGAAGCTCTTCAAATGACATTTTAACCGCAAGGTCTGACAATAAGCAACAAAATGCTGTTGTACATGTGAACGTTGTAGAAAGAAATGCTCATGAAGGTGTAACAACTTCAGCACCGTCTGAGACTTTTCAGCAAGGCCTGGAAGAGCTGAACTCGCAGAAAGCTCCGGAATCACATCCCCGTCCCTCAGCAGTAGAAACTTCTTTGTCGGGCAAAGTTGATCCAGTAGAATCAAGGGTTGCTGCCCCTTCTTCGGGGAATCTCAGGCTACGTGCCCGTCCCTCCCCGGTGGATGTATTTTTCACTCCACGTACAGTTCTATCATCACGTAGGAGTAGCGATTCTCCTTCAGAATCAATACTTTCTTCCACGATGTCCGATTTTTTCACTCCTCGTGCAGTCCCATCATCACGTAGGAGTCCGGAAGCTCCCCCCGGGTCGCTCTTTTCTCCCACTATGCCAGAAATTTTCACTCCTCGTGCATTTCCATCATCAGCCAAGGGCATGGAAGCTCTTTCAGGAGCAATGTTTTCTTCCCAGCTACATGAATTTTTCACACCAAGAACAGTTCCATCATCAGCAAAGGCAATGGAAGCCTTTTCTCTGGCAGCTTATTCTTCAAGTATGTATAAATGAACTTCAAACTGTCTCGAAACTTGCGTTGCATATCTTCTGCTGTCTCTTGATAAATACAATGTCTCTGATTTTTCTATGTTACCGTTTCCATGCTGCAGGTGACACTGAGCCTGCTTTAACAGCTAGAGATCCCTCTGAAATGACATCGGATACTGTGCTTGATATTATGGGAGCCACCAAGACTGAAGGACTATCAAGATTTAAGTTGTTTAAACATTCTCCTCTAAGTAACCAGGCCGTTGAAGATCCAAGGGTTCTTGCGTTTGGTTCTTTGGATATAAATGATGCATACAAACTCGCTGTGGGTAGTGAAGTAGGTGCCGCAAGTGACTCGATTGCAGACATTAGCGGTAAAGAGTATAGCGGGGTTCCTGAAGATCTTAAATTACTCTTAAGGCAGATGTCATCTTTGCGAGGAATGAATGATATAGCTATCAGCCCAAAAGTTCAACTTTGTGGTGATGATTTCAAGGTTGGTGATGTTGCTTCACCAAGTGCAATGCAGGCACTTCACAAGAAGCTCTCGCTTGAAAGAAATGAGTCAGTGGTGGAGTCTTTGGATGGAAGTCTGGTGAGTGAGGTTGAAGGTGAAAGTGCTGTTGACCGTCTGAAACGCCAGGTTGAATATGATAGGAAGGCCATGCATGCCTTGTATAAGGAACTTGAAGAGGAAAGAAATGCATCTGCTATAGCTGCAAATCAAGCAATGGCCATGATTACTAGGTTACAGGAGGAGAAGGCATTACTGCGTATGGAGGCTTTACAGTACCAACGAATGATGGAAGAGCAAGCGGAGTATGACCAAGAAGCTCTGCAGGAGTCAAATGAACTCCTCGCTGCACGAGAGAAGGAAATACAAGATTTGGAAGTGGAGCTGGAGTCTTTCAGGAAAAAATTTCATTGTGAGCCTATTGAGGAACCAATACAACACTCTGGTCATGTGCATGACATGGTGGGTGGTGAGCCTGTAATTCATCATGATAAATTCGGACCTTCTGATTCTCCTCAAGATGAAAAGTTTGAAGCGAGAGGTTTCCCATGTAAAGGGGTACTGAATCACAAAATTTTGCCAGTGCAAAACTGTTCCATTAATACATCTACGACTACCAATGATGTGAGCATCATGGAGGACGATATTAATAAGGAATCTGATTCCACACAATTTGAAGATGAACAAAATTATCTTTTGAGATGTATGAAGAACTTAGAGAACAGACTTCATCAAATTAATCTGAAAGATGCAAACAGAGAAGAGGCAGAAGGTAATCACATTGAACATGAGGAAGACTCTTCCCACTGCACCAATGGACCAAATGGCTGTGATCATTTACCAAATGATGCTTGTGATAACGACCTTCAGAGAAGAAGAAATTATTTACGTACTATTGAAAATAAAATTCTACAACTGACAGAAAGGTTAGAGGCTCTTGAGTTGGACAAAAGTTTTCTTGAGCACACAATTAATGCTCTCACATTTGGGAGTGAAGGCCAGAACCTTGTCGAAGAAATAGCACAGCATCTGAGAGAAATGCGGAGAGTGTCAACTGTAGCAGGAGAGACATACTGTTGATTCAGAACAATGCTTATTTTGGTTATGAGTAAGTATTTGTCAAAAACTTTTATTATTTGTAGTAGGTGAATCATAATGGACTAGCATTGAGTTGTGAAACTTCCATTCTAGATACCGACTATTACCTTTGCTGATGAGTGTTGGATGTTTTGCTGCAACTCCAATAACAATTTCTAATTCTGTGCCTGGCACGAGGGATTCATTTTCTAATTTCAGATGGTCCGTATTGTTTGTTAATCGTGTGTAGGTTCCTGGTGTTATTTGCATACGCTTCTTAGTTTTCCAAATTGCAATATTTATTCTGCTACACTATTCGGTGAAAGTGCATGCATGTTGTGCACTTCATGTTTGCTGAAGTCTTCCACTTGCTTTCTTGGTTGCTTGAGTTTGTTAGTTGCGAGGAACACATTTTTCTTCAGACAAGTTTATTGGCATTTTGACAAGTTATGGTATCATACAACGGCATGCGTGGTTCTTTTCTTTTTTTCCCTTTGTCACTTGAATGAAACAGTGTACATGGTGTTTGTGCTGGTGATGTAAAAAAAATGATCTTTGCTTTTTGAGGCTTGGGTGGTTTACGTGTTGCATTAAGATGACATCTAAGTTACTTGTACATATGAAGTCAACTGCATTATCAGGAAATGTTATATATGTATGTCAGAGAATTACATTATTGGGGCTTAAACTTTTGATCAAGATTTGTGGAGGAAAGAAGATGAGAAAACAGGTTTCCTCAGGGGACCGTGCTGCTTTCCTAATAATAAAAGTGGGTGGCCTATTATGAGCTGCAGCTCTGTAAAGATAAAACAGTAAAACTCAGGAATTCTTGGGACAGAGGAATTATCATCTCTTGGTACTACTTATGTGTTGCTTCTTGGAGAATAAGATAAGAGAACACCGAAAAGTGAATGTAGTGCTAATTAAAGAATTCCAACTTAGTGAAGACATGACTTATAGCAAGCAGCAAATAAATTGAAGTCAATATAAGAAGAATTTTAAACGACAGTTTATGAAGTTCAAGATAACTTCAGTCGGTACCTGTCTGTTGGTTATACGTTTTGAACCAAGAGTGATGGTTCTTTTGCTGTCAAATAGAGGATCTATGGATGGAGAAAATTGCTTTTCGCTCTTTGCATTTGGGTTTATCATGCATTTAAGCTGGGAGCACGAATCTTCAGACTTTCATTGTGTTAATTGTCTAATTTTTTCCGTCTCCTCTCCTTGTGAGTGCTTGTTTGATAGCCATGCAGGTCTGTGCGATAGCCCTGTTGTAGGGGAAGTGGTAAATCTTTTCCATGTTTCTGGAATGATTCCATGCCTTATGTGATAGCTGCTGCAACCTGAAACATACGGTAAATCAATGGATAGGTTGTACTCTTGAGAATTGAGTCAAAGAGGGCTGTTATTAGTTTCTTCCCTGTTTATATTTATATATTGTCCTCGTACAAATTAAGGCATTCATACTATAGCATATGTAGAACTTATGAACTCTTGAAGATGATTATCACCTGCATTTGCCATTGATTTTGTTATAAGGTCAGAGAATGCATGATATCTTCTGCCCAAAATACCACGTGATGTTAGGGTGCTGAATCTATGTCACACGGGTGCGGGTGCGGGATACGGCAAGTTTCAAAAATTTTGGGTGCGGCGACACGGCTAGGTTATATAATATTATATATTATATATAATATTCAAGCTACAATAAGTGAGACATCAATTAACATAAGTATATGACAATAACAAGTACACAACTTTATATTAAAGCAAAACACATAAACGGTAAACAACTACTAATTTCATCATAATACACAAATCAATCTTCACATATCCAGACTCATTTATCCAAAAAGACCTGAACTTCAAAATCGATACCAGATTTTGAAGCGTGGAATGTCCACATAAAAGGAAGTGAAGAAGGTTTGTGTTGAGATATTTTCTATGTTCATCGACGGAGTTCCATGGGAGATGATGGAAGACAAGCTGAAAGAGCATTTTGGAAACTATGGTGAGGTAACTCAGGTGGTCATCATGTGGGATAAGGTCACGAGTCGATTAAGAGACTTTGATTTCATCGTCTTCTCTGATTACTCCCTCTTTGATCGGGTTCTCGAGGATAAATACACCATAGACGGCAAAACCGTGAGTTACAATTTTTTTTGCGTTTTTTTTGTCATGCCGCACCGACATGGTATCAATGTCGGTGTTGCACCCGTGTCGAGGTCGACACTCCACCTCTTAGAAGTGTCTGTGTGACTTAGTGCAGAATACGAGAAAATGCCATGTAAGGAAGTGGTATCGCATGATAATCTATACGAAAATCAGTTTGTCCGTAGTTCAAAGCCACATAAAGCATGGCTCAACTGTCTAAGGGATCAACTCAAAGCTGAACGAGGTCATGATCTTGATACGTGGCTTATCTGGGTAGGGCTTGCCTTTCCAGCTTGTAACTTGTGAAGGAAAAAAAAAAGAGAGTATAGAAGGCCAGGCTTGAAAGAATTTTCATACTTCATTCATACTTTACTTCATTTTCTATGACTTAAAAGGTTAGTGTTTTTATCAATGTTGTAAATAGCATATCGGATGGGCATCGATGCACTTGTTCCGTATATGATATATATGATTTCTAAATTTTTTAAATCTTTAAAAGAAATCTAAAAGAAACAAAGAATCCATATAGCCGACCCCGTCTAGTATGGGAAAAGGCTTAGTTGTTGTTGTTGTTGTTATTAAAAGAAATCTAAAAAACATGAAAAAATTCTGCAACATGCATTATACCAAGAGACAATAGATTCAATATCAAAACAAATTAAATCACATGCATATATCACTCTCAGGATTCATTTTCAAACTTAGGATTGATGACTATTAATGAATGTTGAATGCATTATGGGAGTTTTAAAGAGAAAGCATTTGGTCTTGAGGAGAGAAAGGATAAATATGCAAGAAGAGCCAAAGAAGCAGACCTAGAGTGGTCTAAAGACTTTAAACACATCTAAACTATGTTTTTTTAAAAAAAATAAGGATTTTAAAAATTATGCCGTATCATACGATACACTCCGATACAATGCGATAATACATTTTGCGATACAGGTACCGTACCTGAATCGTATCGATTCAAGTACGATACATCCATATCACATATCGTGTCCTACGATATGATCTGGTTTTTATGACATTGGTTTTTATGATTGATTCTCTTACAATGTCAAGATCATGTGAAATGAACTCTTTAAAACTTCTGGCAGAAATATTGTGAATAACTGAGCGAATTTGTGTTGGTTGCTTTGATTTATTTGAAGGATTGGAGATGTTACACTATAACCAACATGTTTGATGCATCATCATGAAATGCTTTTAGTGATCTATTTCACATCTTTATGAAGAAATTAACGTAAATCTTCCCATCTGGTCAGCGTCTTTTGCATTAAGTCCCATAAGGGGCAATCATTTTCTTTGACATTAAATATCATATTTTACTAAGCTCATTTCTTTATATTTTGGATAGACCGGTGTAGCATATACAAGATGAAATTTGTTCAGTGTGTTATTTGCAGACAACAATGTGTTGATGGATGATACAAGAGAAGTTAATGAAAACCTTGAATAGAGAAAACCCTTAGGAGAAATGGATTTCATTTTTGTAGAACAATGACTGACTAAATGAAATGCAAGTTCAATGTTTAAGTGACGCAAATAATAGAAGAGTTAACATTGGTACATATGCATCTCCAAGAAAAATATTTTAAAATACCTCAATGTTCTGATATGCTAGCACACTCTACAAGAGAAAATCAATGTTCTGATACGGTGGCTAACATCCGCATAGATCTCCAACTGGAGCCACACATTTGGGACATTACCCCACCTCCAATGTCGCAGAAGCCACTGACTGATAAAAAAGGGAGCTAACACACTTTGAGCTTTGTCCCAATTCATGTGCCAAAAAAAGACTGGTCGTGTTTTATGGCCCCCATCGTTAGTAGCCAAAATGAAGATGTTGAGATTGGACATGTAGCCACACAAGGAAATACTGTATCTGTAATGAGGCTATTAGATATAAAAGTAGATAGAACACCATAGCAGATAAATCAAGAGACACTCTTAAAGTCGTTTGGACATTTGGAGAGGTGCGCACATAGAGTTTTTGAGAGAAGCTGTGAGAAATTAGGCGGTGAGTACTTCAGAAGAGACAAAAAAATACCTCAAGGCTTGGAAGGAAACAGTAAATGATCATCATATCTTTTCAGGGTTAAATTCTAATATGATATAAGATCCATGTAGGTGACCCCACTTAGTCTAGTGAGGAGGCTTGGTTTTGGTTAGTGGTGGGTAGGCATGGTTTCTAGAAACTGATGATCTCCCTTTTTGTATGTATGTATATTCATGTGTATGTATAAGACTATAAGTTACTATGTAGAGAGGAACCCCACATTCCCCTATCTGATTTAACTACAAGTACCCATATACAGTTAACTCATTCAACCATTGCATCCAAGCAGTTTGGTTAAGAAACCTTCATTGACTTCAGTGGAAGGATTTACCGAACACGTTTACTCCACTTCTAGAAGCATTCTCTTTGCTTCGAAATCTAATAAATCATCATATACTGATTAAAAAATTAGTGGAAAGTTTGGTAATCTCAACTGCCTTCCATTACAAATCTTTCAATTAACAGTCACCTTACACTAAAAAAGAAGTAATGGCTTGTTTTGTAAGGTTGACTATATGAGATATACAGAATACGTCTTTGCAGTCGTGTTGGCCCTCTTATTACATCATAGTTATTCTTCATTTACTGTGCATATAAGATTCATTGCATTTACAGTTGACACCATGAAGAAAATTTCTTTTATCATTCTACTTATATTGTCTACATGGATCAATGTGTTGGTGCAGGCATAGTCTCACGACCTCAAGAAATGAATATCCAAGATGTAGGGTCAGCACGGTTTTATGCTCGTTCTAGTGACTAGATCAATTCTAGAGTCAGCGCAGCCTGAAGATATGCATGCTTTCCCGTCCCAATTTTGTATATACTCTTTAATTGTCCACAGGGTACCATTATTTTGGTCTTAGATCGACTTTCCATTTTAATTGGTGAGAGTTGGCTTCTGTAGTTAATTTCAAGGGTTTGGAACGAGTGATCTTTCCCTTTTCTTTTTGTTCAATTATCGATCATTATTTATGTACAAGTGGGTGATTTCAGTGGATGGCCCTTCTAACTTGTATATTTCTTAGATGTAATGATTTATTTCTATTCTGTTGTGCACCTATTCCATTTGCATCTCTCTTTCCCTTTCTCCTTCCTGAAACGTTCGACTTCAAAGAGGTTTGGTTATTAAGGAAACGAGAGTTTTAGTGTATTCTACTAACTATATCAAACCCAAGATCTTGTGCGTGCATAAACCCTCTTATCATTAGGCGCATCCAACCTCGTTTCCCCCTTTGCTTTTGTGGGCAGAGTCTACACCCTATGCTTGAATCTACTGACTGGCTGGTCCCATGAAGACCTCTAAAGCACCTGCCAAGTCCACGACAACTGAGATCTTGTCCACGTGCATAAGAGCAACTCAAACAAAGAAGAGTTTGGTCCGGTTTGTCGAGATTCAGGATGGGTGATATTTCTTATATATTATGTGTGGCAGCTGGTCATATATGAAAATATTTCACCAATATTCTCTACATACTCATGGGAAGCTTGGTTCTGCTGTTAAGAAAAATTGTCATTCCTCAAGTTTGTTGCAAGCATTTTCTTTTATATCCCACTGCATTTGTTTTGTTCTTTCTTACTACATGATTCTCAAGATCGAGCTCAATGATGACTAGGAATTTATCTATGTAGCCCACCCCTCTTATTGTGAGAAAAAGTTTGGTTTTGATTTCCATGTGATTCTCATGCCACTTCCTATCTCATTTCCACTTGCTTCCAGCTTGATCTTGATATCATTTGTCATTCAATTCTCATGGAGCTTCCCTATTACCACTTTTCCCCACAATTCTTATTTTTGAATTATTTTGCCACAACCTGATTCCTCTTCTTCCTAAACTGACAACCTTGGTACCACTACGAGGCTTTTTTCTCTTTTTTCCCATTAAAACTGTGAAAGTTACTTGCAGAGAACTGCACTTGTGGAGACCACCAGCACATATGCATGCCTTATAAACTTCATATAATCTCTGTGTGTGTGTGTGTGTGTGAAAGAAAAGGGGAAGCATGGGATTTGTGATGTCCAATTTCAGGAAATACCTTTACGGCATGTATAATGGCCACAAGGCATGTATGTTGTAGCTAACAACCTGAAGAAGCAAATGTTGGAAAATCTATTGGTCATCCAATTGATGCTTGTCTATGACAAGTGGAAAAAGAGAATGCCATCTAGAACTCTTCTTATTTTTAAAAATTTTAAGATATCTTTTTAGTTCGTGCTGCTGATTTTGATGCCTCCGCTTCTAACCGGCTCCTGAGTTATTGGGTGGGCATCGGCCGGGAAACCACCATAAGGTCAAAGCACTTGCAACTGCCTTGCCATGTACGTATCCTTCAGCATAGTGATTGGGCATCCTTGACTATAACAAAGTTCAAAATTTCCTTGCCCTTTTTGGTGAAAAAAAGGTTCAAAGTCGATACAATCATAACTTCTCTCTCTCTCCCTCTCACACACACATATATATATATATATATACGTATGTGTTTATGTAGGTACGTGTTTGTGTCTGAAAATTGAGAGAAAGCACGTCCTGGAGCTTCTTCTCTGTCCCGATGTGAAAGAACCGCTTAATCTTCCAATGATGGGAGCGAATCAACATTTGCTTTCTAAATGGGATCTAGACTATTTGTATGAGATTGTCTGCCGTAATCCGCATTTGCTTTTCTTATGTTTTTCAGTAAATTAAGAGAGTCAATTATGGACAGATGAGCCTGATTGTTACATGCATGTGAGTGTTTTTGGGCTAGTTGTTCGACATATGATCGAATAACCCTATCACATATCGAGTCAGCGATGCTTCTTCTGGTTTTCGAGATTATCGGAACTTGATTTGTAACACTCTCTCACTCTCGTATATATATATAAATGCATTAAACAACTGAAAGTGTGCAACTCTCATCGAGCCCTAAACATTTCGGCTACATTCGTCATGGATACTCTCGGTCACCCTTGATCCTCGCAAAACAAATCATAAAGCTTCTCAAGCTTAGGATAGTCCCTCGCGTGGGGTCTATTCCTACTTTTTGCAATCAGTCACGAGTCTCCGATCATAGTGTGGGAGCTGAATCCTATAAGTACTAACATTAGATGAGGTACGACGATGTCTAGTGCTCCAGTAGATCTGCGATCACATTATCATCGCTACTTTTCTACTCATTCTTCCTTAACGATGAAGAATCCTAGAATGCTTACAGTTTTGTCTTACGAAATTCACTAATGACTAGCATGGTGTATATCCTTCGTCCGCTGCCTATGTATTCCATCTGCACTCATGGCTGCAATTCATGCACGAACTAAAAGATCTTGTTCTTAGTGGATATCACAAATATCCATCAAAGGTTGTGCTAAAACGATGAACGTACTCACACACACTGTGTATACCTGAGCTGCACCAACGGCTCATGTACTTACCAATTTGTGAAGGTCGGCAAAAACTATAGAATTAACTCTTCACATAGTTGTGACCAGGAGGAAACAATCAGTCTGCCGTATTCATCTACCACTAACCGTTTCACGTACTGCATCACGTCACTAACGAGAAACAATAAAGCTACAACCATTGCGTCGAAGTTTATCTTAAGATCTCAAACAAAATTCTCTAAAACCTTGTTGTCATGAGCTCCATTAAAAGTCTTAAGCTAAAGAGCCTTGAATCAACAAAAAAACTGTATGTGGCTTGGAGAGCTAGAGACTCCAACAAAGTCCTAAGAACATCTAATCCAACAACCAGTGAACCTGGTTCCTACTCATATTGGGTGTTGCCTATGCAATGTCAGGTGTAGACTGCTCCTCCCCAAGTGATTCCAAACGAACAATCAGCACTCTAATAAGCTCCTCGAGCAACCACATGCCTGACAATCTGAAGTAGTTCTTTGGTGGTCAATCTCAGGCTTTATAAGACCTATCCCGCTGTGAGACTGTACCATATAAAAAAAAATGCCCAGCAGGCCAACAATGAGTTGTGCATGAAAATCGAGATAACCTGAAAAAAGAAGTATATATATCATCGACCGACGGAAATGGGCGGTTTTCCTGATTGAATGACAAGGGGGGAAAACCAACGGCATTTCAGTAGCTTCAGACAGTGGTAGCCAACACACACGGATGCCAGGCGGTGACATAGGGAGGCTTATGACTACTGGATGCTAGACGTTGACAATAACTGTACATGCATAATAAACCAAAATGCAACAAATATAAATATGCCCCAATCAATAACAACAATCGAAAATCCAAAGTAAGTCATAAACAAGCTGCATGGAAAACAAAAATAGAAACAATAATCAGAAGAACTTATCTGTATGAGTCACCCTTGCATACTTGCCTTAGAGAAAAACACCTCGCTATAAGTATGTATGAATACCTGTACCTCCTTCGTAGGATAAAATACACACAACTCAAAAGACATGTATCTGGCTTCAAGTCGACCACACCTAAGTCTCATATAGCTAGAGGGAAGGACGATTGAGAGTAGTCACATCGCAGAGAATACCACGAGCGGAAGAGAGTATAGAACAAAGGCGAGAGGAGAGAGTACCCATGAATAACCTTGTATCATGATTGACTTTACGAAACAACTCAATTTCCTTATTGTAGCCACACAATATCAACCACTTAGCTGAGCATCTCCAAGGTTGTACTGCTAGCATCCTATCCTAGGACTTGATCCTATTCAAAGAATAATATCTTACTAAACTTACAATCATGATACTTTAGGTTTACAGGAGACATATACATAAATACTAAAATATTACATAATATAAAGTGTCATCCTATTCACCCAACAACTTGTTACTACCACATTGAACCTACTCCATGAGATTTCCACTCAATTAGGTTGAGTTGTCATTGCTTGTGAACTAATCATGACTTTCAATTCTGTTCACAACTTGTATTTTTCAACTAAGGCTAATGATAGATCCTTAGTTAAATGATCAACTGTATTATCTATGGATCCAACAAAATCTATAGTCATGATTGAATCAGATACAAGAGCCATTACAAACTTTAGTTTGACTTAGATGTGTCTCCATTATTTTTTATTATACTTATAACTACAGATCTTATCAATTATGGTCATGCTATTACAATACACTAAAATTGTAGCAAACGACTTCTTTACCATAGGTAAACTGAACATAATTTCCTTAAGTCATTAAACTTTCAATTCAATCTCATCCAAAGTACATAGTTCTGCTTGAAAGATAGAACAAGCCAAAATAGCTTATTTCTTGGATTTTCAAATGACGCCATCTCCCACAAGAAACACATATTCAGTGACCCATTACTTCCAAAGTTCTTTGCTATTCAACTAGCATTACTGAATCATTTAAGAACAAAAAGATGTATACCATAATGCAGTTCAAGAAAAATCGTTCTCTTGACATAGTAAAGTACTTCGTTTAGAGCTTCCTGATAGGTTCTATCAGGATAACTAATGTATCTACTCAACTTATACACAACATATTCAATATTTGGTTGTGTATAGTTGGTTAAATATATCAAGTTACCAATAATATGATAGTATCGTAGTTGAGACATAGAAATACCACTTTCATTCTTATACAAAGACTCAATAAATCATATGAGTCTTGACATGTTTACAATTTGTATATTCAAAGCTCTGTAAAACTTTTTCAATATAGTGAGACTGAGAAATTACTATACCATCAATAAAACTTGTGATTTTAAGACCTAAAATCACATTACCCACACCTATGTCCATCTCAAACTTACTATATAAGAATGCCTTAGTCTCATTTACTATTATTATATTTGAACTAAACAATAATATATTATATACCTATACTTAAAGAATGATGAAAGCATTATTAACTGACTTACAATAGACATACTTATCATAATCATTAGAAACAAAACTAAAAGATGATATCACATAATCAATCTTTTCATGCTATTATTTAGGGTCTTGTTTCAAATCATATAATTTAACAAGCTTACAAAGCTTATACTCATTCCCATGAGTCACAAATCCCTCTAGCTAATCTATATAAATTTTCTCATGCAGATCATCATGAAGGAAAATAATCTTTACATCCATATGATGGATTGTGAGGTTATATACAAAGGTTAGTGCTATAAGCACTCAGATGATGGTCATTTAAGAAATTGAAGAATATGTATCAAAGTAATCTATTCATTAATTTTGTGTGTATTTCTTGGCAATTAACCTTACATTTTACTTGTTGATTATTTTGTTTACATTTAGTTTTTTCTTAAAGATTCACTTACAGCTCACAACAGAACAAATAGGATACAAATCCATCAATTTCTAAGTACCATTAAAGATAATTAACTGGATTTCATCATTAACAACTTCCTTCCAAAACTTAACCTCGGGTGAAGTCATAGCCTACTAAAAGGTGTAGGCCATCCTCGACATTGAAAGTAACAAAGTCACTTTAAAAGTCTTCTGATATCCTTGATCATTTACTTTTTCTTGGTTCAGTTATTTTCTAAGAGTAATCTAATCTAGAAACAATACAATCAGAATCACCCCATATTTGTCATTATTTCTACATGCTTCATAGAGAATTAAGTCATTAGCAAGGTCAAAATCTATAGAAGATATACTTTGAGTAACTTCAGTATTCACGAGAAACACATTATCAAAGAATGTAGCATCACAAAGCTCCACTATTATGTTGATATATATGTCAGAAATATTATATCTAATAACCAATAATCTGCACGCATAACTTGTCTCCACATAATTATGAAATATATCATCCATTGTTTTATGTCTCAATTTCTTTCTCTTATATTAAGGGATGAGTACTTTTGCAAGACACCTAATACTTTGAGATATTTGAGACTTGTGTTTCGACTATTCCAAAGCTCAAAATGACTACTTTCCTTATGCTTATGAGAAACTCTATTCAGAATATTACACTCCATATTCAATGCATCTCTACATATAAGTGGGTAACCCAAAACTTTGAAGTAAAATATTAACCATATCACCCAAGGTTTTATTCTTCCGTTCAACTATCTCATTAGATTGAAAAGAGTACGGAGCACTAACCTTATAAACAATTCCACTGTTTTGATAATATTCTTAAAAAAAAGTTTGAGGTATATTCTTCTTCCCTATCATACCTTAATCGTTTAAATACCTTGGTTGTTTGAGTTTGTAATTCTTTTTGAAATATTTGAAACTTTTCTAAAGTTTCATCCTTATTTTTAAGCAAATAAATATAACAGTATCTACTGCAACCATCAATAAATATTATAAAATATCTTTTATGATATTTTATAGTTATTTCATTGAATTCACAAATATCAGTGTGCATCAAATCTAAATTCTCGAATTTTCTTTCAATCATATGGAAGGGTTTACTAGGTTGTTTCACTTGCACACATATACCACATTTGTGTTTTCTATCTATGACAGTTTTAGGGATAATGTTTAAGTTCATCATTCTTCTCATAGAATCAAAGTTTGCATTGACCCAACATAACATACCACACATAAGATGATTCAATATTATACAAAAAAGAAGTAAAGACTTTATTATTATTAAAATTCATACAAGAATCAACAATTAGTTTTACATAAATTTTAAACAGATCTTCTACGTCACACAAATAACCTTTAGCAACGAAATACCCTGTACTAAGTCTTGTAATGATGACTTTATTACATTTATAATCTAACATTAATATCTCCTTAACTAAAGTAGAATTATTAGGGATATTCTCGTGAATTGTTGGAATGTGTCTAACTCTCTAAGGGTTAGAACCTTTCCCAAAGGAAACTTGAAGTCCATAGACTCTTCGCCCTTTACTATAACAATCGAAAGATCCCCTAAGGTCACAATTATGCCCGATATGACCTGATAAGATACAAATAGAGACTGATAAGCACATACATATACATTAGCCCTAGTATCTATAATTCAATACTATGACTCATAAATAGAAAGGAGATGAGGTTTAAGGGATATATATTCGTCACTAACAGACATAGTGGTCACCACCATATTGACTATAATTGATTTAACAATCGCAAGTTTCTTGACTTTCTTTGAGAGACGATCCCTCGCCTAATATCCAACCGGACTACAAAGCAAAAATAGTTTGTTTTTGGGTTTCTTTTGGATCTTAATGTTTGGTTTATGTTTTTTTGTTTTCTTTTAGGATCACTAGGTTGTTTCCTTCTGATCGTCATGTTAATCCTAGTGGTATTGTCTATAAACATAATGGGTTTTTGACTTCTACGATCTTTCTCTATTACTATGTCTACCATTAGATCACCAAGGGTCATCTTATCCTTCTTATGATTGAGATCTAGGCTGAAACCCTATCAAGATTTAGAAAATTTCTTAATAATAAGCATAACAATAACTTTGTCAGGAAGCTTCATCTCGGCTTCCTTTAGAATGTAGAATAAAATCTAAAACTCATAAACATGTTCGGTTACAAATTTTTCTCTATCATTTGATACTTAAGAAACTTGACTACATAATACTTTTCAACACCGAGATCTTCAGTATTGTATTTTCAATCCAAGGCAACCCACATATCTTTTACTATTGTAGAAGGGGAAAATTATATATGACGAATAAAATATTTGATAGTTTCGATAAAATACAACAGCGGCACAGAGTGAACTCATTTCACTCAAAGATTTTATCTAAACTTATAGCCTCAATATCATTGGTTTGGGGACAATCCGACTTGATATACAGATGTAGTCCTAACATGGTTAACCAAATTTTTAGATCTTGTTGCCAACGTTTAAAATAGGGCCGACAAACTTTTTAGCATCAAGGTCAAGTCAACCTTAGGTCGGAGGGTAGAAGTCGTAGACATGTTTACTACGAAAAATAATGATTTCTTTAAAATTATTGATAAAAACCTTAAAAATACATGTATAATAAACCAATATGCAACAAATATAAATATGCCCTAATCAACAGCAACAGCCGAAGATCCAAAGTAAGTCATAGACAAACCATATAGAAAATAAAAGCACAACCAATAATCAGAAGAATAACTTATTTGTGTGAGTAGATATGAATACCTATGGCTGCAGGGAAGGATGAGTACTTATAATTTAGAAATCAACATCCTGCTATAAGTATGTATGGGTATTTGCACATTCTTTCTAGGATAAAATGTACACATAACTCGAAAGGCATATACTTAGATTCGAGTCTTGCCTATGGATGGAGAGAAGAAAGACTGAGAGTAGTCACACCACAAGGAATACCACGGGCATAGGGGAGCAAAGACACTCTTGACTGGTGGATCAAAAGACTTGTGCAAAAAATTAGACCAAAGATAATTCTCAAACCCAAGCCCCAACTCAAAGCATGCATGGACTAACATGTCCTCTTCAAGCTCTTTAAACTAAAGTTTACAAGCTACCAACTATATAAAAGGACATGTGAGTTTGTCTCATTCTTCAATATGAGACTAAACTTTGTCTCTTCCTAGTCATCACATACACAAGTCCCTCACATGCTTTTTATACTTTAGGACTTTTATATATATCAGTGATTCATCAATTGAATATTTAGGATATCAACATGAATGAAATGTTATCAATACATATGAGTTTAATAAACCCAGCTTAATTAACATTAAATCCAACAATGGACGGCTAGAGTGGCAAACGGAAAAGAACTAATCGCCGGGGAGCTAGGGTTGTTTCCTTTTTTTCCTCGCGGATTGCAGGTTAGTAACTGATATCCAGCGACCGCAAGACCACACACGCATTGAATAGCGTGAACGAGGCTGTAATACCAATTATCATAATGAATCGAGCTCTATCAATCGCCAAAAGCATTACTAGTTCGATCTGTGATGACATTGTGCAATCATGTGTTGAACAACACGCTTGAAAATACTCATACGCATACAACAGCCGAACTCGTAACCTTCTAGACCAACAATTTTGTATATTCTACGAGTTAAATATAAATAAGATGTAATCACACGGACACAAAAAACATGACACGGTCAAACCAGATATGACATAGTGACACTGATATAGATCTCAATTAATTTGAAACCAAATCCAAATCTACTATCCAATGACTCTAAATCAAATATGATGTCTCGAGGTCCAAATTCACACAAACATATCAATTATATGTGGGCAGTATCGACACCTGATCTACATGTGATGAGAGAGAGAGAGAATGCAGCTTGAATTCATGCTAACATGAAAGAGGCCGGACCTAAACAGTTCGTGTGCGACATAATATGGACACAAAAAGTAGAAATCTGCGTTGGAATGAAAACTTTGGCACATGGGTGCCCCGGAAGGCTTGAAAACTTAGTGCCTTGTGGAAACTTCATTTTGCATTTATCTCTTTCCGTTGGTTCCATGGGAGTTTAGTTTATGAGAAAACCATAAAAGATTGTGAAGTAATTGATTATTTGCCGTTCTTTTTTTCAATTATAGTAGAAATCTTCTTCCTGCTTCGTAGCGTAGGCATCTCTTGCCGAACCACACATCCTTGTGTTCATGTTCTATCTTCTCTTTTTTTTTACATCTCCTCTAAATTCATCAGTGATTATGTGTATGCTTTCGCTTCGATTATCATTACCTTTTTCCGGTGTTTTTCGCCTCTGCACATTCAACTCTTCTCAATATTGCAAATTCTCAAAGCTCTTCTTGAGCTCCTTCTGCAAGCGAATCGGCGTTGACCAGATTCATGGCGGCTGGCGATTTTGTCGACCACCCCCTGCTTCCAGTAACGTGCTTCGTGCATTACCGCACTGTCCCCAGACACATTTGGGTTTGGGTCTGGGTCTGGGTGTGAGTCGTGGTTAGAATACCACACAACATCAAGAAGAGGGCGAAAGGTGAGACATGCCTTTCATTTCTCAATTTAGTTATTTTGTCAAAACCGAACAATCAAACTATACTTGAAAAACAAAAACATCTCTAAGCTTGAAGACAGTACAAAGGAAACAATTCGGTTAGCCAAATAACCAAACCAACAGATACCGGTCTAGCTCAGTCTTTTCTATTTCAAAAATAGGTTCTGTTTCAGTATTTGTAAGATAAGTTTGGTTTTTGGTTAGTTTAGTTTGGTTCGGTTAGTGAACTTAAGCGGTCAATGCTCACCTCTACTGGAACCCACTGGTTCTTGTATCATGTTGAAAGCCAATCCGGAAAATTATAAATGCCAGTTTCAAATGTTCTCGTGTCAAATTGGATTCAGATGCCGAGCTGTATAGCTAAAAATCCAACCCGATTTAATCAAGTTGTATTTCAGTTACAAAATTTAAGCTGGATTTGGATTTAAATTATCTAAATTCAAACATATGAACAAACCAATTGGGAAGGTATCATATTTAGAGACTAGAGTCACCTTTGATTACACAGAAAATTAGATTGTGCCAAACAAGTTCAGATCAGTGTTGGAATCAGATATAGCTTTGGATATCTAATCCAACTAACTGCATTTAACTAAGTGAGCCCGACAGAATCACTTACAAACAGATTATAAAGAAAGAGTAACAAACTCAGCAGCATAATCCAGGTACATTTGTTTTCTTTTCTTTTTCTTTGGGGTGTTCGAAAGCCCACAAAGTCGACCCACTATGGGAGCAAAAAGTCGACCCATTATGGGAGCAAAGATCTACCAGCGCTAGTTTTCTTCATTCACTGGATTATTGCTCAAGGCGAACAAATAGCGAACCACTTGAACCAACCAAGCTTCGTTCCTCTCTCTTTCCTTTTTGCTGAGAACACATGCCCCTCATTTGTCGAGTTAAAGGCCAATAAATTGGAAGGATAAACCTCTGAGCTAGTATCCTGATCCACGTATTCTCATTTGAGTTTTTCCTTTCATTGCTTACTGATCAAAAGAGAAATGCTCGCATGTTTTTGGGAAGTTTTTGAAAGTAGTATTATGATACGACTCCAAATGCATTTGTTCCAGTTTCTAAATGTATGACACAAAGCATGCAAATTGATAAATATGGTGTAAAGTTGGCAGTCCCGAATGCATCACCCGAACCACTAACATCGGGCTCTACTATCTGGTGTTCATTATACCGCAACAGATGCAGAAGATACATCTTCTTCCAAAAGAAACAAACAGATACAGAAGCCATAAACCTACAGCCTCACTGGTTCTTCACACAAAACTTAGAAGACAATTGCAGCTATCAGAGAGCATGAAACAGCTTCTAGAGAACCCCATGAATTCTTACATTTGGAACTCATCTTTAGGCTCCAACCATCCCACCCCCCAATTCGTAAGACAGGAAACTGCCACTTAAGGATGGACATGAAGCAACACCAACATAAAACTCAGAAGGGTAGAAGACATTAACCCCAAGGGCTGTGTCGGCTTGTCCAGTGAGGTACCACCATGAAAGTCTCCTTCTCATCCTTTTAGCCTAGCCAAGTTGCTAACCAAGGGAAATTAAACAAACTATTTGGAGAAGCCATCTCCTTCTTTTGCAACAGCAGCAAAGTGATAACTTTGCGACCCCCATTTACTTTTTCTGATTATGAGCCTTGGTCCTATTACTACCACTATGCCGCTGGTACTTATTTTTCCCACCTGATTTTGATCCTCGAATCTGTCGACTTTTCTTTCCACCATTAGATGTCAGTTTGAAGTTTCTCGTAGATGGTATTTTCTGTTTGGCACTTTTCACCATCTTAGTTGATGATTTAGTCAACTTGCTCATGCCAGAGTCGCTAACATCAGATCTTCCCGAGTCCGATTCTCCACTCAAGCAATCATCCAGTCCTGTCAGTTTTTCAAATTCACTTTCATCAATCCTGCCCTTCTTAAGTTTCTTTATTAGACGGTATTCTCTCTCTAATTCTTCATCATCTTCAACACTTCGGGCAGCCTTTCGCTGCCTTCCTGTTTTCTTCCTTGTGGCTACCTTGTCCAAGTCACCCTTCACCTTTGGTTTTTCCCGTTTTGGCTCCAAATCTGCCAATTCTTTCTTTTCAAGCAATTTCTTCTTTCGCTGCTTTTCTCGATTTTTGTCTCTGCATCAGAGAAGAATATGAAATTAACAATTAAATTCTCACGTAAGCATCCAACAAGGATTTAGTTCTGATTATAAGGAACAAACTTACTTGTACTTGACCTCTGACAAGTTAACTCCATCCATAGGCGTAAAGCCTTCAATTGACAAATTATGATGCTTCAATTCTGGCATGGAAGGAAGCTGCAACAGGCCATACCCCATACCCAATCTTCCTGTCTCTAACTCTTTCCACCTAAAATATTCAGATAACCATGCACTTAACATTTTTTTTGGCAGAAAAAAACACTATCAAATTAACGTTTTAACTAATGGATAAAAACATGGTAAATATAACGGACCTGAAAATGTATGAACAGAGATGCTCTTTATACGCACGAATATATGAGACAAATGCCTTGAGTCCTTTTTCCATAACATCACGGTCATTCTTTGCAGCTGCACGTACCTGCTAGTCATCAACTATCATGCTTTACAGAATAAATCATGGAAACAATTAAATCTTTTTAAAGAAAGTTACTTCATGCCAATGAGAGGAGGAAATGGGCAACCAAGATATTACACCCATACTTTATAATATTGTGCCAGCTACCACAGCAATTCCGTATATGTCTACATGGTTTAAAATTTTAAACGTCAGTCTACTTAACATTTCCTGGAAGAAACCCCTTCTCAAGATTGTTCTCTAATAAGGCCCGCCAAATACATGCGTGACAAGGAAGAATAATCAAGTCAGAGAAAAACTTCCACACAAATATATGCTCAAAACGACATAACTATCAACCATACCAAGAGCAAAACCAAATTCAAAGATACTTTTGTGGCAATTAATCAGAAAGGAAAATTCTTATACGCAAATCCCAGAACATATATTAACACATACAATGTTTAAGTATGTTTTGGATATATACATATATGTAGGTGTGGGTGTGTGTCTGTTTGTGTGTATGTGCTTGTATGTTCAATTACACTACGATTCTCAACCCTAGTGGAAACAGATGTACTTCACCCCCCTATTATCGAATGCTAAACCATCACAAATTCTTAGACGCAAATCTTGAAGCATAGCAATCCTTATTATGCAGAATCTAATTGTATGATTAGATATATTCTGCACAACACAATCAGCACCATTGAGAGTCTCGCTACTGGACTTGAAGTGGTGGCAGCTATGCCACCCATGCAGATGTTGGTGCATCACGAGCATACAGAGTTCCTTGTGAAGATTCAAAAGATGTCTACAAAAATCTTCTTTCCCCAGAACTCATGTTATGATCCTACAAGTGACAAGACTCAAAAATATTATTATTGAAATATGCATCACTTATATGAAACACAATAAGCTCAGTCTTGCAGTTGCACCGAATCCAGAACAGAGAGTTCCTTGTGAACCTGTTCGACAAAATGTCGATTTATTCATATCCTCGATGATTTCGGTAACAGTCATTATGCAATGAAACAAATGGTATAAGAAATAACACAACACACACACATATATATACACATACACACATACATAGATACATATGTCCATACATAACACACAACAACAACAACAACTAAGCCTTTTCCCATACTAGACGGGGTCGGCTACATGGATTCTTTGTTTCCACATATCCCTATCGTGTGCCATGTTAGCAGTTAACTCCCAATAAGATAGATCATTCTTTATTGTTTCTTTCCAACACTTTTGTGGTCATCCTCTACCTCTTTTAATACTTTCCAAATTTAGTTTTTTTAACCTTCTTACAGGTTCTTCTTTTGATTTTCTTTCTATATGTCCAAACCATCTTAAACGATATTCTCTCATTTTATCCTCTATTTGTGTCACTCCTAATTTGTTTCTAATAACCTCATTATGTATACGGTCTTTTCTTGTATGACCACTCATCCATCTCAACATCTTCACTTCTGTCAGACATCTTTTGTACATGTTGATGATTAACTGTCCAACACTCGGAACCATAAAACATGGCAGGCCTAATTGCTGCTCTATAATATTTACCTTTTAATTTTAATGGTATCTTCTTATCACAAAGAATACCTGATGCTCCTCTCCATTTTAACCAACCAGCATAATTCTATGTGTAACATCTCCATCAATTCTTCCATCACTCTGAAAAATTGACCATAGGTATTTAAAACTTTCCTTTTGGGGAATGCAATGTGTGCCAATTTTAATTTCTATGTCCTCAGAAGTAACCAAATGATCAAACTTACATTCCATATATTCTGTCTTTGTTCTACTAAGTCGGAGGCCTTTGCTTTCTAATGTTTATCTCCATAGTTCCAATTTTCTATTAACTTTTTCCTTAGACTCCTCCACTAATACAATGTCATCTCCAAATAACATACACCAAGGTACTTCATCTTGAATATGTTTTGTTAACTCATCCATCACCATTATAAATAAGTATGGACTTAAAGTTGATCCTTGATGTAACCCAATATTAACTTCAAAGAAGTCTGTCGTTCCTTCATGAGTCCTCACACATGTTTTTGCACCATCATACATGTCTCTTATAAGGTTAATATATGTCAATGGGATACCTCTTTTTTCCAAAGTTCTATAAGGTTAATATATGTAAGGTTAATATATGTCCATACATAACACACATACATATATATTTATATAGATATAGACATGAGAGCTACATGAAGATGTTTTCAGTCACTAACCTGTGGAATGACATCTACAGCTGCAGTTGAACACTTTCTTTCTTCAAGAGGAACTCTTCTTATACGCAGAAAATCAACATAAGCTTCCTCCTTCAATGTAGCAAAATATAATTAGTTCAATAAATTTTAGAAATGGATAAACTTTGATAGCAAGGGCCCAGTTGGTGGTATGTTGGTCCAGACAGAAGTTTTGGAACCAATCGCCATGTATAGTTGATTCTATAATGATCACACTCTTTCCAATAGTGAACTTCTTTTATTAATGTATGGTTTGACTTGGAAACCAACCTTAGGGAGAAGAAAGACAATGGCCCTTCCTGGTTTGCCCATCCGTGCAGTCCGACCAACTCGATGTATGAACATACTTGGATCTTGAGGAGGATCATACTGTAGAAATAACCATGAACAGAATAAAACGATCCATAACATTGAAATTGGATAACAACAGTTATGTAAGAAAAAAATCCAAGAATCAGCTTTAATTTAAGATTCCTTCAGATAATAATCTAGGTAACATGATGAAAGCAATCTCATAGTTGCAGGAAGCAATAACAGAACTTTTTGTAATTCATATTTTAAAAGCTTATACTAGACAAACGCTGTAGGCATGACCAACATTGACTACAGGCAACATAGAACTGAAAAGAGACTTAAGGAAAAAAAACTTGGACATTTTAATTTTTAAGAAGTTTATGAAAAGACAGGTAAATGGAGTAAATGTGTATCATAATACAACATAGCCAGTTCAAAAGTATATCTTTTCAGGTATGAATCAATAAGAAGCAATTTAATTTCCGATAGTTTGATGCGCATAGCCATGAGCACATGGCTGAAAAATGTTCTCCCATGATGATTACAACAACGATGATGAAGGCATGTAAAATAAACATTTTCAAATTGCATATACTCTTCCATAAGCTCATTTGAAAAATCAAATGTATTTAGACAAAGGCTCAAAAATATAACTTTCAAAGAGAACTTGCCTGAATGATCCAATCAACACCTGGAATGTCAAGCCCTCGCGCTGCAACATCAGTACACAGTAGGATACCATTTGAAAGCTCCATGAAGGAAGCTAAAGCTTTCTCCCTAGCAGTCTGCATAAATTTCTGTTCTTACTAAACAGTTACGATACTAAATTAGAGTTGCATCTGCTGATACTTCAGACATATTAACTGGTGACACCTAGCCATATGCCTATTTAAGTTGCGATGGATAAACCATCAGTGTTGCAGCACATAATGATGACACAAGTAACGTAGTTGCCAGCATCAGGCTGACATACTAAAAAAGAATTATGAAAGACAATACAGTCATCCAAAAAAGAAAATGATTCATGATTATAAATAACCAAGCAAGAACATCATATTTCCCGTTCCAGTATCCTATGCTAGTAAAAAATGATAGGCAGTCTCTACTGTTTAAACTCTAATAAAAAATGCTTCTCAAACTTCTACCAACCTACAAATGAAAACTTAGATCTGCATTTAGAGAAGGAAATCTTATGAATATCATGCCTATACAGTCTCACTGAATTATTCAATTGTCTAAACAGTATATGCACACTATCATTACAAAGATGCATCTGTGAAGACAACTATTTGCGTAAAGTCTGCCATAAGATCACACCAAACCAAGCCCTTGAGATATATTTTCCCCAGAGAGAAACAAATAATATATTCACAGAACCCCTCATGTAGACAGGAATGAAGCGGACTCCTGTGAAGACACCAAAACCACATGTCAGGGATAATCAAAAGAAGAGGCAGAATTTCTTCATTGCATCACATAGAGTATGACCCAAAAGAAGTCAAGTGTATGGGTGAATGCATTTTGTGCTAGAACATTTATCATAGATGTTTCCCTACATCACCGGCTATTGTATGTTTCACCCATTGCAAGTCAACCATGTTACAGCATAGTTACCTGTATTTATTTACTTTACCTGCTTCATCTTTCCGTGGAGAGGAATTATGTGACAACCCTTGAGAAGACCAAGATGAGGTAATACAACTCCCCAGTAATCAACACAAGCACAGGTCATGAAGTATCTGTCAACAACAAGGTAATGACTTTTACAAGCCAAAAAGTTGATCAACCAATCCACAAGACGGCCCTGAAGGTGTCTGTGGGGATTGGCTATGATCTGACCTAATAAAAAAGTTCGGCAGCAAACTTACACTATGATCTTACTTTGCTTGTTATTGGACAAAAAGTCAACAAGCTGTGACGTCTTCATCTCTGCTTCACACTCTAAATACTGCACATTGAAGAGATACAAGCAAAATAAATAACTGAACATCGGTTGAAGAAAAACACTCTGGGCTGCAGTACAACTATCCTTACAGAATAAAAATTCTAGGCTTCCATCCTTGCCATTGACAAATGTAGGCTTCACTGTACTTTCATGAGTTTCTGTTTAACATTTTGACTTCCAAAAAGACAATTTTGGAACACTTTGTCTCAGCATGAGTAAACACAATGAAAAACAGAGAATTCTGGTTTCCAGTTTCTGTTGCACTTTCTAAAGCATACAACAACAACAACAACAACTAAGCCTTTTCCCATACTAGACGGGGTCGGCTACATGGATTCTTTGTTTCCACAGATCCCTATCTTGTGCCATGTTAGCAGTTAACTCCCAATAAGCTAGATCGTTCTTTATTGTTTCTTTCCAACACTTTTGTGGTCGTCCTCTACCTCTTTTAATACTTTCCAAATTTAGTTTTTCTAACCTTCTTACAGGTTCTTCTTTTGATCTTCTTTCTATATGTTCAAACCATCTTAAACGATGTTCTCTCATTTTATCCTCTATTGGTGCCACTCCTACTTTGTTTCTAATAACCTCATTATGTATACGGTCTTTTCTTGTATGGCCACTCATCCATCTCAACATCTTCATTTCTGTCACAGACATCTTTTGTACATGTTGATGATTAACTGCCCAACACTCAGAACCATAAAACATGGCAGGCCTAATTGTTGCTCTATAATATTTACCTTTTAATTTTAATGGTATCTTCTTATCACAAAGAATACCTGATGCTCCTCTCCATTTTAACCATCCAGCATTAATTCTATGCGTAACATCTCCATCAATTCTTCCATCACTTTGAAAAATTGACCCTAGGTATTTAAAACTTTCCTTCTGAGGAATGCAATATGTGCCTATTTTAATTTCTATGTCCTCTGAAGTAACTAAATGATCAAACTTACATTCCATATATTCTGTCTTTGTTCTACTAAGTCGGAGGCCTTTGCTTTCTAATGTTTCTCTCCATAGTTCCAATTTTCTATTAACTTTTTCCTTAGACTCCTCCACTAATACAATGTCATCTCCAAATAACATACACAAGGTACTTCATCTTGAATATGTTTTGTTAACTCATCCATCACCATTATAAATAAGTATGGGCTTAAAGTTGATCCTTGATGTAACCCAATATTAACTTCAAAGAAGTCTGTCGTTCCTTCATGAGTTCTCACACATGTTTTTGCACCATCATACATGTCTCTTATAAGATTAATATATGTCAATGGGATACCTCTTTTTTCCAAAGTTCAACAAAGAACCTCCCTCGGTACCCTATCATAAGCTTTTTCTAGATCAATAAATATCATGTGAAGGTCTTTCTTTTTTGCTCTAAAATGTTCCATAAGACGTCTCAAAAGGTGAATCGCTTCAATAGTAGATCTGCTTGGCATGAACCCAAATTGGTTCTCTGTTGTACTTACTTGTCTTAACCTATGTTTGATAATTCTTTCCCATAATTTCATAGTATGACTCATTAACTTAATACCTCGATAATTCACACAATTTTGATTGTCTCTCTTGTTCTTATATATGGGTATAAGTGTACTTGCTCTCCATTCCTCGGGCATCTTTTGGTTTTTCCATATTTCATTAAATAGTCTTGTGAGCCAAGTGATTCCTATTTCTCCTAGTATTTTTCAAACTTCTATAGGAATATTATCTGGTCCTACTGATTTACCACCCTTCATATGTTTAAGAGCCTCTTTCACTTCATTCTTTTGAATACGTCGGTAGAAATTGTGGTTTATATACTTTTCTCGGTTGGCTAAATCTCCTAAACTAATACTAACATCTTTATTTTCATTAAAAAGATTATAAAAATAGTTTTTCCATCTATTTCTTATATCATCATTTGCCACTAGAATTTTTTCATCCTCGTCTTTTATGCATCTAACATAATTAAGATCTTTAGTTTTCTTATCTCTAGCCCTAGCTATCCTAAAAATATCTCTTTCACCCTCTTTTGAGTTGAGTTTTTTATATAAGTCCTCCCAAATCTTAACTTTTGCTTCACTAACGGCCTTTTTTGCTTTCTTATAAGCTTCTAAAGTTTCACTAGTTTTCTTAGCATAATGTAATTTGTAACATGCCCTCTTTGCCTTGATTTTATTTTGTACTACTTCACTCCAGCACCAAACTTCTTTTTGTGCCGGTACACCTCCCTTAGATACCTCTAACACATCTTTCACAACTTTCCTAATATGTATAGCCATATTGTTCCACATATCACAGGGTGTGCCAACATAATTCCAAACATCTCCTTGCAGAACTTTCAGTTTAAATATATCTTCTTTCTCGCTTTTGAGGTTCCACCATTTAGTCTGAATAGCTCGATGCACTCTTTTCTTCTTTGTCCACTTTTTTATTTGTAAATCCATAACTAAAAGTCGATGTTGGGTGGTTAAGCTTTCTCCTAGAATTACCTTACAATCTTTACAACACGCTCTATCTTTTTTTCTACAAATAAAGTAATCAATTTGTGTTTGTGATAAGCCACTCTTATAAGTAATTAAATGTTCATCTTGTTTTTTGAAGATTGTATTGACTATAAAGAGATCAAATGCCATAGCAAAATTTAAAATCTCCCTACCTTCCTCATTTATATCCCCAAAACCGAAGTTTCCATGAATCCCTTGATATCCTAATGCCTCTTTACCGACATGTCCATTTAAATTTCCTCCTAAACAAATCATCTCCCTTTGTGGAATCTTTCGAAACACCTTATCTAACTCTTCCCAAAAAACTGTCTTTATACTATCTTCTAGTCCTACTTGGGGTGCGTAAGCACAAACAATATTCAAAGCCTCTGCTCCTAACACTAATTTCAACGTTATGATTCGGTCACCACATCGTTGTATGTCTACTACACTCTCCTTTAAATATTTATTTATGATAATACCAACTCCGTTTCGAGCATTTTCTTTACCTGAGTACCATAATTTAAAACCTGTATCCTCTATCTCCTTTGCTTTTTCTCCAACCCATTTTGTCTCTTGTAAACATAAAATATGAATCTTTCTCCGAATCATAGTATCTACCACCTCCATTAGCTTACCGGATAATGTTCCGATATTCCAAGAACCAATACGAATCTTATTATCTAGGACTAGCTTCCTTACCCCCCGCATCCGTCCATAATCAAAATGCGGAGACCCTCTCTGAAAATTTTTCACTACATTCGGGCGGCAATGTAGCCGTTGCACTTTCTAAAGCATGCTTCAAGAAAATACATGCAAAATCTAATTCACTAGCTAAAAATAAGAAAATGGTACAAACCTCAATATGCAGTCCCAAAGGAGTTTTTGAAAAAGATCTCTCTGCTGAAGATGCCAAATCAGCCGGTAACTTGGCATCAGTCCGAACTTCGACCCTGACAGGGTTTCTCAATCCTGCTCTTGATAGCTCTTCAACAGCCTCAGTTTGTGTGGCAGAGAAAAGGCCTGTCCTTCTTTGCTTTGGCAAATGAGATATTATAGAAGAGATTTGCTTCTGGAAGCCCATATCTAGAAGCCTATCTGCCTCATCAAGAATCAAAATCTGCCTTCCAAAATGATACAAGCAAATTAATAATGAACAAAGGAAATATGCCTATGTTTTTTTTCCTCATGCAGGGAATGAGTCTTGACATAAACTTTGCATTAGAAAATGGAAAATATATGTTATTCTCTGAAAGCTTCATATTAGGTATAATTCTATGCATGCATAAATAATCCACAAACTTAATAGTAAATTACAGAAACCTTGTAATAAATCGAATAGAGCATGCACAGAGCAACCTTAAGTTTATTGTTAACTACAGATTCATGGCTGCTCCAGCTTTAGAAGGAAATATTATAAGAATTTATACCTCAAAACATCTAAAGTCCAAGCTTTCCAAACGTTCCATTATATCATATAGCCGTCCAGGAGTGCCTATGAGAAGATTTGCACCTTCCTCCTCTATTTTCTTTAAGTCCACCTTTACATCACAGCCTCCAACAAGAAGCATGGTTTTAAGACTTGGCAAAGTTGCAATAAAAGGCTGCGCAACATGATAAATCTGAGACGACAACTCCCTTGTTGGTGAGATAATGATTCCAGCAACCTGAATGCATAAATGATTCAAAACTCGTTGCCACTGAAATCCAGCCAACATAATAGCACAGAAAGAAAAGGCAGTTGTATAGATTTTAAAATGATGTTATTTAATTTTATGATTTTATTGTTTTCATTTTCTAACACACACACACATGTATATACATACATACATGTGTATGTATGTATATACATACATACATGTGTATGTATGTATATACATACATACATGTATGTAGATTTTGTTACATACATACATACATACATGTGTATGTATGTATATACATACATACATGTATATATGTACATACATATATATATATATATATATATATATATATATATATATATATATATATATATATATATATATATATATATATATATCAAAGGGCTAGCTCAAGTGGTTTGTATGGCCTCCATCCTTCCACAGCCTCTGTAATAACAGAGGTTTTCTTGCCTCTTATGATGCAATGCTTTTCTCAAGCATTTTTGTTACGTATACAGGATTTTGTTGTTCAATGTATGCTCATATCAAGTAAAAGTAATTGTTATTGACTGTATGGTGTCATAGTCATTCAAGAGCTCATTTGGTGATTTCTGAACTGTTGTTGAAGCTTTGTTTTCATGCTCAGTATTCTTCAGCAAACACGTAACTGATCATCTTCAGAAGACCTTGAAGGCTTCTTCACACTTTGTGGAAGTTGTAACTCAAATCATTTCACAAGGCTTAAAGAATCGTGTGGCTCTTGCACAAACTATAGAACATAAGGCATTACCTATAGAACTATGTTTTTTCCTCAGAGGTTTATGGTCTAATGTACATGGGGCCATCCAAGAGCCACAATAGATCTCAAAGATTTCAAGGGAGATGAAGAGGAAAATGTCATTAAAAATTTAAAACATAATACAAACAAATTTGGGAAATGAATAATAGAGAAAAACGTTTTGATGAAGAATTGTCAACTATCTGAAATCAACTAAGAAGTCTTGAACAGAACCAGGGGTGTGCTAATTTCACGGTGAGATAGAAAAACATTTTGGTGAAGAAAATTCCTATCTACTAACACATGGATAAGTAGAAGAATTTAAAACGAATGGAAATCACAAGGCAAGTACTGAAGTAAGAGGTTGCACAAGAAGCATCAGTGAAACCTTGGCTCAACAACTTGTGAGCACCATGCGTATGATGGATGCATAGCACACCAATAATCAGGCATGCATGCAGACTTTTAATTCATCCTTCATGCCAAAATTTCATGATTAATTATACACTATGAAATGCTGATGTGCTATCGAAGAGTAGTTATGATGGCTAAAGAAGATATGTTTGTCTATTCCCTCAACATAACAACTTGTTGCATTCATCACCCAGACAAAGAAGGTAATAGAAATTAAGTTCAGAGAACAAACTTGATATCGAAATCTTGCTACTAGAGTGTCCAGGTGGTTTATACTTTATAGCCTCTCTCAGCTGAAAACATGGTTAAAGGGAGAGCTTGATTCCCACACCTGTTCCAACATATTCTAATAATTTGCAGCAACTCTGCTGCTTGGCATGCCAGTCATTGTGATAAGAATTAATGCTGGTTGGTTAAAATGGAGAGGAGCATCAGGTATTCTTTGTGATAAGAAGATACCATTAAAATTAAAAGGTAAATATTATAGAGTAGCAATTAGGCCTGCCATGTTTTATGGTTCTGAGTGTTGGGCAGTTAATCATGAACATATACAAAAGATGTCTGTGATAGAAATGAAGATGTTGAGATGGATGAGTGGTCATACAAGAAAAGACCGTATACATAATGAGGTTATTAGAAACAAATTAGGAGTGGCACCAATAGAGGATAAAATGAGAGAACATCGTTTAAGATGGTTTGGACATATAGAAAGAAGATCAAAAGAAGAACCTGTAAGAAGGTTAGAAAAACTAAATTTGGAAAGTATTAAAAGAGATAGAGGACGACCACAAAAGTGTTGGAAAGAAACAATAAAGAATGATCTAGCTTATTGGGAGTTAACTGCTAACATGGCACACGATAGGGATCTGTGGAAACAAAGAATCCATGTAGCCGACCCCATCTAGTATGGGAAAAGGCTTAGTTGTAGTAGTAGTAGTAGAACTCTGCTGCTTGGCATTGAGATGTTGATTGCTAATACATCGTCTCGCTTAGGAATTTTATGCTTCCAGTCATTGTATTCTTGATAGGCAACAGCATGGAGGCTGAACCAGTCAGATGGCCCTTATGATGGCCTCTCATCAACCTTACAACCTATTTAAAATTATGTTATAGGAACCAACTAACCCAACAAGGTATTAATAAACAGTTCCATAATCCCTTAGTGATGCCAAATTGTTTTTTGAATAAGATATCACCCTCAATAGGGAAACCCCTTTACGACGTTCTCTTTCATTTTTCAAAATACTCATACAACGTATTTGGGATGCATGTCCTTAAGAAATCAATACCAAATTGAGTTCTAAATTCTAGGGCACATAGATAGATTTTCTACATTCTTCCACTTTCCTGGATAGAGAAAAAAAGGATCATTTTAATTTGAACAAACCAATCCTATCTGCCATTTACACGACAATGCGCAATACAAACACACCAAGAAAATCACAAATTCAAACTACTAACAAACATAAAATCCACAAGCAACATACAAAACGAACTCATTCACCAAGGACCCACAAAAGGAAACTTGATTATTTAGACAATCATACACAAGAGAACAGGAGAAGTGGGTGCTGTCACAAAAACAGGGAAACAAATCCATTCATCAAACATACAACAAATAAAATTGCAAATTCAATCAAATAGCCACAGAAAGCATGAAAAAAAATTAAGTCGATGTAAGAAAGTCAACAGAAACAAAGACAAACTTATTCGCACAATAATAAGCCCATATACTGAACAAAAACAGTAAACAAGTTCCCAAAGTGGGTGTCGAAACGACCAACCTGGTGTGGCTTGAATGATTGCTGCGCGGCGGAACGCCGGAGAATCTCAACGAGGGGGACGACGAACGCGAGGGTCTTGCCGGAGCCGGTAGCTGCGTCAACTGCGGCGTCCTTGAAGGAGCAAAGCAACGGGATCGTCGCCGCCTGAACGGGAGTACAGAATTCGAAACCTCCTTCATCCAACACCCCCAAAACTTCCTCAGAGAGTTGGGGGCGGAGTTCGGAGAATCGGACGCCCGTTAGTCCCTTCGTTGTTGCAGCGGCCGCCATGACTCTATCTCCCTCGGTCCCTCGCTCGACGAGTCGGTAAAACTTAATATATAATTATGGCGATAATTTGGCATACTTAAAAGTAATAACGCGATAAATTGTCTAGGCACGTGTCTACCAAATGCACACCCTTAGTACGGAACTGACCTTTTGATAAGATGATTGCAGTTGTTTTAATTGAACAGTTTCAGTGTTCAATATCTTAAATATATTTCAATAGCAAGGACTTGCATATCTAAAAGGAGAAGCTATAACTCAACAAGGTCACATTCGGTTCTCATTATGATTCATAATCATTTATTCTTTATTGTTTTCTTTCAAACTTTCATATTCGCTTTTTTCTCTTTTAATATTTTCGTTGTTTTTATTGGATCTTCTTTTAAATGTCTTTCTATGTGTTCAAATTACCATAAATCATATTTCTTCATTTTATTATCTATTGGTGTCACTTTTAATTTGTTTCTCATAACCTCAATACATACAGAGTTCTCTCACATGTACTAAAAGGTTTTCTAATTATTTTTAGTTACTAATGTTTTCAAAATCTTATTAAAAGGAAAAAGGCTTTTTTACATTTAAAAAACCACGTAAAATTACTTCATTTAAGGATGTGCTTGGAAGAACGAAAACCAAAAATGATGCTTCAAGCTATGTTGAGTAGAAGCATTTCTCATTGTTAATAGAGATGGTTTTGGCATTGCAAAATGACCATTAATGCATCATTCCTGATACCTTCATAAAGAAGCATTTAGGCAGCTCTCAGAGCATTAGCTCTAGGGTCTCGCAGGTGAAGAGTTTGGTTCAAGTGGTCCATCACTTGTTGCCCTTAAGTAAGATCTCGAGTTTCAGTCTTGTGAATGGAGAAAGCCAACACTGGGAGATTTTTGCCCTTGTAGTGGGTTGATCCTGCTTGGAACGGGTTAGTTATGGTCTTTGTGCATTGACATGGCCAGTTTCGAACAAGCCTTGCGGTTCTAACCATAACCAAACTCGAAACGAGAACCAGAGAGGACCCAATTCAATTCCGATTCCACCTCCTGAGGAGCCGAAACCAGAGGTTTGGAGCTGCCAGTTCTATATTTTTCTAAATTTTTTTGTCAAAATTGAAATTTTAAAGTTTTTTTTTTGGTTTCGGATGCTGTAGGATCTAAACCAGAACTAATGGTTTCAAACTAGCCCAATCCTGGTTTGGTTCCAGTTTCCAAGCAAATCGGAACCGGTCATGTCTACTTGTGGGCTTCAAGATACCCGTCGTTTAGAGAGAGAGAGAGAGAGTATTTAGGCACATTATCAATTATCGTGATACTTAGCTCCCAACTGCGACATTGTTACGTAAATTACTACTTTCCAAATGAAGTGTTTACATCCAAGCAACACATGTTCATGTTCTTGTGACATACCTAAACTTCGTTATATAATTAAGCTTGAATTTATGGTTTTCATGTCTCATGCTATTTAGATTAGGTTGGTCGTAATGTTAAAGCACCATTTCCAATTTTTTGAGTTCTCAAATGAAACATATAAGTATTGGAGATTTACCAAACACATTGAATTAGTTGGACATGAAAAATGGCTCGCAAAAAATCAATTAATATGCAAACTAATGCAAATTGTGCCGGATAGAACGAGATGCATGATCAATGTTGTAAAAGTATACCCACTCAAAAAGTAGAAAGATACTTTTGGCTAAAAAAGCAAAAGTAAATTCTTACTTTTTTAATCTAAAGCATTTATCTTGTTTGATCCAGTGGACAAGCAAGATTTGCATCGTTCACATGTAAAGCAGTGTGTGTACACGAGCATCTGGTGTTTAGCTATTCCGATTGTTAGGATTATGTACAAAATAGTTTAAGTGAAACAATCGGAATACGATTCACCTGTGTGTGGGGATAACTTTTTTCTTTCTTTTCTCTTTTCTATATTCATTCTTTTCTTACTCTTTCTGTGTGAAATTCATCCCCACAGTTGCTCCACCATTGATTCCACTAGTATTGGTATGGTTACTCTCTCCCTTTCTTATCGGTAAAACGATTTACGTAGGATCATTAGGTATATATTTGATTTAATCAATAATTCTGTGATTATCCATTTGTTGACTGATTTTATTTCATTTCTATGCTATGCTTGAATGGTTTCATTATGTATTGTTCATGTATTTGTTATTTTTGATATTTTCATTGATGTAATAATTCTTTTCTTATCTATCTCCCTTTTCATTCGATATTTAATTGATTACTATTACTTGTAATTGTGTCAATATCATAGGTAAATTCTATTGATGTCCATTATTTGTTAGATAGGAATTGGATTTATAGGCCTATGACTGGGCATTAATGTATCTATGATAGTGGTTATCATACATAAGTGAATGCCTTTGTTAATTATGTCATGACAAATGCTCAACTTGGAAATCAATTATGAGGTAAATGGAGATATGTAAATGGGACAATATGGGAAAACAATAGATACATGCCGTATTTGTTGTGTCTTCTATAGAGGTGAACATGAGCATACACACTAACCCATCATGAAAGTTGCTTAGATGGAGATCTGTAAATGGGACAATACGGAAGAAGAACATGCCTTTCAAGATAGTCTGATACTTCTCACTAATAATGAGGTATATATCATTGTATCAAGAGAATATGAAATTCATATATACATATATTACTTTTCAAGTACAAATGTCCATGATTATTCACAAACTAGAAAAATAACTCATAAGGGAAAAGGAAAATGACTACTTTTAGTTAGTGGTGGTGAGGTTGTGAATACTAATAGGAGGAAGTTATTGCATGCTTTTGGATATTATGCAAAAATGAATAACTTCTTTTCACTTTATGAAACATGAAAAGTAGGTAATGCAGAAAGAGTATTCGAGAACATTTAGGCTGAATTGTAGGTAATATGTAACTTTTAACTACATATGCCTACTTGATACAATTTGTCTTTTAATTCGTCACATATATATAAAGATCTAACAATATGTAATTTGATATTGTTATGGGTCAAACTTGACTTTGTAGATGGCACAACAAGACTTGGAAGTTCTAAGTGATGTGGTTAAAAGTACCTGTAAGAAGTATCTAAAAAAACATATGATCGAAATGATATAAAGTCTAGATATTGAGAGTCATACATCACATCTTTACAATGTCCTCCATAATATAGTCCTATAGAAGGCCTTCCAAATCGTTCACGAAAAAAGCTTAAGGAATTATGGTAGTTTGATATAAAAGCAAAACAAAGTTTGGATATAAAAGCAACTCGTGCGAAGTAAGACCAGAGATATAACCAGGGAGCTATACCAATAGCTACACATTGTTATTATTTGATAAGCATATCATGTTTTTAAATTTTAATCAATCATGCCATGTTTTTGTCTATTAAGTTACATATAGCTAACTAATTATAATGTATTTAATTAATTATTATAGGAAGAAGCATACTTGTGTATGAAGATTGATGGACTACTATAAAGCAATTGGAGAATTTTTCAATGAAGAAAATGTGAGGACTTATGTAAGTATTTACTTTAATTTCTCTTTTTGTTTATTACATAACTTAATATTATTTTTAGTTAGTAAAAAGTATTTGAAGAATATGAAAATATTCATTAAGAATCAAGTTCATCGCCTTCTACTATCTCATTTAAGAAAGCGATGGAACATGATTATGGAAGACATTATGGCGGTATGAGAGGTTTGAGTATTGACACACCCATGAGGACAAGTATAACTAGTTCGAGGAGCAACATAGAACAACAATATATTCCTAGTCATTCTCAAGTTGATTTGGAAAACCATGTAAGTTTTCCAATTATTTATCAATTTTTGAAAGTGATTTTACTATTGAAGCAATTAATTTTAAAGTGTGATGATACATATTTCAAGAATTGAGAATCACATTGAGGATTTGATTCATTTTATAGTGTAGTCATTGTCTTCAGTATCACAATAATCACTGGTATCGAGAACATGTTTTGTATGTTATTTGCTTATATTATTTGTAACTTAGTTGTTTACTTGTTTTTTTTATTTTTAATTTTAAGGAACCACATAATCGCTAGGAGTTTCGAGATCAATCATGTGAAAGATATGCCGGTTGATATATTATATTGTTTAAGAACATGTCTTTGTAATGTGCACATGTAAACTTTTCTTCTATGTATATTGTAAATATTTAAACAAAGCAATCCAATATTCTCATTTTGTAATTGTGTGATTCAAATGATTGTAGAAATTTGTAATATTGTTATATATTATGACTATCAAGGTTATACAAATGATATTGTAGAAATTCTAAAATTTTAAATAAAACAACTAAATTAAGGTTGTACAAATAAACATGAACATGTCTTTGTATTGTGCACATGTAAACTTTTCTTTCTATGTATATTATAAATATTTAAACAATATCCAATATTCTCATTTTGTAATTGTGTGATTCAAATGATTGTAGAAATTTGTATTTTGTTATATATTATGACTATCAAGGCTATACAAATGATTGTAGAAATGCTAAAATTTTAAATAAAACAACTAAATTAAGGTTCATATGAGAACGTTTTCTGACTGTTGTAAACAGTCGGAATATCCACGTAAAAGTCGAAAAAAATTATTTCAACTGTTTCGCCGAAAGATTTTAAGATGCCTTATTTCGACTGTCTTTGTTGTGGACAGTTGGAATACTGACTGTTGTGGTGCTTTTGTGACTGTTTTCTGTTCGTTACAAAACTTGCAAATTCCGGCTGTTAGGAATAGCCCGAATATGTGACGGACAACCGAAATCTGAGTTATTCCGTCCGTTTATTCGGCATGAATTGCGGAAAATAATCCAACTGTTACAATAGTCAGAATACATTTGTTTCGACTAAAAATATTAAGAACGACTGAAATTATGTCTACCACAGTTGGAATTGCTTTTTTCTCTGTCTACCACAGTTTGAATTGCTTTTTTCAACTATGTATGACAGTCGGAATAGGCAAAACTACAACAGTCGGAATTTTGCCCTTACTGTAGAGGTGTCAGCTGAATGGTGCTTCTTAGAACCATATCTTACTAAATACGGATTTTGAAAAACAGGATATATCCAATTAATTAGTATAATTTTTCTTGTGATCTAACTACAGATCTCATTGGGGACCTGATTATCCAATACCTAATTAGTTGGATTACCGTATCTGATTAAGAACCTGATCATCCAATATATTTAATTAGCAAATGCTCATCTTAGCTCATCTAATGAACCATAGAGGCTAGATATGGCTCGCTCCATATTGTTTGATGATATGAAAATGAAACACTGTGGCAGCTCGTGTTTTGAATCGTGTTCATGTACTATTAGTTTTCGTGTCCAAGTGACAAAAGGGTCAATCGGAAATGACCATCTCTGTGAGAGAGAAAGAGAGAGAGATGAACACGGGCTCTTTTGGGTCATGTTTATGATGGCTTTTCATGTCAAGTATGAAATTGTCGACAATTTCACATTTCATATATTAATGCTTCCTTTTTGTTATATTCATGTCAAAATAGATCAACCTGAACATGACCAGATTTTTCATCCTACCACTTTAGGTAGAACAAGAATAGAGACTTTTCAGGCCGGGTTGAAGTCGGGTTTTCATGTAGTGTCTGAAATTGCCACGCCTATGAAAATCCAAGCTTCTTTTAAGAAAAAAAATCATTCAAGATATGTATGCAAGTATTGTAAGCTGTCTGAAATAAAGAGCAGGTCTACGAAGTTGAAGAACGCAGAAGTTTTTCCTATTGGAGACTAAGAAAACTGGCTTTATCACCCAGCTTATTTTTCTCAAGCAATAAGATAATCAAATTGTCTTGTACAAAGATTCATGTCTCTCCTGGCCAGGGGGTCAACTCAATAGATCCTTCACGTGGAAGCATGAGTTCCCACTACAACATACTTATACTTATTTCGACTGTTGATGGAAACAATTCCGATTGTCCGTAACAGTGGGAGTAGACAATCACATATCTGACTGTTTCACAACCTTTATAAGCCTATCAAACAGTTGGAATTAGTTATTACACAATTCTGACGATTGTTTTTTAATTTAAGAGTCAGAATTGGTTTTGTATAACATTCAGAATAAGTTTCATTTCGCGCGACAATGTTTTTCTTCCTTTTCCTTTCTCTCTCTCGTGTTTGCTCTCTAATCGGGCTTATCTTCTCTCTTTCTCTTTGACTCTCTCTCTTCAACCTCCAGTGGCAGATTCTACTTTTTGGTAAGTTCATCCATTTCGATCAGGGTTTCTCCACCTCTCTCTCTCTCTCTCTCTCTCTCTCTCTCTCTCTCTCTCTCTCTCTCTCTCTCTCTCTCTCTCTCTCTCTCTCTCTCTCTCTCTCTCTCTATTTCGTACCTAGAAAGTGTTTCCATCTCTGGTTTCTCTTTGCGTTTAACTTTGTCCGATTATATATGGGTTGTAACAAAACCATTGCATGTGAAAAAGCTATCAGATTTTTTTGTTTTGGCTTGTGCTTGTAAATCCAATCCAACAGGTCAAAGCCTCTTTGTGATTGTTGTGAGCATGTATGTGATGTAGATAAAGAAATGTAGTTTGCTTTTTCGAGAAGGGCTAATGTATATCCTATGTTTTGATATGTTAATATTTGTTTCACTTTTCTTGTGATTATGGTACTTGCTTTCACTGTTTCCCATTCATACTTGATTAGTTTGATACTCACTCGTTTAAAAGAAGACACTTGTTTACAGTTGGTATTTTTAAGTTCTAGTATGGTTAGGAGGCCTTATAAATTATGCTAAACATTGGTAGGAAAATTCAACATCAGTGGTGAATTATTTGTAAGCATTGATTGGACATTTATGTCCTAAAAGAATTGATTTTCAAGATAATTTAGAGGTAAAAAGCTATTTGTAGAGTTCCGTATTAATTTTTCTATTAATCTTTTACATTTTAGGTGGGACCAATTCATCTGTGACTTGTTTTAGTAAACTAAAGTAGGAGGTTTGAAGAATCGGCTAAATTAGAGTATAAAAAAACGTAGTTCATAATTTTTCAAAGGCTTTTAGTATATGGAACTACAGATGAGCTCATTCTAAGTGCATCAATCCTTGAAATCTACAAAATTCTTCATTGACATAATCTAAAATACCAGCCATTCTCACCTATTACTTCTCAATACATCAAAATTATCTCCTCAACACATTTATTTATGTTTGTGAGTCATTTTTCTTGTTTAAAAGTGTTCTCAATGAAAGCCTTAATGAGTTGTGTTCCATTCATTAGATGCCTTTGCCTAGCATATATCATCAATAGCATGAGAGGGATTCGTCATGCCTTATTAGGTTCATAAACATTCAACTATGATGATGATGATGAGGTGAAGTTGAAAGTGCGGTGAGAAAAGAAGAGAAGTAGTGAATTTTTTATTAATTGATGGCACACTTCTTTTTGTGTTGCTTTCTATAGCATATGATACCTTGTGAAACAGGCCTATACTACCTTAAAGTATCTATTATATTATACAATATTACATGAGAGGCATGATGCAACATAGGGCCCGTCATGCCACCGTCACTAATTGTAGTGGTTATTATCCAGTTGCCAACATTTGTAGGCTTTGGTTTAGTTTTGGTTTTGATGCTGTATTAGGGACTTGCCTGTCATAGAAAAACAGATGTCAACCAAGCTTGTTATGAGTCACCTATGGAAAAAGATTTGTTATTATATTTATTCATATATTTGATTCATTAGTTAAGATCATAATTATAATTTATTGCACAGAGAACATGCATTAATTTAGGTACCTTTGATGTTTACAAATATAAATGAAAGAGCATTTAGTGTGTTAGCTCACTTGGCAGGGCTCTCAGTTTGGGTGTTGATCAATACCCTGAGCGTGATTTATCCAATAGGTGTCTGGCCAACCCTAGCTTGCCAACCAAAAATAAAAGGAAAAAAAGATTAGGATTCAATCACATCAAAGCTTTTCTCAAAAAACTCCATTAAATCCTTAACTAAAAATTTGATGACCAACATTTTCTTTTCTTTTTCTTTGAAAAAAAAATTCTTCATGAAAAGCACGTTGATCGTACAAGGAAACCAGACATGCATTTGATATCGGTGCCCATTTCATGCTCATTGATGTCATTTATGAGTCAAACCGGACGCAGCCTCACTCTTTTCATGTCACTTTTAACAGATTCTTCATGTTGAGTTCTTTGAATCCTGAGTGAAAGATTGCCTTGTTTGCTTGAGAAGCAAGAAAATTTTGGAAAGATGGCAGATGTAGGTCAAATATGACACCTTAAAAGTCAGCCTAATGTGCCTACAGTCTCTTAAGACTATGGTGAATCAGATTCCTTGACAAGCCAGAATGTTTTGAAAGTCAGCTAGTTCCTGGTCAAATAGGGCACCTTGAAACCCTAGTTAATGCGGGTTTTGATTCAGAAGATCCATGCCCACAGCAGGACCATTTGAGTCGGGTCCAGCCGGTGGTTTCCCTGTTCTTCAGATTTTTCCTTGTTTCATGTTCTACTTTACCTGCTTTCTAGGTATTTTTAAGTAGGGTTGCCCTAACAGGTCTTCATGGACACGATCCAGCAGCTGTAAAGGGCCTCTTTTACGTTGGTGTAACTAGCCTGCTTCTTGAGCGGGTGTAATAACAAGAGAGTGTCTCTCTTCCGTATCGTATTTTTCTTCCTTCCCTGTCTTCTTCCTCTCTTCTCTCACCGTGAGCGTGTGAGTGACAGCAAACTGACTATAGAGAACGAGGATCATGAGTGAGGGTGAGAACCGGACTGAGAAGAAAGGCAGCATTGCCGGTTTACTGGCCGGAATTTGCTGTAGAGTGTAGTCAGGATGAACAGATTGGTTATCCATTGCCATCACCTCTCGTCTCTACGATCTGCTCTCCATGGTTTAGCGTTAGATCGGTCGAGAGGCGGTGACAGGCTACCACCCAGTATGGCTGATCATCCTCTCGAACCGTTCGTTGCGTTGGCAAGCTCTTGCCTCATCAGTTAGCTATCAGATGCAAGCTCCTATGTCGGCGCATTCATATTTGTGCTCCTCAACGAAAGCAGTCGTTTCCAGCTGTTGTTCTGCTCCAAAGGGCAGGTTCTATATATATAGAGAGAGATGGGAGATGCTAGACAGTCTCTAGATATTGTTTGATAATTATCACCATTCGTATTATCAATATGTGGTAATAAAGGCATTCATCTCGTGTTGCTTGATCTTCGTATCGATGTTAACGAACAACTCAATCTATCTTATTGATGCAATCACACAAATAATACAAATAGTTTAGTAAAATCTGGCATGAGAATGTCTAACAAACTCTTAGTTTTCATATATATATATAGCTTTGTCTTATATATAACTTTTATTTAGATTAATGCTAGAAAACCATGAGAAAGGAACTAATAGATCGAATAATATAATTAAATTATTGCTGTAAATTAAGCTTCTAAACTTGCTAGATGATCATCATAGAGCCTTCTAGGTTAACAAGGACTGAAAACTTTACAACTTGATTCGTGTCCGTGTGCTACACAGACATGATTTTGGGTCAGTACTAAACGAGCCATGAAATCTCACCCCAATGGCTTTTCGTTTCCTGGAAACGGTTAGAGTTGAAGATTTTCCCTCAAATTTTGCTTCTGGTTTGTGACAAAGACAATTTCAAGGAAACTTCATCTGATTTAGACTTTAATCTTACAAGCACAATGGATGCCAATTTGATGCTTGCGACTACAAATCGTTAGTCGACCACGCTTGATGAATGAAAGGGCTGGGTCTCGGTCTTGGTTTCGGGTCGACACGCTCGACGTGCGAATTAAGCTAGTGAACTAACCCAGAATGCAGCATCCAGAACTGTATGGTGGATCCATATCCATGTCCAAAATGGGCGTGTATCTAAACCTGACGATTCTTGTGTATGTTCCATTTGCATGCAACGTAATCATACAATAGGGGTGTTCACGGTTCGGCTTGGTTCGGTTCTAGCCTCAACCTCAAACCAAGCCACTGTTTGCAGTCACTAGATTTTAGATAACCGAATCAAACCAAGGTGAACCAAACCGATGGTTCTTTTCTAAACCACGATTCTACTTACTCTAGGAATTAGCTAAATACCAAGTATTATGTCAACATATTATTTCGATCTACGGTCTAAATTATATATAAACTTATAAGCTTATTAGAATTTATATCTATATATCTTATTTATATGTATATGTACATATACAATGGTTCAGTTTCAACACTGAAATCGTGAACTGAACTACCAAATTTCTTGTTAGAACCTAACTGAACCAAACTGCTGGCTTGGTTCAGTTCTAGCGGTTTGGTTTGGTTTGGTTCCAACAATTCCTTGAACACCCCTATCACACAAGATGGACACACAATATCATCCTTAATATTGTCTATAAAAATTGAAATCTCCTTTTAATGAAAGACGGGAGTCACCGAGTCTCCTTCCCAAAAGAGTGTCGCGCTCGTGTCTTGAAAGCAAATGATGTGCATGCGCTAGCACGGTATCAGTGGCTAAATCAAAGCCCATCGCATCTGTGGGCCAAAAGCCGCATGCTGTACTGTTCATGTAAACAAGTGTATGTGACACGACACGGTATTTGACGTGCCCACGATGGTGATGACCAGAGAGCACAAGAGCCAGGAGAGTCTGGCGACTACATACGGGGGAGGTCCAAGTCGGCGTGCTATTGGCCTGGTTTGGATGCAAAGAAAGCAAGCCTCGGTCAAATCTTCAACGCATAGAACCAAATAAATAAAAACAAAGAGACACAATCCATCTCAACCAACTCTATAAATTTGTCTTGAGCTCCACCGTCGAAACACCAATCTCTCTCTCTCCCCCCACATATCTGAGAAATTTTTTTCCAGCCAAGAGAAACCATCCCCTCTCTTATCGAAAACGTGCAATTTTGAAGGATTTCAGACTAGACAAACAAGGAGAAAAATAAGATTTTGGGTTGTCTGATACAGTAATGGCGTCCTTAGTGAGAAGAAGATTTGCTCCTTTGGCAATAAGGGTTTGTATCCTTGTGACCTTGTGCATTCAGCCATTTCAAGCAAGCAGGCCACTGATGGAAACTATGGAGAAGAGAATCGGTTTGCTTTTCGAGTCGCTACCGAAGGGATCGACGACTCCCTCTGGCCCTTCGTGCATCACTACGGTTCCCGGAGGAGTAACGAGCGGATGCAGAAGAATGCAAGAGCTGAAGTTTTCCGGCAGCTCCGACAGATTGAAATTGGTGCCGGCGTACCCACCTGAGATGATGTCTTAAGTTCGGCTCTGCAACTGCTGATATTAATAGTTCCCAAAAGGTCTTCCAAAAGGTGACCGGGTATCATAAGATAAAGATCTCATTAAATAAATCATTTTTGCTGTTTATTCATTAAATTATTCTTTTGTAAAGGAAGAGAAGAGATTAACATACGATATAGAGTCAAAATTAGTAAACAGCAATTTGCTGTTTAATATTGTTAGTTTATTTTTGTCAGAGAAATCAATGGCAAATAAACAAATTATAGTGATGTAGTGGAATTGTGTGGGTGATATATTCTGAGTGGAAACATTTTGTTTGATCGATTTCAGTACGGTGTCAACATTAATCAAGGACGAGCATCGTTTTAAGAAGCAAGGTCAAGTAATATACAAACACTTGTCTGGTTTATGGCACCGAACAAAAGAAACAGCTATTCTTGAGAGAGCTTTACCCACATTAGGTGGCATCCTCGTTCAAGATGCTGGTGGTTTAAGAGTTTGCCAAAGGTAAAGGAGAACGGAGTGCGGGTTCATCTACAGAAATAAATTTCTATTAACTAATGGTTTAAGAGATTCATCTCTCTCTCTCTATATATATATATATATACACACACATATATACATATACATATATACATATATATACATACACACACATATATATCTATATATATATATATATATATAAATTAGATCCTTTTCACGTTATATATATGAAAAATGAATGTTCACTCACGTCAAGTATATTTTTAAAAAATTTAAGAGTTTTAAAAAAATACCAAAGACAATGTTGTCACTGATACCTTCAAAAAAATAGACAAGTTGGCAGGCATGTGCAAATTAACAACTTTAAGGAAAAAAGAGAGAAACAAACGAATTTCATTACTAACCGGGATAAATATTGGCTCCTCAATGCTTTATCATTCTTAGAAAAGCAAAGCCACCCCTCCTATGCCAAATCCACACGCCAAACCCCACACCCCTCCACCGAGGACCCCAACCCGAAACCTAAACACTCCTACAAGAACCCCCACACTCACTTGCTGGAACAACACACCCACACCCCACAGCACAACCCGAAACCCACACAACCCAACAACCTTGTTACCCAAACACTCCTATTTTAACCCACCCCACAACTCAACAACTAGTCAACTCCTCAACTCCTCAAACCACCCGATCCAACTCAAGATTCAAATGAACTACCCTCCGATTACTCTTAGGATGCGGTAACCCATTGTCTAACGTATTCTACCAGTGGAAGAAAGATGTCCCGGTCTCTTCTCCCATTGGATGATTGGTTCATTTTCATTTTGGGTTGGGTCGGGTACTTTGAAGTTTGAGGATTTGGGTAGTTGTTGAGTTGTAGCAGGAGCGTTCGGGTTTCTGGGTTGTGTTTGTTGGGTTGTGGGAGTTAAGCAGTGGGCTTACCACTGGTCTTGGGCATCACGTGGGAAGGCTATGGTAAGGTAGAGCCACTAACGGTAAGCCCAGGGAGCGATTTGTAGCCCTGCATACGATTTAATATTGGTCGGGTAGGTGAATTGCATGGCTTGTAATAAGATAGATCTATTTATAAATTATCCATAAACATTTCATTAGCAATCATGATGAGAAAACTCCTCATAATCTCAAGTTGAGTACGAAAAAGTATTTCAAATGAAAATCTTAGCACAATAATGTAAATAACACCAAGTTGAATTCTCAAAAACAATTAGCAACAACAATAACAACAACAATTAAGAACGAGACATGACGCCTTTTAGCAATTGCCGAAAGTCATTGGAAGAATTTCGATGAATGTAACCTACTACTTTTCTTGTTTTCAAGCAAAAGGATTACATAATGCATAATTTTTAAGATTTCCCAACCTTTCATTTAGATGCATACAATATTATAATTACTAACCGGAAAATATTCTTTCTTTTTAGCCTACAATTAATAACCTCAATGAATTTTTTTTTCACCTCGTCAAAACCAAGAACCACAAGGCAGAAAAGAGATTAACTCAAATTACCTACGAAAAGATCAACCAACTACTCTAATATTTCTTTTGAACATTAAAGATTAACAAAATAAGATAATATGCTATTTGCCAAGCTTATAATGAGAAAAATTCCACACAATGCATAATACTTAATGCGCATAAAAGAATATTCCTCATTTAATATATATTTTTTGGAACAATTAAAGCCCCATGAGGTATAAATACGTCTTCACTGTATCCATGCAATCAAAGAAGAGAACTCTAAAACTTCGTTATTTCCAAATGTGAACCTAACAAACTATGTTACCATTGCCAAAGAGAGTCTTAGGTTTTCATAGGTCTCCCTGTGTAAATCAGCAAGAGGAACACTACTGTTTCCCTTTTTGGGAGCAATCCAACGAGGAGCAAATGCACTTGCTTGTAAAAGTTGAGTATATGTCAATTTAATGTATTTTATGAATATAAACTAGTTTAGGTGGTAAATATATAAAACTCTAAAACAAAATTTTGTTGTTTAAGGCCAACTTGATAGTACGCAGCACAACATAAAGTAGCTTATAGAAAATATCATATATATATTCTTTAAAAATGTTGAATACATTATAAGATATTTTTTAAAATATCAAAACAAATCAAATACAATTTAAAAGTATGTGCTTTTATATGGTTGGATAATATTTAGAGCATAAATTTCAAACAAATGCTTGTATTTGTTTGAGCATATGACAAAGGGTGCCTATGAAAAACAAATTCATTTTGGCAAAAACATTAACAAAATTTTTGTTAGACTTCGAAGATCAAGTAACATGATGTCTTAATATAAATTTTTAAAAATAAAAGATATCATGTCCTAATAAGAATTAATGAGATAATCATGAAAAACAACCTAAGCCAGTTAGTAATGTGAGAAAGTAACCACTAGATATGTCTGGTTCCTACACAAAATTGGTCATCAAAGAACTTCCCAAATTGCATTAAAATTAAAAGATAAAAATAGTGGCAAATAAAATTATCAAAAAGATCCTTCAAAGATGCTCTTAAGAAAATCTAGAATTCTATTAAGAGTTCCAAAGGTAGATGGTATAATCTACAAATCTTTATCTAATACTCATGTATATGAGTTTAGCTTTCACATCTTGAAGCCTATTGCTCGGTCATGCTTGTTAAGACTAATACTAAACTTCTTTTCGTGTAAATCGGTTGTATCTAATGCACGGGTAGGACCTTGCTTGCGTTAAGGCAACAAAACTATTTATATAACCAAAACATAAAGGGAAAGCATTGTTAAAGTGAACAATATCAAACTTATACCATCACATTCAATATGAGGTGTAGGGCCTTCTTGAGGTGCTTTTCTATGAGACATATGCATATAAAATTATAAAAAGAATTTCCACATCAAGAAGAGAGAGAAAATTTGATCTTAATAAATGCAACAAATAGCTATAATGAAACAAAAGATGAACTATTAAAATTACCAAAATATTCTCTTCTAAATATGCATTAATAGGCATAATAAAAGAGCTCACTAATGTTTTAGGTACATTAAATCTAACCCAATGTCAATCATCATTATAATCATTATTATTGTCATGTAAGATTAGAACACGATGAGGCTCTACTTTCAGATAGGTGTCACCATTATCATAAAAGTTGTCACCGTCTTCAATATCCATTTATATCAGAGAAATTTGTACCCTCCATTATAATGATGACTTGTCAATCTTCTTTAAGGGGTTCTTGGATTTAAAATACTTGTTTAGCTTGAGATTTACTAACACAAGGCTTTTCATTCATAAATCCAGATTTTATTTTGACAAGAGTGAAGCTAAAATTATCCTTTCTAATACTATTATTTCATTGACTAATGACACTAAACCATTCATACTCGAATAAGACAAAATTTATGCCTCCTATAATGCTCTACTTTTGTAACAACTATTATAGTTACATAGTATGCAATTTCACCAATAATTGGAGTTTTATATCTTCTGTTTGAAAAACCTGATGTTTGTAAAGTAGTCATGCTATGCTTTTCGCATCATTTTTTTACCTGTTATATAGAACTTAAATCATAGTCACTAAAAGAACACCCCCCAAATTACCAACAACAAGCCCTCTTTCCCATAATGTTCATGTTTACCCAACACCCACCATTCTCTCCTTTCTATGTGTTCTCTCTCTCTCTCTTCCGATATGGGATTAATCGAGCCTACTTACGGTTGATGCTCTCTCTTTCATCTTTCTTCTCTCAGGGTGATACTTTAGTAAGGGTGACACTTTAGTAACACCCAACTTGAGTTCATTGGTAACTCCCTCCATATTAGTTCCACTAGCCAAAGAACCTATGTTGTAAGAAATAACAAAATATGAAAATCAATGATATATGCACGTAATTTTATCATGTCATTGACAAGACACCATCTATGATCTGGAAACAATTTAGGAAACTTTATTTTATGAATTTGCTCAATTCACAAGGACCTTCTATTACTTTGTCTTCTCTTTTCTATGCTTCTTTCATATTAAAAACCTATATGAAAATCATTAAAACAACTCAAAGTAAAAAAAGAAGATAGATAAAAAGACTCCATCTTACTCAAGGTATGGTTTTCAATGAAGGTATCATTAAACAATAGATAGGTATACACTTGATAAAGGGTCAGATTATCAAGAGTTTGTAATTCACCCTTTACTAGGATAGGACACTTTCCCAATTATCTTGTTCCATTTATCAGGCCTGTGAGTCAATGATAAAATGGTCAGTTTCTTAGATTTTCAGGTGACAGTGCCACCACTTAAGAGAAATACATATCCTTAGACCTTGTTACTATCAGAGTTGTTGGCAATCCAGCTTGCATCACTATATCCTTCAAGAACATAAGAATGTTTCTTGTAATGTAACCTAAGAGAAATGGTTCCCTTCAAATATTGAAGTACTATATGTAGAGCTTCTCAATAGGTTTTATTAGGATACTTAGTATATCTACTCAACTTACATACTGCAAAATCAATATTTTGTTGTGTGCAGTTGGTTAGATACATCAAACTTTTGATAATATCTTAATTGAGACACAAAAAGACCACTCTCATTCTTGTACTATATGGGGTCTTAACAAGTCTATATTTTGTATATTCAAATCTCTTTAAATTTTTTCAACATAACGAGACTTAGATATTACTATGCCATTAGTAGAACTTATGATTTTAAACCTTAAAATCGTACCAATAAGACTCATATCTTTCATCTCAAATTTAATGCATAAGAATACTTTCGTCTCATTAATGATTCTTATATTAGAACCAAACAATAAAATATCATTCATGTATAAGCACAAAATGATGAATACATTATTAACATATTTGTAATAGTCACACTTATCAAATTCATTAGAAATAAAGCAAAAGGATGACATGACATAATCAAAATTTTCATGCTATTGTTCTGGGGCTTGTTTCAATCCATATAATAGTTTAACAAGTTTACACACTTTGGATTCATTCTCACGGGCTCCAAAACCTTTCTATTGTTCTTTATAAATTTCCTTAGAGAGGTCACCATATAGGAAAGTAGATTTCACGTTGATTTCATGATTGTGATATCATATATAGATGTCAATATTATAATTATTCAAATTGTGGTCATTAGGGAAACATGAGAATATGTATCAAAATAGTCTATCCCTTTTGTATATATTCCTTGATAACTAACTTGGTCTTTTACTTATTCATTGTCTTGTCTGCATCTAGTTTCTTTTTAAAGATCCATTTACAACCCATAGTACAAACAACCAAGAGGTAAATCAACCAATTATAAAGTATCATTCAAGAGAATTGATTGAGTTTTATCATTAACATCTTCTTTTCAAAACTTAACTTCCGGTGAGGTCATAGCCTGTTTAAAGGTGATAAGATCATCCTCAACATTGAAGGTAACAAAGTAACCTCTAAAGTCTTTAGATTTGTAACCCATTTACTTCTCTTTGGTTCGGTTATTTCCTCAAAATAGTTTAATTAAAAATAACATTATGAGGATCACCCCATATTTATCATCATTTCCTCATAATCTCTAGAAGACATACTTTGGGGCACATCAATTTTTATAAGAAACACATTCTCAATGAATATGACATCAAGGAGTTTTACAATCATGTTGAAATCTATGTCAGATACATATGATCTAATGACTAAGAATCTATATAGATTGATAACTAGTTTCTATGTAACCTAAAAATATGACATCAACAGTTTTAGGGTCCAATTCTTTTTCTTGTATTTAGGGATAAGTGCTTTTGCAAGATACTTTCATACTTTGAGATATTTGAGATTGATCTTTTAATCATTTTAAAGTTTAAAAGAACTATTTTTCGTATGCTTATGAAAAACTTTATTCATAATATAGTAAGTCGTATTCAAAACTTCCCCACATGTACGTAAGTAGCTCAAAACTTTGTAGTAAAACATTAACTATATCATACATGTTCTGCTTTTTCATTCGATTATCTCATTAGACTGAGGTGAATAAGGAGCAATAACCTTATATATAATATTGATATTTTGATAGTATTTTTGAAAAATATTTGAGTTATATTCTATGACTCTATCAAACCTTAATCATTTAAGTACACTACCAGTTTAGGTTTTTGCCTCATTTCTAAAACTTTGAATTTTTTTAAAGCTTCATATTTACATTTAATCAAATAAACATAACAATATCTACTACAATCATTAATGAACGTAATAAAATATCTTTTGTTATCCATAGTTGTCATTCTATTAGATTCACAAATATCAGTATATACTAAATCTAATATTTTGGATTTTCGATCAATCATATCAAAAGGTTTCCTAGGTTGCCTGGCTAGCACACATGTTTCACATTTGTGCTTTCTATCTATGATAGTCTTAGAAATAAGATTTAAGTTCATTATTCGTTCATGAAATAAAAATTAATATAACCCAACTTTTCATGACATATACATCAAATGATTCAATATTTAAAGCAAGATGAAGAATAAGATGTTTTATTTTCATTAAAATTCATAGAAGAATCAATTATAAGTTCAACATGAATTTTGAACAAATCCTTTACATCACATAAATGACCTTTTCTAAAGAAATACCATATACTAAGTCATGTAATTATGATTACTATATTTGTAATCTAATCCCAAACCCTTCCTAACTAAAACTAGATCACTTAGGATATTCTAACGAATTATAGGAATATGTCTAACTCCTTGAAAAGTCAAAGCCTTTTTTGAAGAAAACTTCAAATTTACATGCCCGTTGCCCTTGACTTTAGCGGTTGAACAATCACTTAAGGTCACAATTCAGCCAAAGATGGTTTGGTAAGACACAAATAGAGAACGATCAACACAGACATTCACATTTTTCTAATGTCTACAATCGAGTAATGTGACCCATAAATAGAAAAGATTTTAGGTTTAAGAAATAGATACCCATTTTTGGCTTCTATACTCTTCATCTATTGCAATGTCTATCAAGAGATCATTTAGGGTAATCTTACTCTTTTTATGCTTTAGATTTATAATGAATCCCTCCCAAGAGTTAAAAACATCTTAATAATAGACATATCAATAAATTTATCAAGAAGTTCCATCTTGTCTTTCTTAAGACCATGACATAGAAATTGAAACTCGCCCATAGATCTTTTACTGTTGTGGAAGGTAAAGAACTATATACGTTGAATAAAACATTCAATAGTACTAATAATATATAACAATGACACAAAGTGTCATTTCATGTGGTAATTTTATTTGAACTTTTTGAGTTAGAAACATTAGGTTGGGGACAATCTGATTCGATGAATGCATGCAACCCTAACATAATCAACCAAATTTTTATGTGTTGTTGTCATTATTTAAAGTGGGGATCATCAAACATTTTTTACATCAAGGTCATGTCGACCTTAGGTCGGAGAGTAATAGATGAAGGCATATCTATGATTAGTTATTTCTCTAAGATTGATGGAAAAACCATAGGCCCACATGCATAAACAAGTAATATGCAATAAATTGGAACATGATGACATCAACAAAAGCTACATATCCATGGAAATCCAATGAAACAAGCAAAGTAAAGCAGAAATTAGAAATAGACTTATTTGATTGAGTCGCTCTTACGGACTTACCTTAGAGAAATCATCACTCTGCTATAAGATATGTATGGGTATCAATACCTTTCTCGCATGATAATACAATCACCGTGGGCAGGAGCACGTATCTAAACTCAAGCCAAAAATGGAAGGAAGGAGCAGAAGGAGACTGTGTGTGAGAGTAACTGTTGTGATTAGGGAGCCCTAATCCAACTTTATACTAAAGCTTGCGATCTAGATACCATATTTACTACAACCAGTCGCACATCTTTGCTCTTCGGGTTTGCCGCACAACCATGTCTCTTTATAAAGGATCCATTTGACTATTAGATTAAAATCTCTTGTGTAAAAAGAATATCAAAGGCAATTCTCGAACCCGACCCACACATGTTTGTGTGTGGTCTTTCATGTCCTCACAAAACTCTTTGAACTAAGATTCATAAGCCACCTTCTATATAAACAAAAATGTAGAATTCTTTCATCAATATGAGACTAAAGAATATCCAATGGAATTTACATGCACAAGACCCTCAAACATGTTATTTTCACGCTTTTAGACTTCCACTTAATCAAAGGTATATCAAATAAATACTTAGAGATACTTAACATGAACTAAATGCATTTAATGTCACATGAATTTAATTAACCCAACAATCATTAATTAGTCATTAAGTCTAACATGCAAATGGTCATTTATTTTCCAGAATTATTCCTTCTAGTTTTTTCTGCTAGACTAACAAAAATTGATTTAAGTATCAACTTATTCATCTCAAATTTAAGACTTACCTTTGAAACTCAAGCTATAAGATCATTAAAAATGTCACATGCAAGGAGCGACGCTTCTCCTGAATGCAAGGTCATCAATACACCACCCTGAGCGAAATATATGCTACCGTCTGCTCAAGATGTTCTTCTAAACCCTTAACCAAGACTTTGAATAGATAGACACTTTCTTTTCTTTTTCTTTGAAGAAAGAATTGTCTTCCTTCCACTCACGTTGATTATCCGAAGATAGGGAAATTAGAAATTCAATTGTTGGGGTTATCAATTATCATGTTAATTCATTCGTGTCATTTACGGGTTAATGCAGCCTGAATTTTTTTTTCATGTAAATTACAGACTTTTCGTGTTAATTGCTTGCGTAATGTGTCTGAAAATTCTTGCACCCCTATCATTTGTTTGCTTGAGTAACAAGATTTCGAAACGACCGGCAAATTTCAGGTCAAATATGACACCTTGGAAGTCAGCCTACTGTGTCGAATATCTTAAGATGGCGGAGGCTACGACATGATTAATCTAAAATGGTGATAATGGGAGTGTAATTTAAGATTTTCACCCACATTCTTGACTAGGAATTGTATTTTTCTAGTGAAAATTAGATCTTAAACATATGTTTTAAACTTAAACGAGAAACTAGCTCATGTTCAGCTCATCCAGTTTGACTCGTGTCAGCTCGGCTTAAATGTGCTGATTTATAGACATAGGCAAGTTTTTAAGCTGGTTAGTGAGCCATGAACAGCTCATCCAACAACAGCTTTAGCATCTGAAATTCCACCCCTAGGGCTCTTCTCGGTTTCCTGGAAAATGCTTAGAAGATTTTCCCGTCGAAATTTGCTTCTCTTTGGTTTTCAATAAAGAGGACTTCGATGGAAAATTCAAGTGTATTCGATTTTAATGTTGCAAGCCCAGTGCTTTTGAACTCGTGTCATGGAAGCAAATGACGTCCACGCATTAACACAGTAGTCGTGGCTGATCGGGATCGTCGTGTCTGCGCGCGAACAGGAAGCGACAAGCCAGACTCACTGTTCATGTAAACCTGGGATGTTCACGTAGAGGCGATTTCCGGTCTCTGCGGGGACCTATTTAGAATGAAACGGATTTGGGGAGTGAAAATGGAGACGAAAGAGGAAAAGAAAGAAAATCTCAAATGAGAATCGGAGCAGGGATGGGGATAGCAGGTTCTCGTCCCACGAATTCTGACCCTTTCTCTCATTGATCGTAAAAAATTAAGTTCATCTAAAAAATATAAAAAATTATAAGAAAAAATAAATAAATAAGTATCATTTTTTTAATTCGTGAACTCATCGTTATTCCTCATATTTCATCTATATCAAATTTTAAAATATTTTATATAAATTAGATTTTATTTCAAATATAAAGATGAAATTCAACATGTGTTTAAGCATTTTTTTTCAATAAAAACATGAAAATGAAACTGTTTTTACTCCTGAAAATAAAAATAAAGATGAGGACTGAAACGAGGATGGAGGCGAAAACTTGGATGAACATCTCTACAAACAAGTCAACATGTTCAAAGTGGTCTCTGGCACGAAACGGATGGATTGCGATCACCAGCAGAGCGAGAAGGGTTCGAAGTCTACACGCGGTAGGTCCGTGTCAAGCAAGCTATTGACCCGGTATAAGTGCAGAGAGAGCAAGTCCCCGGTCAAATCTCCAACACATTAGAAGCAAAATAAATAATAAAAAAACGCCAAAATCCCTCTGACGTTACCCTATATATATATATATATATGTGAGGCTTTAACTCCATCCTCGAAACACCGTTCCCGTATCAAATACTCTCTCTCTCTCAGACCAACAAACGTCCAATTTCGACGGCTTTCTGACGCCACCAACGAAGAGAAAATCACACTTTAAGTGCGTTTCTGTTGCAGTAATGGCGTCCTTAGATAGACGAAGATTTGCTGCTTTGGCATTAATGGTTTGTTTCATCTTGAGTTTGTGCATTCAGCCACTTCAAGCAAGCAGGCCATTGGTAGAAAGTATGGAGAAGAGAATCGGTTTGCTTTTCGTGTCGCTGTCGAGGGAACCAAGGACTCCCTCTCGCCCTTCATGCATCACCACCATTCCGATGAGTTGCAGAAGGATGCAAGAGATGCAATTTCCCGGCAGCTCTGATGGGTTGGGTTCGGTCCCGGCTTACCCACCTCAGATGATGAAGTTTGGCTGATTTTAATGGTTCCCCGAATAAAGGTCCTCAAAAAGGTGACGGGAGATCATATGATGAAGATTTTTATTAAAAATATCATTTTTTGGTGTTTAATTTTTATTATTTTTAAGAACACGGGCTTGATGCCAAAAGAAAAGGGATCAACATAAGATGTAGAATCAAGATCTGACAACAAAATGAAAATTACGATTTTATTGTATTTCTTTTGTTTTTGACAGAAATTAATGATAAATAAAACAAAATTTAAAATAGTTAGTGGAATGGGTGATATATTCTCTGGTGTGGGAACTTCTTCTTTGTTTTGTTCTTGTATGGTGTCAACCTTAAATGGATGATGAGCATCGTTTTTATTAGAAAACAAGTCGAGTAATAAAGGTGTCAATTGTAAAAGAGTAGGGGTGAATGGTCAGTGTGTTCATGTGATAGATATGTGTGTGTGTGTGTGCATGCGTGTATTATTTATGTGTGCGTGCGTGTGTGTGGAGAGAGAGAGAGAAAGAGAGAGGCTTTCTTATTTAAGAAATTCAAGTCAGCAAATGTTTGTTGCTCATCGGACAATCTTTGGTTAACCTATATGCATGTTAAGTAGACTTTGGTTGTTCATGCCTGCATTCCCGGAAAACGGTGTGACTTCTTGATCAAGAATGTTATGCTCTCCTGTCAATGCTCCATCAATCCAATTTGATTCTAGTTAGTCCTTTGATGTGTTCTGATCAATGTTGCGTGAAATAAGACATTTACTTGGGAGAGAGAGAGAGAGAGAGAGAGAGAGAGAGAGAGAGAGAGAGGCTTTCTTATTGAAGAAATTCAAGTCAGCAAATGTTTGTTGTTCATTGGACAATCTTTGGTTAACCTATATGCATGTTAAGTAGACTTTGGTAGTTCATGCCTGCATTCCCGGTGTGACTTCTTGATCAAGAATGTTATGCCTTTGATGTGTTCTGATCAATGTTGCGTGAAATAAGACATTTATTTAGAGAGAGAGAGAGAGACCATGCCTCGACGCGCTGAGAAGCAATTGAACAGAGAAGCACGAGAATCTAATCTCATTTGCCGGCCTTCATTTTTTGATCTCAGGTATATTTCTTAATAGAGAGGATTATAAGGAATCTTACTTTTCATATCGTTTCAATATGTAGGAATACCTTTTTGTCAATCTCGATGAATTTGATTGCTAACATGAAGATATTGGAGATTTTGGATTATTTGAATTTCGGATATTTTACTTTCAATTTCTAGATATTTTATGTGAAGCTTCACCTGGCATTGCAGTAGTATTAATGCTTGCCAGCGGGTTCGTTGGGTGAACGTATAGATGTAATTTCCAATAGAATTTACATATTACGAATGTTTCAAATCCATATTATGCACATGCGCCGTATACTTAACAGCTGTAAATACGTGGAAAAAGTTAAGCTTATATTAGAAAATTCAAAGGAAAAAGGGTTCTTGATTTGACTTGCCAGTTAAAGACCAAAAGATATATATATATATATATATATATATATATATATATATATAGAGAGAGAGAGAGAGAGAGAGAGAGAGAGAGAGAGACGTCTAATGGAAAAATACCTTCACATCTCATTCGTTTTCCTCCTTTGGTAAAGTCAGCTTTCAGTCGGTCTTGGTGGTCTCGCATCCCTTTCTGTCCGAGTTGACGTTGCTATTAATATGGGTCTCAAAGGATTAAGTAATTTTGTACTCTATAATCTTCCTGTGCCTTCAGGCGAGTAGGAACACCAATGCCTTAAAGCTACACGGCCGGTTTGAAGCCAAACCCAACGACTCTAAGCAAAACCAAACAAGGTTTGGAACCGAAACTGGTGAAACCGGATCACGAACCAAGACGGTTTATCGATTTCAGTTTCAGATCATTCATGAAACTAGAACCATAACTAGTGATTTAGAATTGTCCATTCCCAAAAAAAAATTATATTTTATCTTTTTAATATTTTATTGGTTCCGACCAGTTTAGGACCCAAACTGGAATGGTGCCAGTTCCTTGTCCAACTATTCAAAAATTGGCCGATGGATCTTTTGCATTTCCCAGAAACTTTAGTGTGTTTTAACAATTTCTAGTATTTTTGCTATTCTCTTTCTTAATTTTGGCCAATTCTTTAGACGTGCTTTGAAAATTTTCCCAAGTTCAGCTCATTTCTTCACTAGCATGTACGTTGACTATCACTATCACTTAATCAAATATACAATAAATATTACAACTGAAATGGGTCTATTCGCAATCATTCCTCCCCTAAGAACAGGGCAATAGTATCATTACCATTGATCGGACTCGAAGATCTTGGTCTTTTAACTCCTTCTATGCCACAAGATTGAATGCAATGGCAACTAAAGATCTCATGATGACGATAACTCACTTGTTTAGGAGGTTGACTCATTAGTTGAAGATGATAAGTTTGATACGCCCATGTTGACACCAAAAATCGAGGCAAAGTGAGGAGTATCCGAGATATTCAACACTTGGGTAAGGTGACTCCGTCACAAGGATGGGTATCGAGATGTTCTGACCGTTAATTACAATAGACAACAAAAGAAGATCAGTCCTATCTTCATGATATTACAGTAGCGGGAATGAGGCAATGAAAAGTTGAAGTTGAGGAACTTGCCGACAAAAAAGAAAGGAAAACTTGTCTATTGTCACCGTAAGAACTCGATAAGTGAAAAGCATAGAGGCCAGTTGGGCATCAATCACTCAATCAATACTAGTCTTTTACTTTCATTTCTCTAGTAACAGTATAACATAGCTTTAGCTATATGTTACTACTTTCCTGGTTGTGAATGAGATAGTGGTCACTTTCCTGGTTGAAGGTGTTGGGATACGCCCACATGAATTCTCGGGGACCCGTGACCATCTTCTAAGCTTTATCCAAATGCTTTGAGAATGAGGTTCAATGTTCTTTGGCATGCTCATACTTCTCAAACACCATTCAGTGCTACTCAAATTGAGTCGACCTTCTTGGTAACAACACATTTTTTGGCACGTCCACTTAGACACACTCTTTGATACTATGTGGACACACTCTCGATATAAGTAGCTGATGGCATCCCATAGTATTGACTTCCAAGCATTGAACATGGCTAATCAATCTAAAGCAGTTGTATATTGGTGTCACACGACCCGTTTGGCCAATCCTCAATTTTTATTCTAGACAAGCACAACACGAGACTGGGCCATTCTCATCCCAGTCTCTTGTCGACAGTGAACTGGCTTTCGAATGTTTAAAGTTGTCTATCCAAGGCTGACTATACTCACATATGGACAATGTTCAACGATCTCCTTTGTGAATCATGATAGAGACCATGTGCACTATGATCACGAATCAGCTAGCCGCATTGCGAGAATAGGAATCACTAGCTGAAAGGTGCAAGCAGGCAGCCAAGGTTGCGCTCAAGCACATAACCATGGACAACTTTCGAAACATACACCGAACGTTTTTCCACCTCTGAGTCAATGGCCATCCGTCATCCGGATCTCTGACCTTACGATCCAGTGACACATATCGGTCTTACACTTACCACACCAACGTTCTCCTCAACAATTCATATGGGACAACCACTTTATACTATAGGTGGAATACCCATTCCCATCAATATGATGTTGGGGGCACATATCAAGTGCCTCAACCCCCGATACCACCACCCATCTCTAGTTTTATGATACCATTGGCGAGTGTTGGTTTTTCTTCAATTCTTTCACCGCTTTTTACTGAGGTTCACTCCCAAGCATTCTCCTATATGTTTGTCTTCCCATCGATAGCAATTAGTCGGCCCTTCTAACAACATCGGGACACTTTTGGCCAATTCCACCCCTAATCCTAAGGACCTTCCTTTAAATTAGGAAGAGGTAATCAACCTACTTCTGATATATGTCCTTGAAGTTTGACGTGGGAGGAGATACAGAAGGCCTTCCCAAAGCCGTATAAAATATACAACCTCAACCTACTTCCAGTGGCTTGATCAACCAACCATAGAAAGTTGGTGAAACCTTCAATGCCTTCTTTGAGAGGTTTCATGATATGACAACTTATTACCAAATTCAATTTACAGAAACCCAATTCATCGCTTTGGCCAAGAACTGTTTAAGTTCAAAGGCCAAGAAGGGCTTGGTGGGTTATTTCTGTTTGAACTTGTTGCAGCTAGAAAATTGAGCAGTTGAGCTAGAACACATCCTCAGCGCTCTCGATGTACCTACCAACCATCAAACAAGATGGCCAACTGAAGAAGTTTCGGTGTTAGTCCATCATCTCGTGCATTAAAGAGATTATGCCAGAGATAAATGCTGACAATCCCAATTTTGTTGATGTTATGATGGTCGAGTTAATGTGGTGGCCGTTGTACACCTATACTACTTTACGACCTCCCAATAGCGAGGAGAAGAAGTTGGATGTTAAAGAGTCCTTCCTCTTTGACATTAATAAGTCCAATAAGATCTTTGATCTATTATTAATAGACCATTAGATCAAAACATCTATCCCTTCTAGGGAAGAAATGAAAAAATTGGCGAGGTATTGCAAATGGCATAATACTAATGCTCACAATACTAACTAATACATTAAATTCTACATTGTAATATAGAAGACTACTAATGAAGGTTGTTTAAAGTTGTGGATATACAACTTGGTACAAATATTGATTCATTCCCGACTACCACTGCAACTTCTGTAGATGATAGTTTCGCCTTGCCTCTCTATATGATTTTAGCTGACAGGATCAAGCTACATGGGACTGACAATCGTGGTTTTTAGTTAACATTGACTCGCCCCAGGTTTGAAGGCAGACATAATGACACAAGGTTGTGGATATTCCTCTTCCTAAACGACCTTCATGGGCTAAAGAAGAGACAAGCATTCCCAACAACTCCGAATATCAATGAAATGAGCCAAAGTGGCCTTATCAATATTGAGGTCCACCTCTCTTTTGGAAAACCTGCATGATGAGTCCGTCAAACGACAACTTAAATATGAGGAATCTTCTCGAGAAAGATTTCAACCATATAAAAGGGAGATCATATTTACCCCGAAGAGAATGGCTATGCTTCTAGAGCGAGTTACATGGATTTCGTCAAGGCATTCACATCATCAACGTCACTTTCGACAAGATCCCTCCATGTCGAGGCCGTATAGTAAGGCATCGGCAAACAACGAGATCAGATAGTGGGTTAGGAACTCATGGTCAAAATGTTGCTCCCAACTCTATCCACCACACCTCACATGAACACCAAAGAGACGTGTTTAGAGGAGGTTTGCATAAGAACGCAAGCAATTCCATGAGGAGCCTGATGAACGAGAAAGCATTTCTCATCAAGGTGTCGATCTCCCGTCTCATTCTACTAGGGTGACTATGCGAGGGGTACATTCATCCGGATTCCAGAATCTCTTTCGGGAATAGGTGAAGAGTTGTGGTAAAAGATGTGTTAGGTGAATCTGTAGTAAGTGAAGTAGTGCAAGATAAAATTAAGGCAAAGAGGGCATTTACAAATTGTATTATGTAAAAAAGACTAGTGAAGAGGTTTATAAGAAAGCAAACAAAGAAGCAAAAAATACTGTTGTCAAAGAAAAAGCCAAAATTGATGAGAATTTATATAAAAAACTTAACTCAAAAGAAGGTAAAAGAAATATTTTTAAGATAGTTGAGGTTAGAGATAAGAAAACTAAGGATCTTTCTTTTGTTAGACGTATCAAATATGAGGATAAGAAGATTTTAGTGGCAAATGATGATATCAAAATAGATAGAAAAAATTATTTCTATAAGCTTTTTAATGAAAATATAGATGTTAGTATTAATTTAGGAGAAAACAAAATCAGAAAAGTATTTAAGTCATAATTTTTATGGATGTATTCAAAAGAATGAAGGCAAAACGCTCTTAAACATACAAAGGTTGGTAAATATGTAAGACAAGACAATATTCCTATAGAAGTATTTGAAATTATAGGAGAGACGATGATCACTTAGCTCATAAGACTATTTAATGAAATATGGAGAAACCAAAATATGCATAAGAAATGGAGAGCGAGTACACTTATACTCATATAAAAGAACAAGGGAGACATCTAAAATTGTATAAATTATTAGGGTATCAAGTTAATAAGTCATACTATGAAATTATGGAAAAAAGTAATTAACCTATTTAAATGTCTTATGGAACATTTTAGATCAAAAACAAAAAACCTTCACATAATATTTATTGATATATAAACTTATGATAGAGTGTCAAGAGATGTTGATGTCCTTTAGAGAATCTTAGAAAAGAGAAGTATTTGATTAATATATATAAATCTTATAAGAGATATGTATGATGGTGTAAAAATATGTGTGATGACTCATGAAGGATTGACATACTTCTTTAAAGTTAATATTGGGTTACATTAGTGATCTACTTTAAGTCTATATTTATTTATATTGGTTCTTGATGAGTTGAGAAAACATATTCAATATGAAGTACACTTCTTTAAAGTTAATATTGGGTTACATCAGTGATCTACTTTAAGTCTATATTTATTTATATTGGTTCTTGATGAGTTGAGAAAACATATTCAATATGAAGTACCTTGGTGTATGTTATTTGCAAATAACATTGTATTAGTAGATGAGTCTAAGGAAGAGGTTAACAAAAAATTGAAACTATGGAGAGAAACATTATAAACTAAAGGCTTTCAACTAGTAGAACAAAGATAAAATATATAGAATGTAAGTTTGATCGTTTGGTTACTTCAAAGGATATAGAAATTAAAATTGGCACACATTACATCTCTCATAAAAAAAGTTTTAAATGTCTAAGGTCAATTTTTTAAAGTAATGAAAAAATCAATGGAGTTGTTACACATAAAATTAATGTTGGTTGGTTAAAATGGAGAAGGGCGTTAGGTATTCTATGTGACAAAAAGATACTAATTAAAGTTGAAAGATCCTTATTATAAAGCAATAATTAGAATAGGTATGTTTTATAGTTCTGAGAGTTAGGTGGTTAATCATCAATATGTACAAAAGTTGTTCGCGGCATAAATGAAGATGTTGAGATGGATGAGTAGTCATCCAAAAAAAGGTCGTATATATAATGAGGTTATTAAAAACAAATTGAGAGTGACATCAATAGAGGATAAAATGAGGAAAAATCGTTTAAGATGGTTTGTACATATAGAAAGATGATCAAAAGAAGCTTTAGTAAGAAAGTATAAAAAACTAAATTGTAAAAATATTAAAAGAGGAAGAGGAAGATAACAAAAGTGTTAAAAAGAAACAATAAAGAATGATTTACCTCATATTGAGTTAACTATTAGCTTATCACATAATAAGACTATGTGAAAACAAAGAATCCATTTAGCTGACCCCATCTAGTATGGGAAAATACTTGGGTACCAATGTCATGCACCACCAAACTTTGAATTATTATTGGTGGCAGAATCCTTACCATAATTGACAAGCCATGACCGATAATAATCTTCTGGCAAAGGTAGCATTTTCATGCAATAGTTAGTCAGTCCTAGAGAGATGGGGTCAATGCCATTGATCGGCAAACCAATGATTGCTCAAACATCTAGGATTATTGAGGACGTCATTCCAAATGAGAATTGAAACCAATTATGCATAGAAACACAAAAGGAAAAGAAAGAGCTCAAGAAGTGGTCATCAAAATGGATAGCTAAACAAGACAACATTATGAGGTTGTAAATACTCCACTTCATCCATAAATAATGCTTCTACTCTTGAGCCCGATCAAGCCAATCAAGGTAAAGCTACTTGATAGGCATCCATGAATGAATGAAGTTGGGACATCAGAACTCATTGTACAATAGAAGCAAATGAACAACATGAAAGTTTGAGAGTCCTATCAAGGCAATCGTAAGGGATAGGACAACATTGGCATAGGAGTTAAAAGTCGTGGCAGTTGATAGAGACAAAAGAGGCAAATGGTAGGAGAGATATCAACAAGAATGAAGTAGGGAGAGGGAACAAAGAAACCCAATCTTTATAAGCTGTCAAATGATATCATAAAAAGTGAAGAATCTTAAAATCACGTGAACTAATATAACAAAAGATTTTCGGCATAGGTAATTAATGAAATATGACTTTCCCGCTCGATAAGCCTCAGAGAAGCCATTGGGAGAAATATATTGATGTCAAAAATTAAGGCAAAGTGGGTAGCATCCGAGATACTCAACGTTGGGGTCAGGTTAGTCTATTACGATGATGAACATCGAGGTGTTGTCCGACAGTTAATGACAACTAGCAACAAAAGATCGGGTCTACCTTCAATGCATTGGATCAGCAGGAACGAGGTAATGAGAAGTTGAAGCTATGAAACATGTTGACGAAAATGAAGGGAGAGATTTCTTGCCTCCAAAAGAACTCTACAAATGAATATGGCAGAGACTAGTCGGGCATCAATAACCCAGTTAGTACCAATCTTTTACTTTCATTTCTTTCCTTGTATGTAACATAGCTTTAGCTATCTGTAATGACTTATTCTGTCGCACATGCTTCTATCTTGTTTGCTTATCAAATCGTGATCTACTTGAGCTTGTGGTGTCAAAGGTGCTGAGATGCAGGCACAAGGATTTGTAGGGACCTGCAACCGTCGCCTAATCCTTATCCAAACCTTTGAGAATGGAGGTTTGTGTTCTTTGGTATGCCCTGCACTTCACAGATGTCATCCAGCAGGACCGCATGAGCACTACTCGAATTGAGTCATCCCTCTCAGCAACAACAACCGGCCATGCATCTCGCTTCAGCTTTCCCATTGTATGCCATAAGATGTCTTACTTTTAGTTTTGGTTTCGGTTTTTTTTGCTGAAAACAACCATAAAAAATACTATGTAATGCCTTCTTAATAAGAATGCAATGTCATGTGAACTTCAATGTGTGCACATAATCAGCAAAGAATTGGGCTGGTAAGCTGGTCCGAATGAACCGAACAACCCTTGTTCATTTCTTGGATCATTTTCTCTACGAACCGCTAGCCGAACCTCTGTTCAACCTGTTTAGGAATGGCTAGTCATCCTTTAGGAGCCAGGGCAAACTGAGTTGAGAGAAGGATTTCCTTAAATGGCCTAAATACATGGCTATCTTACCTAAAGTATTTTTTTTGTGAACAGGTTAAAGCTACAAAAATGGCAATTCATACATTGTTTCAGAAAAAAAAAAGAGCCAACAGTACAATTACCTTAGGCATGATTTAATTAAAAATTTAAAAGATATTATTTATCGAACTTTCTGAGCCAAACTGAACTGAACATACCATGATCATGTTAAATTCAAACAGTTTAAGAACCAAACATGAACGAGCTAGAGACAAGGCAAACTAAGCCGCACTACAAAAGGCTTGTTTTGTGGACCCGCCTTAGCAAGAAGTCCGTGATAATACCACCAAAAACAGGTCAACACAAATGTAACCCTTTTTCTTTTCGTATCACTTGGGATAGACACGGACTTAGACTCTTTCGAGTTGTATTAGTCTCATATAATTTTATGTTCGTGCAAGAAACAAGTCAAACTGAGCATGGCCTGATTTCTTTCGTGTAAATCAATTGGACACAAAGATATGGACTTTTCAGGTCTCATTCGTGTGGTTTCGTGTCTGAATTTGCCATCCTTATGTTTAATTAGGTGCATCCATGAAAATCATCTACATCAAACAAAATAATTCCTTTAGTGATTGTATCTGGATTCGAATCAGTGACCATGATATGTTGTATGACGACAGTTGTAGGTAAAGTGAGAGCACCATCTTGACCAACTTGACCGCCTCGGTCAGACCTTGAAGCTGACTGAGTCCTTTTCCACTGGCCGAGTGAAACCCAGTAATTCATGTGGTGACTTGTACCTACACCAAAGCACTATCAGCAAATCTTGGCGTGGGTTATACCTGACCCACCAGTTAATCGCTCGTGGAAAGACAGAGACTTGACTGGACTCATGGTAGAGTCAGCTTCAAGTCCTACCTTTGAATACAGAACCTTGATTTTCATTCATACAAGTAAAATTTCGAATTAATTGGTTCAAGACTTCAAGTATGAGTCTCTAAAACTGGTGTAATACAAAGAAAATTCAAAAGCTGGGTGATAACCCACCAGGCAATCGCTCGTGGAAAGACAGACTTTCTCAAGGAAGAGTCAGCTTAAAGTCCTACCTTTGAATACAGAACCTTGATTTTCATTCATACAAGTAGAATTTCGAATTAATTGGTTCAAGACTTCAAGTATGATGTCTCTAAAACTGGTGTAATACAAAGAAAATTTAAAAGCTGGGTGATACCTGACCCACCAGGCAATCGCTCGTGGAAAGACAGACTTGACTGGACGCATAGTAGAGTCAGCTTCAAGTCCTACCTTTGAATACAGAACCTTGATTTTCATTCATACAAGTAAAATTTCGAATTAATTGGTTCAAGAATTCAAGTATGATGTCTCTAAAACTGGTGTAATACAAAAAAAAATTAAAAGCTGGGTGATACCTGACACACCAGGCAATCGGTCGTGGAAAGACAGACTTGACTGGACTCATGGTAGAGTCAGCTTCAAGTCCTACCCTTGAATACAGAACCTTGATTTTCATTCATACAAGTAAAATTTCGAATTAATTGGTTCAAGACTTCAAGTATGATGTCTCTAAACTTGGTGTAATACAAAGAAAATTCAAAAGCTGTAGAAGTATTCATCATGACTTTCAATGACAATAAAATTTACTCAACATCATTGACAAATGCCGTAGTCAGAAATTACACACTCATCATCTTTTGACAGGGTAAGTCAGTGTAAAACCTGAACCTCACAAACAAAGATACTTATGGGTATGTACTACACGCACACATGTGTACATGTATATACATATACATATATATGTGTGTATGTATATACATATATGTATGTATATATGTATGTTTACATATATATATATATATATATATATATATATATATATATATATATATATATACATGTGTGTGGATTGAAGCAAAGAGAAGCATGTGCGGATGCCTTGGAAACCAGGGAGTGTCGTTGGACTTTTGAATCCTCAAGCCAGGTTCGCTTCAAGGTGGTTTTTCAGAGAAAGAGAGTTCATAGATGCTATATATGTAGAACTTTTTATTTCTCTGGTTTTTGTTTTATACTTTACCTTGGTTTTCCATTAAGGCTTGGGAGAAATGGCTCTCTGATTTAAATTAAGGAAAAGGTTTTGGTTAAACCATTTTTGTAAATTGCTTTGAAAGATTAGAAAACAGTAGCCCATGAAATTAGAAAAGAAAGCCCATCTTTCTAATTCCATGGATACAATACGGTGAGGCTTAGTGTGGCCACATACACTTATATAGTCTATTTAGCCACTTGAGTTGAATCATGATACAAATTTTCTTCCCACTATTCAATGGATTGTCCTATTGTATCAATTTTCAGTTATATAATAGCATTAATTATTATGAGTTGTATAGGTTATGTGGTTTTTCATAATCAATATATTTTACGAACTTAAGTATTCCTTTAGCTGTGCAGTTTTCTAAGACAACCAAGAACGTGTGTACATATCTCAAGCCCATGTATGAAACATGCTTAGAGAACAAATCTTTAGATATGCTTTTAGCCAAAGAGTTTATTTTCATATCCTTAGTAGTCATATAAGACATTGATATTTCATTCTTTTAAACCATATCATGTACATAATAGTATTTAACATTATATCAAACTTCTGGAGTTATCTACTCCACTCTTTATCAAAATTATGGTTACATTATTATATATGATAACTAACTTATTGGTTATGACCAATTTTAAATCTTTATGAAGTGGTTTATCAAATGGCACTAGTTACAACTATATTAAAAGTAACATACTCAACTTTTTATATATGAAAGCTATGGTTTCTTATCTCCTACATAATTAAGAAACAACACTACCTTTAAATAAGAAAAATATGATCCGGGGTTGGCTTGCCATCTTTGTTTTCAACAAAGTCAACATCTGAGTATCTAACTACTTTTAGTTCATTTGCCTAATGCCATAATTTCAAATCCCTTGTCCCTTTTAGATATCTCAAAATCTTTTTTCCTTCAACCTTCAATGTTGTCAACCAATATTACTTTAATACCTATTTACAAGACCAACAATAAAGCTACTATAAGGTCTTGTAAAAATATAGCATATATCAAACTGCCAATAACTTGGGCATAAGGGATATTTGGTTTATCTTTTTCATCATCAAGACAATCAACTTATTTTATCCTTTAACAATAAGTGTATTTGAAGGTTCACAGTCACCCATTCTTAACTTTTTAAGGATATAGTTGATATCTCTTTTAACTCAAACATAATAGTTTTGATTCTCTATCATAAGTAATTTTTATACCTAGAATAGAATATAGGATACCTTTCTCATATCCTTCATTTCAAACTTGAACCTTAATCATGACTTAATTTTGAAAATCATATCATTATCATTCGAAGTCAACATAATGTCATCTACATATAAAGATATAATAACAAAGTGGCTCCCACACTTCCATACATAAATACCATGATCAAGTTAATTGATTGCAAATCCCAAGTTCTATAATAACATTATGAAAAGTCAAACATTATTGGTGAGGTGACTATTTCAAGTCATATAGGAAGTATTTTAATCTATAAATATTATCTTTCTAGCCTTTAGCATCTATGATTTATATCTATATAAAATTGTACTGGGATGTACGTATCAACATAATTTATTCACTGCTTTTGTGGGAAATCTTTTGTAACCAACTTATCTTTAAACTTATCTATTGATTCATCAACTTTACAAGAATACTCATTTGCATCCAATTGTTTTTCTTCTCTCAAGAAAATCTCTCAATTCTCAAACTTGGTTTTTCTCAATAAATTTATTTTTTTCATGCTTTTATCTAGTCTACTAACTCGATGAACAAATAGCTTCTTTATAAGAGATATTATTAGTTATTTCATATAGATCTATATAATAAGATGTCTTCTCGGCTAAATAAATCTAATAATCATTTAAATAAGATAGAGGAGCTTGTGGTTTCTTATGACCATGATTCCGTTTGTGAAAGAACATTAAAATTGGCATCCATGGATCCAAATGATGGCTCATTTGGATCTATAATATCATTGACATTTCATTTATAAGGATATTATTCTTAGTCTTTTAAGAATTGTACGTCTCTACTCTTTACAAGTCGAGGTGCTCATCTTAAAATTGATATCTTTTAGAATCTTTTGGGCATTCAATTAAAATATACCTCAAAAATATATTGTCTAGCTTTTTCTATATTGGTCTAAGATCTTTATATATCCTATTGATCCTCACCTACTCAAGTTGCCTAGGTCTGGTTTTCTACAAAATCACAACTCATATGATACAATGTTATAATCTTACAAGATACTTTATTTAAAATATACGTGATTGTAGATATTAATTCTCCTCAAAGGACTTTAGGTAGAGATGTATCTTATAGCATGGACCGAGTCATGTTTTAAAGGATCATATTGTAACATTCAACTACACTATTTTGTTGAGGTATCTTAGGTATGGTATTTTATCTTGATATTTAAAAAAATATATAATATTCAAAAATCTCAAAAGAAGTGTATTCACTACCTCAGTTGGGTATCAAAACTTTAATTTTACAACCTAATTGGGTTTCAACCGCTTGTTTGTATTTCTTGAATGTATTTAGTGCCTTGGACTTATCTAGCAAAAGATATATATCTATACCTCAAATAATCATTTTCTTTATAGGACCTTATTCTAAAAGGTCTACAAATATCTATGTGAATAATTCCTACTAAACTTGTAGCTCTAATAACTTCTTTAGAAAAAGTTGTTCTCATCATTTTCCCTTATATACAAGCTTCACTCTTGTTAAATGAGGTTTCATTGAACTTAGATAATAAGTTGAAGTTAACAAGTTTGTTCAGCTTATTTAACATAATGTTCTATACTATACAATCACATCAATAATAAGGGCTCAATCAACGTAACCAAAAGAACTACCTTCATTATCATAAACATCAAGTCTAAAGAGATCCTACTCAAAATTAAAAATACTAGAAAAGATAATATGACCATGTTTTTTTATAGTTACTTTCTCATGTATAAATCCAACTTCAAAACCTTTTGAAACCAAAGCACGCACAATTGCGTTAAAGGACACAACACCTAGGACGTCAATATAAGTATTACTTCTCATATAAACACAATTCTCTATGTTGGAATTTATTTAGGTTGATAGCTTCATTGTTGCTCTTTGCAATGTGTTGAGTCGCTCCTATCCAAAAATATCATGGTCTAAGACATTCTGATACTTCAGGCTTCTCCTTATGCCTGCCTTTTTGGTTGTTTCACTCATTTCTCTTGTAGCTACAATAATCTCTCCTTTAGTGTCTTATCTCAATAATTGAAGTATTTTATAGTGAAAGTAGATTCTTGCATTTCTTAAATATTGAATCCTTTTTTGTCAAATTTGTCAAACCTTTTATTTGGTCTCTTCATATTTTGGTGGGAGCTAGACTTGATATCATCTTGTGCCAAGAAAAATTTTTCCTCATTGCTCGCACTTATTTATATGTCTTTATTCAATGGCTAATTTCAATAAGAGGGTGAGGTTAGAGTTTAACTTAAATACTATGGTGACCATGTTCTAAGAGGGTGGCAAGCGGTTTAAAATGGTTGAGATTTGCATATGGTTAATAATGACTATCTTGGCAACGGCTAAGTCTCTAGCCATGACTAACATTTTGGCATGTTTAACTATATTATCTCCTTCATTTTATATATTTTAAAGATATCAAATAAATAAAAAAGAAAACCAGCCTATGTAATATTAACAATGATATTGTTGGTACTAAATGAGACTGAAACAAAAATGTAATAGCAGAAATTTATATCTCCCTTTTATGTATAGGAAAACAAAACCAAGAGTCTTACATGTGACCTTATCTAATGCTTATTGTGAGAATAAATATGAAGTTATCAGTTTTTTCTTATCTGATAAGTCTCTACTTACTAATCAAAGCAGAGTTCGAGTTCCTATACCACAATACAGATAAAAGCATACAAGGATTTCACTCCTATGGCATTGCTTTGAGAACATTGCGATGATACCAGTGAAGTAGAGAGAAGTGTGTGTGTGGATGATGCCTCGGAAACAAGGGAGAGCATCGTTGGACTTTCAAATCACCAAGCAGGGTTTCCTTCAAGGAGGTTTTTAAGAGAAAGAGAGTTCGGAAATGTAATATATGTAAAGCTTTTTGTTTCTCTAGTTTTTGTTTTGTACTTTACCTTCCTTGATTTTTCCCTAAGGCTTGAGAGAAACATCTCCTTGATTTTTCCTTCAAGATTTTCACACATTCAAAACAAGATAATGGTTTCGGTTAAATCGTTTTATGAATTGCTTTTAAAGTTTAAAAACGATAGCTAATGAAATTAGAAAAGGGGGCCGATCTTCCTAATTTTATGGGTATGTTACGGTGAGCTTTAATGTGGTCGTACACACTTACATAGATAGTATAAGTTTCTTCGTTTACAAGCTTACCAGGCAACCCCTCTCAAGTTGACAAGGGAAAACAACCTCTAGAGACATACATATACCTGTAGGATTATACTTTGTCTATTATATTATAAATTAAATCTCCCATGGCCATCAATTTAGGAATACAACCTGATCAAATCCATATATAATAATTGAGCATCAAATATTCAAGAAGTTATAAAACTATTTTATTTCAAAATACTCATTGCCTCTTACTAGTTTACCGCACTTGCACACATATTATCATTTAGGCATGCCATACAATACAACATGAGCTGCCAAAAGCAAACTCCATGTACAACCAATGTGACTAATGAAGCAGCTAACAGTTTCATACCACTTGATTTTGTTCATTCGAAGTCCATATCGGCCCTAGGAATGCGCCCCCAAGTCAATAGCACGAAACAGGCTCCATGCAAACTGACGTTTCACCCCATACGCATAGACCTATAATCTAATGCGACCTAATATCCCCACTCACCTTTCAACGACATCCGATACTACCATGAATTTGGTGGATGTATATAAGATAATGTTTTACTCATACTCAAGTCCATTCATGTCATACTTAATGCTAGTAACAAAATAATGCAAATGCAACCTCGTCATCAATCATATATGAATTCAGATTATTTAACAAATAGTTTATAATTGCATGCATAGCTAGTAAACCAGAATAAAACTACCCTTAGCAACACATGGACCTGCATGAACTCTCACTTAGATCAAATTCTTAGAATACAAACCATTATACCATATTCCATATCGAACTCAATGGTTCAAAAAGCACGTGAATCGGGCCCAACCAACTTTAAACTGAATATAATACCCTAATTAGATCCTAAATAAAGTCCCTTGGTGCAAACTTTGTAATCTAAAATCCCTCAATTTATTGTCAAAATCATTATAAAACGTTTTGATATTAAGGTTTATTCTATTATAGACCTTATGCTTCAAAATGCGTCTAAAACAGACTTTGAATGGCCCCAAAACGACACAAAACCGTTGTAGGGATTTATTGATTCCACTTAAAAGATTCCAATCTAGTTAACCAATGAACCCGACTGAACCTGTCTTAGACCCGACCTAGATTCAAACTCGTGCCATGATCATTAGGTTCAGGACATTGCTGTGTCCAAACCAGTCCTGCTCAGATTCTATTCTCCTTGGTGGATATAGTTTGTCCCGGAAAAGACAGCTATCTTCGCCAGCAATGGTGACGGAAATCGGAAGGATAAAGAAAGAGAGAAGAAATCCTGTTGGTAGTCACCGGAATCCTTATATTTCCCGGTAATTTTGAGGTCGGCGGTGGCTGAGGACTGAACCATCATGTTCAGCTATGTCGCTTCTCTCATTTTTGTCCAGATTCGACGCCAAACATTGGCGTTTTGGCCGGAAACAGAATGATGGAGTTCATGGCTGCTCACTTGTTCGAATTGGTCTTCGCCCATGTCCTGTCTGCAACCATGTCTTTAACAGTGCCATGCTGGAAAACTCTGACGAGGATGCGTTTTTGACCAGCTGAGAAACTCTAGCGAGGGGAGAGAGAGAGAGATGCCCCCCGATGCAATTAATTGTGGCCGCCGGAGCAACCGATCGCTATGATGCATGGCTGATGGCACTCTATATATGACGGAATACCCGTATCGGGTACTTAGCTGGTACCGGTAAAAATTTTGGCTACATGTACAGATGTCCTTTTGTTATGCATAGGACAAGTAAGACTACAATACATATGAGTGAACTTGCTTCTGAAACCCAAAAGTGTTAAATTTTGATGCTTAAACTATACTTTATGAAATTGAGACTGTCATGTGATGTAATTTTCAGTTTAAATTACGTTTCTTGTTAGAAATAAAAACATGTTCTGTCAAAATTTAAATGTTTTAATTCTTAATGAGCTTTATGTTGTTATAGTTAATTCTTTGTATTTTAACTCTCTCTCCCTTTCTCTCTCTATATATATATATAATGGTGATGTACCCATACTTTATATTTTTTTAAAATGTTGTACCTTACCCATACTGTACCCGTATGCTTGCAAAGACCGATCATCATGTCAGCATGAGGGAGAGAGCTTGAGGGCGGAACCGGAGTAAAAATCAGGTTCTCTTTCAGGAAAGCGCTCCCTATCAGAGGTTCACACGTTCACAACGAAATATATGGTTCACTCAGTCTACAAACTCTCCTCTCTCTCTCTCTCTCTCTCTCTCTCTCTCTCTCTCTCTCTCTCTCTCTCTCTCTCTCTCTATCTATCTATCTATATATATATATATATATATATATATATATATATATATATATATATTCTTATTAGGTCATGCTTTGTTACTCGATAAATTAAAGTGTAGATTAGTAAGGGTAATTATTGAATAATTACAATAGTGTGGCAATTTATAATTGTATTTCTGTTTACTTTCTGGTTAATTCCCACTACCGCTAACTTGGATTTTCAGTTTCTTAGTGTCATACTTCTTTAAAATATGAAAAAGAAGACCTTCCTCAATCAGCGGTCGTCCTATGGCAATGTGCCATAGAGGCAACAACACCTTTTGAGTTCTTGAAAACACTACTTCAAGGCAGTCTTGCCTTCCATTTACCTTTTGAAGGCAAAGAGTGTAATATTTTACTCTTTTACAAATTTAAAATGGTGATATATATATATATCTCATATGCTAAAATTTTGTTTAATTTAATTAAAATATGTAAGTTAATCACTAAAATTGAGCGTGTGACAAGCAGTTAGAGCGTTACCTCACCTGGCATGGGACTCTGACTCACAAAATGAAGGTCGTGAATTTGAATCTTCGGAGCGTTCGTACCAGGTTCAACCTCCCCACTGTAACCAAGGGAAAAAATCCAGTGTCTTACAATGATTCATGAGGTTTGAACTGTATTATAACCATCTTATTTGTTGATTCTCAATTCTTACAAAATGTTTGATTCTTTATAATTCAACAATAAAGTATATTGTTATGAAATCAATAGTACATTCCATCCATACAATGAAAACATATATAGCTTTTCATAACGTTCTTAAGCTATACATTCGATACAGATTTAATGGATACATGTAACATGGTTAAGTTTAATTCAACAGGAACTAGTTTTAGGAAGAGTATGTCAAAAGAGGGAATGCTTTTAGTTTGTCAAAGACCGGGTCGAGTTTGAAATATGAGGCCGTCCACTATATTAGGACTCATAAAACTCAATATTATTACATCGAAATGTGGCTGCAGATAGAAATGATCGAATTGTAACTAGCCTATACGAAGTGGTTTGGGCTGGATCCGAACCAATGGAACTCTGCAGTTCAGTTAGCATGTGTTTGTTGCGTGGTGCCAGACCCCTAGGTCAAGTTCCTTTGAATCACCTCCCCATGTACCGAAGTTTTTTACTCAAATTGAGCTTATGGAACCCAGTTTCACGCCAATGACGGGTTCCACATTGAATAAAAGCACCTAGGTCAAGTTCCTTTGACTCACCTCTCCCATGTACGAAGTTTTTTACTCAAATTAAGCTTATAGAACCCAGTTCCACTCCAATGACGGGTTCCACATTGAATGAACAATGGAACTTAAAACTACGAGCAACAAAAATAAAAGTCCAGTTCTCTTGCAACCTAGCACCAAACACACTCTTAGGTTCCTCCATTGAACCAGAACCCAAACCAACAATTCAAACCTCTATTAATTTAGGAGATCTTCACAAAAATTGTAACCTGGTTCTCTTATGATCGGCAATTACAATCCTTAATGAGAATTGGGTGGAACATGGTTCTCTTATGGTTCACAGTTTTGAGTGAACCAAAAGCAATAGTTTCACACTTCCAGTCCCCGAAACAGGCAAGCCAAGCTGCGGGTTTAAAATTAGCTTATTATATTACTTGAAGAGAGAGCTTTTACGTGCAATCCTCATAAAAGCTTTTAATGGTTATATTTGTGCATAAAACAAACTCAATCTTCAATGTCACAATTAAACTATTTTTGGGTTCTATTTATGCATATAACAAACTCAATCTTCAACATGAACAAATTTATAGTTGAGAAAAATAGAATATAATGCATGTATTTATCTAGATATTATATGCAGTATGACCTTAAACGGGAACTTCAAAAGTGAAAAAAATCGGTGTGGGAGCTCAGTCGGTTGGTGTCGTATTTGTCAGCCTAAAGATAGGTGAGGTTTAGGCCTTCGTCATTTAACAGGCAATGAGTGGTGCTCCTCTCATGAAAGCATGGTGGAGAAGAAAGAAATAACCCACAATGCCTCCTTTAGAGAAGCAAGTTACCAGAAGTTTTAGAATAAGCAAGATAAAATATTCATATTGAGTTTTTTTTTCTTTGGTTACAAGAGGAGGCTGAAGTCAGACACACACGCATGCACCCTCTTGGAGTCGAACTCCCCACCAAGCACAATGTTACTAGAGTACCCTGCCATTGAGCTAAGGCTCTTAGTGCAATATTCATATTGATAGTTACCAATGGATCGCCATAACAAGAATCAACATAGCCTCATTTCAATCTAAATGCCAATAAAATCCATCTCTAGAAACCAAAGCATATGTTACACCAAAATCATAACTTTACCAAGCCTTTATCCAATTTAAATGAAAGAAGCTGCACACGACTCTTGAAAAAGAAATTAGTGGATTCAAGGCCAAACTACTTTATGACCTAAATTTTCCAAGGGCTTTTAGAAAACATGTTCCACATTATTGTTGATTTATATAAATATTTTAGATGTATTCAAATCGCTATAATTTGGATTGATCCAATAAGAAACTTGGTTTATTTTGCAAATATTTTTTATGCAATATGGTATGCTGGGTGCTAAAATAATACATATTTGCACTGTGAGCAATAACAAACCTAGCTAGGTGGTCATCTCACAAGATGAGGTCATGAGTTCAACACCAAGGATGTGCATTTGCCTCCCATATTATTATCCAAAAGGAAATCATACTATATGTAGGGGGGTGGTAAGCTACTCAAAAGACCATGTTTGTAAAAGGTTAGTTCCTAACTTATAGCGGATATGTAGTTTATTGAAAATAAAAAAATTGATAGCATTATATATCCCATCATGTTCACAATCTAATTGCAGATTTAAAGAAGTAAAGCAATTGAAAACTGTGTTTCTTGCAATCCAGTATTGGTACGAATATCAATGAATACTATGAAAGCATAGATATATTGGTCTAAAAGATATCATATTTAATGAACTAATCTTTGTTATCTTACAGACCTTTTGATCTTTTGATGAAAAGTTCAACAAGAGATTTTGGGATGGTTTAAGCCTATAATAAAATCACCAATGGTAAAAACTCGACTTATACTTGAATGAAGCAGTTGGTTTTGATTTTGGTTTGTGGTATGTGATATATATTTTAAATTACTTAAGAATATGTTCAAATACAAAAGTATCTCAAATTGACATACAAAACATTAGAGTATAATCTATTTTATCTACAAAGATAATGAACTCGATCAAATCAAGTAGATACATGAAATATACAACAACTAAGCCTTATCTTGTACTAGATGTGTTCTAAACACTATGAGGTACATTAAATTGGTATGGGTAGGAAATTGCTTGCTAGACATTTTCTCTATTGAGTCAATTTAGCAATAATATTACTCTAAAAAACTTTTCCAACAAGAATGTATCATATTGATAGAGGTATTTACTCCAAAAAGGTTTCCTTGCCTAGTTTGGGGAATTTATAAATCTTACAAATTGAAAGATTCTTATGTTCAAGGTCAATTCTAGCATCTCTACTTTGTTATTACTCATGTTGCTTTGAAATTAAGTGTATTAGTGCTCAAGAACTCAAACTATGTCCCTATTGATTTCATATCCTCAAATTTGACATCAAGCTTAAGCTACAAATGAGAGGCAACCAAATGCATAATCCCAAAGTGAGGATTGTAGATTCTCATTGTATGCATTCCATAAGAGTAGCTAAGTTCAACATCATTTTATATATATATATATATATATATATGTGTGTGTGTGTGTGTGTGTGTGCGTGTGTGTGTATATAGACATATATATACATGTGTGTATATATATATATATATATATATATATATATATATAGATATATATATATATATATATATATATATATACTCTCTTTAAATCCAAGTGAAGTTGGATTAATGTACAATAACAAAGACAAGTGATTTCAAGTGTGGCAGAATACAAGAGAAAAGGTGACTTTAATTAAGTGCAAAAGTCTCAAATTCATACATAAAAGCATAGAATATAATTTATTTTATCAACAAATAGAATGAACTCAATCAAATCAAGTAGATACATGAAATTTATAAAAGTAACTAAGTCTTATTGTATACTAGATAGGTTCTAAACACTATGAGGTAGAAGAAATTAATATGTAAAAGAAATTGTTTTGCTAGTCATTTGTCCTATTGAGTCAGTTTAACATTTATATTAGTTTCTAGAAAACTTTTCAACAAAATATATCATATTGAAAGAGGTATTTACTCTAGAAAGGTTATCTTATCTAGTTTGGTACATTCATGAATCTTACAAATCAAAATTAAAAGATTCTCATGTTAACGGTCAATTATAGTCTCTACTTTGTTATTACTTGTGTTCCATTGAAAAGTAAGGGCATTAGTGCTCAAGAACTAGGCATCAAACTTGGACTACAGATGGGAGTTAATCAAATGCATAATACCAATGTGAGGAGGTAAATCCTTGTTGTATACATTTAAGAAAGTAGCATATGTTCAACCTATGTTTACATATATATACACTCTTTAAATCCAAGTGAAATTGGATTCTACGTACAATAATAAAGACAAGTAGTTTCAAGTGTGGTTGGATACAAGGAAAATATTACTTTAATTAAGTAGAAAAATCTCTCAAATTCAAACACAATCTTAGAGTATAATCTACTTTATCCATAAAGATAATGAACTTGATTAAATCTAGTACATGCATGAAATTTACAACAATAACTAAGCCTTATTGTATAATGGATGGTCAAAACACTACGAGATACATGAAATTAATGTGGATAAGAAATTGCATTGCTAGTCATTTATCATATTGAGTCAATTTAGTACTTATATTAGTCTTTAGAAATTTTTCTAAAAAAAAGTATCATGTTGAGAGAGTTATGTACTTCAAAAAGGTTTTGTTACCTAGCTTGGGTTATTCATTAATCTTATGGATCGAAAGATTCTCATGTTAAAAAACAATCCTTGCATCTTTACCTTGTCATTCCACGTGTCATGTTGAAAATTAAGAGCATTAGTGCTCAACAACTTGAAATATTTAACTGTGGATTTCATATCCTCAAACTTGACAAGTGTATATATATGCTCTCTTTAAATCTACGTGAAGTTGATTTTATGTACAATAATAAAGGTAAGTGGTTTCAAGTGCGGTAGAATACAAGGAAAAATATGACTTTAAATAAGTACAAAAGTCTCTCCAAAAATCAAACATAAAAACTTAGAGTATAATCTATTTTATTTATAAGGAAAATGACCTCAATCAAGTTAAGTATATACAAGAAATTTACAACTACAACTAAGCCTTATCGTGTACTACATGAGATCTAAACACTATGAGTTACATGAAATTAGTATGGGATAAAAAATTGTTTGCTAGTCATTTGCCCTATTTAGTCAATTCAGCATTTATATTAGTCATCTTCTGATCCAATATGGGTTATTGCCCCATTTAGTCAATCAAACATTTATATCTAAAAACTTTTCCAACAAAAATATACCAAGTTGACAGAGATATTTACTCTAGTTTATATCTAAAAACTTTTCCAACACTTTTGTGGTCGTCCTCTACCTCTTTTAATACTTTCCAAATTTAGATTTTCATACATTCTTGTAGGTTCTTCTGATCTTCTTTCTATATGTCCAAACCATCTTAAACGATATTCTCTCATTTTATCATCCATTGGTGTCACTCCTAATTTATTTCTAATAACCTTATTTTGTATATGGTCTTTTCTTGTATGATCACTCATCCATGTCAATATCTTCATTTCTGTCACAGACATCTTTTGTACATGTTGATGGTTAACTGCCCAACACTCAGAACCATAAAACATGGTAGGTCTAATTGATGCTCTATAATATTTACCTTTTAACTTTAATGATATCTTCTTATCACAAAGAATATTTGATGCTCTTCTCCATTTTTACCCGCCAATGCGTAACATCCCGATCAATTCTTCCATCACTTTGAAAAATTGACCCTAGGTATTTAAAACTTTAACTTTTCTTTTGGAAGATGCAATGTGTGCTAATTTTAATTTCTATGCCTTCTGAAATAACCAAATGATCAAACTTATATTACATATATTCTATCTTTGTTCTACTAAGTTGGAGGCCTTTGCTTTCTAATGCTTCTCTCCATAGTTCCAATTTTCTATTAACTTTTTCCTTAGACTCTTCCACTAACACAATGTCATTTGTAAATAACATACACCAAGGCACTTCATCTTGAATATGTTTTGTTAACTCATCAATCACCATTATAAATAAGCCTCTAAAGTTTCATGAATACCTTGATATCCTAATGCCTCTTTACCAACATGTCCATTTAAGTCTCCTCCTTAACAAATCATCTCCCTTTGAATCACCTTGTCTAACTCTTCCCAAAAAGTTGTCTTTATACTATCTTCTAGGCCTACTTGGGGTGCTTAAGCACAAACTATATTCAAAACCTCAACTCCTAACACTAATTTCAATGACATGATTCTGTCACCATATTGTTGTATGTCTACTACACTATCCTTTAAATTTTTATTTATGATAATACCAACTCCATTTCGAGCATTTTCCTTACCTGAGTACCATAATTTAAAACTTGTATCCTCTTTCTCCTTTGCTTTTTCTCCAACCCACTTTGTCTCTTGTAAACATAGAATATGAATCTTTTTTCGAATCATATTATCTACTACTTCCATTAGCTTACCGGATAATGTTTCGATATTCCAAGAACCAATACGAATCTTATTATCTAGGACTAGCTTCCTTACCTCTCGCATCCGTCTAAGAACCAATTTGTAAATTATTGATAAATTTTACAAATCAAAAAATTATCATGTTAGCATTATCATATCTCTACTTTATTATAACTCATGTTCTCTTAAAAGTTAAGAGCATTAGTGCTAAAGAACTCGAAGTATGACATTGTGGATTCATATTCTCAAACTTGAATCAAACTTGAGCTATAGATAGGAGGCAATCGAATGCATAATCCCAAAGTGAGGATTGTAGATTATCATTGTATCCGTTCAAGAAAGTAGCTATGTTCAACCTTTGTTTACACATATATTCTTTAAACCCAAGTGACATTGCTTCAAGTGCAGTTGAATAGAAGGAAAAAATAGACTTTAATTTAAGTATAAAAGTCTCTCAAATTCAAACACAAAAGCTTAGAGTATAATATATTTTATCTACAAAGAGAATAAACCTGATCAAATCTAGTACATACATGAAATTTACAACAACAACTAGACCTTATCGAATACTGAATGGGTTCTAAACGCTATGAAATTAATATGCGTAAGAAATTGTTTTACTAGTGATTTGCCCAGTTGAGTTAATTTAACACTTATATTAGTTTGCAGAAAGTTTTCCAGCAAAAAATATATCATGTTATTAGAGGTAATCTAAAATGTATCAAAAGTACTTGATTTCATGTCCTCGAACTTGACATCAAGCTTGGGCTATATATATGTGTACTCTCTTTAAATCTATGTGAAACTGGATTCTATGTACAATAATAAATGCAAGTGGTTTCAAGTGCAGCAGAGTACAAAGAAAAATATGACTAATTAAGTACAAAAGTCTCCCAAAAAATCAAACACAAAATTTTAGAGTATAATCTATTTTATCTACAAAAAGAATGAACTTGATGAAATCAAATATATACATAAAAATTACAACAACTAACCTTATCCTATACTAGATATGATCTTAACACTCTTAGGTAGAAGAAATTAATAAGGATAAAAAATTGTTTAGGTAGTCATTTGCCCTATTGAGTAAATTTACCACTAATATTAGTCTCTAAAAACTTTTTCAAATGAAATGTATCATATTGACATAGGTATTTACTCTAGAAAAGTTTTTTTACCTAGTTGGGCATTGACGCCCAAGGTGAGGATTGTAGATCCTCATTGCATACATTCATGAAAGTGGCATATGTTCATATATATATATATATATATATATATATATATATATATATATATATATATATATAGTATTCTCTTTAAATCCAAGTGAAGTTGGATTCTTATGTACAATAATAAATGCAAATGGTTTCAAGTGTGGTAGAATATAGGAAAAAATGTGACTTTAATGGTGGAAAGAAGAAAAGAAGCCAGCAACGGTTGTTCTTTTTGTTTTGAGGGTTATTAAAATTATTACTAAGTAATGAATTTAGATTATTGGATCTTTAGGATCGTGAGATCTTAAGGATTTTAAAGATTTAGATCGAGATCCCACTAAGTTCTTACCAATTTGGATCTTAATCTTGGGAGCTGGATCGTTCGAAAAGCAAAAAATCATAAGACATAAATAATAATATATAGAATTGATAAAACAAAGACATATATGTCAACTGAGTTAAAGAATGTGCAAAGTCTGCTATCTATCATATTGTATTCCTTTTTTATCAAAAATTGAAGTCATTTAACGGTGCAAATTTGACTCTTTACGATCAATAACAAAAGAATTTTATGCTTCAAACCACCCGAATCTATTGGAAAACAAGTCTGAGGGTCTAACCCTTGAAAATAAGAGTACGACTAAAATGTGGAGACATTGATTCCAACAGTTGTTTTCTATTTCCGACGGTTAGACCCTCAAAAGTGTTTTCCGATAGGTTTCAACAGTTTCAACTGCTGGAATTGTTCCGTTATTGATCGCAAAAAAAAATCAAATTTATACCAGACTTCAAGGTAAAATAGCACTTTAATATTTAAAGAGCTTAACATGGACGTCTTCTTTGTTGGCATTTGGTTTGCTTTACCTCATGATCTTCTCCAAACTTTCTTCAAATTAGAACTTCAAAACCTTTATTCGAGATCTCTTGCTTCCCTTAGTTGAGGCATCCAAACACCTTTCGTTCGAAAGCAAATCGGCCTTCCCTTAGTTGATCAAATAAGTCTTTGAATTATTAAGAGAAAGCTAATGAATTCTTTTAAATGCAAATGAGACAAAGATTCGAATTCTGATGAACTTTCTTGTTCAATCTTGAAAATGGAAACTTGTAAAATTTACAATATATTATACTTTAGTGTTTTTTCCTATAAAAAACAACAAAGTAGTTCAATGTTAAATTCAGTTCATTAAAAAAACGTGTTTATAGTAAACATAAATTTATTTCTAGAAAAATATCGGTAAAAAACTATGTTTTATTATAATAATTCTTAAAATACTAGAGGTAATGGCCGACCCTAGTAAGGAAATGGCTCCTTTTGGTTTTAGTGAAAGATTAGAAGGGAGGGTCTTAATATCCCAACTTGTTCTACAAACCTAGATCCTAGGAACCTTAGAGAGAGAGAGAGAGAGAGAGAGAGAGAGAGAGTCGATAGCTCTTATATAATGTCGCAATATCTATGTCAATCTGAATCATCATAAGAGATGGTTGATTGAGATCAATAAAGGACTTTGTATTTTTTATTTTTAAAAAGCAACTTTCAAATTGTTTAGTTTGTTCATCTCTCTCTCGAATTTAATTGTTTGAATTAGTAATGGTTTAGATTGAATAGAAGTCTAGCAACTCATATATATATATATATATATATATATAGAGAGAGAGAGAGAGAGAGAGAGAAAAAGAATTTAATATATGCTAGCATATCAAAATCTATAGTAACTATCTACTTTAGAAGATACATGGTTAAGATTTGAGTTGAAAAAAGAAAAGTATATTTATATTTTTTTACAAAATATACTTGATTTATATATAATTTTTTTATTTAAATTTCAATCATTTATTTCTTGGAATTGTTGGTTGAGATTTATTTAGATATGATAATCTTGTATATTATATATGTCCAGCACTCGCACCTTGAGACATATTGTTTGGCTCCATCAAGAAATCCCATCTCAAGCCAGACAGGAATGACAAGCTAAACCAAAGGCAAGAAATGAGCAGCTGTCACCGTTTCTATATGTCATATTCGTGCTTCATGTGCATACAATTATAAACCACTCATCAAAGAGTAGTTAGAGGGACATGTGGCAAAACGGGGACCCGCGGATTCAAAGGCGTCACGAAAGGATCGCTCGCATTTGTGATTTGTGGATATGAAAACAAACTACGCTTGACCGTCCAAATGAGCGGTGAGCAAGAAGCAACACATGATATCACATCACTATTTTTTCAATTAAGAGAGGGCTTCAACTAACGGTCACTACCGACGATTCATTAAGACGAATGGCAACGTGTGTGTGCACGCACACGCATGCACCTATGTCGACCCATATTCTCGAGCACGAAACCTATTACCTGTTTGACTTAAGAGAAATACCATATTCAAACAACAAATAGTAAATGTGATAATAAGTGCAACTTAAAAAAATTAAGAGTTTTAAGGAAAAAACAAAGAACAATATTATTATACTCATGTCTTTGAAAAATAACCACTGTAAAATGAGTAAACACATCAATAATGAGTAAGATCCAATTAATATACGGGTGTATGTACGGGCATGTATTCGTGAGAACTCCTTGACCAGAATAGGCTGATTTTGTTTGAATGAAGTTGATGGTGCTGAAAAAATCATACTATTTCAGGGAGCCGGAGTTGGGAAACACATGCTCATCATGGATTAATGGATCTACGGCATTGCCAAAGCTCATGGATCCGATGCAGGCAGTTTGACCGGTGATTAGAATCAATGTGTTCTTCGTCGAATCAGCTGAAAAACGAGCTTCATTATTCTGAATTGGGCTCGGATCAGGTAGTTCAGATAGTTTTTGCAGTTCTTTCTTTGTTTAGATTGTGAATATGGGCCCTTCAGATTTTGCTTATTCTTTAAATGTTTTCGGAAAAGCTTTGTGATTCTAAAAATCAATTTTGACATCATTAATGAACCAAAAGCCCTTGAAGGAAAAGGATTTTCTTTCTCATGTTTTCCTAAGAAAGAAACCAAATCTTCGAGACATAATCGACATGGTTTCTTAAAAAAAATTCATAAGTTGAACTTGGTCAAGTTTAGTATAAGTCTCCACATACATTACCACATTGCCCAATTATATGCAATCAGTAGTAAGTCCATTCTAACAAAGCTTGTGTCCAATCCACTCCTATATGTTTCGCTCATAGAGGGTCGTGGCATTTCCTTGGGAGGGTCGTGGCATTCCTTGGGCATGTCAAATTCCTCAATCTTGGTACATACATCCGGTCTCCCCTTACAAGGAGAAAGTCATCATCTAGCCTTACTCTCATTGACTAACGATTTGAGTTGTCTCACCCATCTCCAAGAGTTCTCTCTTCTTATCAAATTTGACCCTTTCGAGTTTGTGCCTTCCACGACCTTCCCCTCACCACGTTCTGGGCCAACCTAAGGAACTTGACTACCATAACAAATCCAAGGCCTCAACTACAAAGGACGCCAATATGAATCGGGTAAAATAACATTCAAGGGATTCCAAACTCAATTATGATGTGAAAGTTAGTTTCATCAAAAGCTTGTGCCCAATCTACCCTTGGATGTCTTGTTCACGGAGAGTCGTGGCATTCGTTGGTACGTTTTTCCGTAAGTTTCCCGTTCTTGACACATAGATCCGATCTCTCTTGATAAGTGATAAGCTATTTTATACCCAAAATTGTCTAGTATTACCCTCATTGGCTAATAATTTGAGTTGTCTAACCATCTCATCCATCTCGAAGAGTTCTCAATCCATGTCCAATTTGGCCCTTTCGAGTTTGTGTGTCTTCCACGACCTTGCCTCACCATGTTCCAAACCCAAGGCCTCAACCACAAACATGTATATCTGGGTCGGGTAAATAACATTCAAGGGATTCCAAACCCGATTCTGATGTGACGTTATAACTAAAATGTGATTAGGATGATGGTGACAGCTTCGGGTTGGAATGATAGATTCGAAAGTTCACTTTAGGGACCGATATGATTTTCATCCCAACGTTAACTCATGGTTTTTATGAAATACAATAGCTTTTAAAAAAGTTGCATCGAGCCTCTTCTATTTATTGAGCCGAAGACTAACACACACCATGCACCCTCCAGGAATGGAACTCACCACCTGCATTGTCTTGTCTGTGAGATAAGCTAACACGAGGCAGGCCAAACCAAGCACTCACTGCTCATAGTGTTAGCTCAATGGCGGGGCTCTTGTTGCTGATGGGGAGTTTGATGTGTGGGTGTGTCTTAGGCTTCGTCCTCTTCATGTAACATAAAAAAATCATGAACCAAACAAGAACGAGCCCGTGACGGGTCAACCAGTGGCGAACCCATGAGGCTCAGTCCGTTTACCACCACTAATAGATTTTCAGTCTCTCGGATCCAATTTGTTCATTTGGACTACCCTTTGTGGATCCAGCCGGTTCATCAATACAAGGGCATTTGTGTCATTGTCTTATATTATAAACTGAACTGGTTCTCTTCTTTCTCCCGGCAACACGTTTCCATGCAAATGCAACGCCAGACGTTCACTCTTCTCTGCGACTGAGCGCCGCAAGGAAGAAAAGAGGATAGTAGGTCCCCTGACCCTAAGAAAATAGGGAAGAACTCGCAAATTCAATCGGTAAACCCAAATCCTTCGAATCGGAGATGGAGAGGAGGACGGAATTCTCGCCGGTGGAGGAGGAGAAACGGCTGACATCTTCCTCCTCGGTGTTGTCGTTGGACGTTGACGACGAAACGGTAATAATCCCCGGCCTACCTAACGATCTTTCACTTCTTTGCCTCGCTTTTCTTCCCTTCTCGGACTACTCCCGCCTCAAGCGAACCTCCCGGTCGTGGCGCTCCGCTCTTTCATCCCGGTTTCTGTTCGATCTCCGCCGCGAGTGGCGGAGGTCGGAGGAATTCCTCTGCGTCTTTCCTTCTGATCCCTCTCTCACGCCAGGATCCCTTTTTGACCCGCGGCTCAGCCTATGGACTCTCCTTCCTCCGATGCCGTGCCGCCCGCACCGGTTCGGCCTCTCGAATTTTGTCTCTGTAGCGGCAGATTCCTCGCTCTTCGTCCTCGGTGGCTCCCTCTTCGACGCCCGAGCCTATCCGCTTGGGCTTCCGCTCCCTTCTTCCTCGGTTTTTCGCCTCAGCCTTCCCGATCTCTCTTGGCAATCGAGATCTCCAATGCTTAACGCGCGGGCCGGATTCGCGTGTGCCGTGAGGCCTATTGGCGCCGGTAGCGCTCTTTTCGTAGCCGGGGGTGGGTCTAGGCACGTGGAATTCGGCATTGGCGGGGAGAGAATTGGGGCCACCGAGTGGTATGACGTGGAGAAGAATGAGTGGTTCGCCGTGGACGAGGAATTACCGGGCGTTAGGGCGGGATGCTTCGGGTTCTTCCACGGGGAGAACGAGTTATGGGTGATGGGCGGATATGGAGATTGCCGCACAGTATCAGGTGTTTTTCCGGTGGACGATTATTATCGAGATGGAGCGGTGCTGAGTTTGAAGAGTGGGAAGTGGAAATCGATTGAGCCAATGTGGGAGGAAGGAGAGAGAGTCAGTCTAGGGAGCATCGCTGTGGTGGAAGATGAATTCGGGGGTGCTCCCGAAATATTCATGCTTGAGGGGACCACGATTTTCAGGTAATTTCACTCGAAACATTCAAATGCTTCGACGCTTTATGTTTCGAAACTTTGGGATGCATTAGTATGGTTCTTAATATTGACTCATTGACTTTTTAGGTAGTTTTTCATTCAAGGCCTTTCCTTATTTACTTGTCTATAATAATTCTATGATATTATAGTTAGTTTTTGTTAGTTCATGCCATCCGCATTCTGTTGATAAGGTTGGTTTTTTCATTTCCTGTTTCCGTGCTGCTAGTAAAATCAAGAAAAGGTAAATAGAGGGTGATAAGAAAGTGAAATGCTAAATACTAATTCATGTTTTTATTTCTGGAATTTCTGCGGAGGGTGCTGAATGGAACTCTGCCTTAGTGAGTAATACATTCAGCTTGCGATAAATATTGCTTTGGTAGAGATTGCTTTTCTGTAAGGTTCTGGTTATATAGGCTTGTCACTCTTCACCTGTATGAAAGCAACCTTCTGGTTAAAAACTTCTCCAACTTTTTCTTTTTTCTGGATTACTACTGTAGTATATGCATCTGAACCTGCTCCCTATTGTGTCAATGTTGAGACGCAGCTCTTTTTTTTGCAAATAAGTGCAATGTAGCCCTTCATCCGCCAAATTTCCTTCCATGATTTGTTTATATTATCTTTCAAGATGAGAGGATACAAATTGATGAACCATGACGGAGAGAATATGGAAAAAGTATGGTTACCATAGGCAAGCTGGTGCTTTCCCCAAAAGTTCCACATTACACACCAAAGAATTGTCGTATACTTGGGAGATAACGAATGTTACATTTAGCTGACTAATAAAAAGTTGTACATGGTTGATTAGGGACAGGACCCTTCAATTCCTAATATCTCAAACCTAGGTCAGCACAAATAGGTGCGATATTTTTCCTTTTGAGATCCTTGGTGGTAGAGGTTGTAGTTGGTCCTTCTCACCATTCATTTGCGGATCTTACTATGTAATCATCAGGTTCAAAGAATATGAGTTTTCTATCACTTTGTCCTTTTTACTGTGGATTGAATTGTGTATTTTGTGATTGCCTTATTTAATTCCTAAACTTATCTAGTTGATAACTCTGATCAACATCGTCTTAGCACTTTTTTATGAATTCACTTGACTTGGACAGCCAGCATGATTGATGGTGCTATGGAGTCAAGAGAGTGGTCCTCTCTTTTATGAGGGTGGAAGTACAAAATTTTTGTGGGATCTCTGTGGTAGTCTATCCGTCATCAAACTTAATCATGGTCTCAAGAGGAATCTTTAATTTCATGGCTTTTTCTTTAGATTGGTCCCTGTTGACAATTTTTTTGGAATCAATAGCCTCTTTTTGTCTTTTTTCTCCAGTTGATGTCTCTTTGTCACCTTGTTCTTTTTTCCTCCAATTAAATGCCCTGAATTGTGCCACGTTTCCCCATAATGTCTTTTCTCTTTTTCGCTTCAATTTGAAATTACCATGTAAAAAACTTTATATCTTTAAGAAACATTCATTACCTTCCTCATCACCTCCTCAAGAACCGTGATAAGGACAGAGGTGTCTAAACAGAGTACACTTATCTTCATCAGTGAGGTGACTTGTGGAGTGAATAAGGTCTACAAAAGCAATGGAGTAAGAATCCGTAGAGGAAAATTCACAAACTCCAATCTTTAAGAAACATTTATTACAGGATTTGAGTACCTTCCAGTAATATTGGTCTAGTCATATTGTTTTGTGGGATCGGGTTTAGTAAATCCAAAGTAAGATCTACTCATAAGTATTTTCCTTACGGTAAGCCAAGTTAGCCAACTGCTTTTCACAGGAGAAAAAGCTGGTTCTGCTTTCTAGTTGATAGACTTATCTCTTTATATCTCAAAAAGCAACAAAAACTGGTGATATTTGATAAAGTTTTAAGCATTGCCTTCAAGTTTTATGAAGAACTGTTGATGGTAGAGATTTGTGGATACCTTTGCATGATCCATCATAGAGAAGAATCCTCTGCATGGGCAGTTGTATATACTTTATTTGGATATCTATGAACTCATTGAGGTCTAAAGATACTAATCAACATCAAAGCAATTACATTTTCGTTAGTATCTGTGGTTCTCTTCTGATCCTATGGTCGTTCTTTACTATCGACATTCCAATAATTAGCTGATCATATATGAAACATCATCCATTTCAGGTTCCATATTGTTTCAAATAGATGGGAAATAGAATCTCCCTTGCCAAGGAAGATTCAAACGGATCCTTCATTTGGCTTCATCGCACTTGACGGTGAACTTCATGTGATGTGTGAGCTAACATGTGACTTCGACTCAAGGAGGACAACAGAGAAGAGGGTGCCGTTGTTGATTCAAGTCTATGATCCTAAGAAAAAGACATGGAGATTTCTGCAGACTACTCCACCTTCCAGGAATATTGATTTTAGATATGCTGTAATGTGCTCTATCCGCTTATAGTGTCCATGTGGTCAAAATGTGCATGTAATCCATGTATTGTGCATCATATCTGTAAATTCCGTGTATTCTGTTAATCTTGGATCATATGTAATCATATTATTTCCATGTCTGATGTGTTGACTGAAGATGGTTGGAGGACCTTTGGACTTGTATGTGATTCAACTTCTGGGTAAACCAGTTCCATGTCAAAACCGAACTTGTATGTGATTCAACTTCGATTATGTTTTGGGACCCTGAAGGGAAAAGAACCCTTTCAGCTTACCAATTTTAGCTGTCCGACTTTTTCCTTTTCTGTTTTTACATATTGAAACGTCTCTTTTAGATTCCTTGAAAACTCATTGGCAGACACAAGTTCTAGATTCCTGATTTAGCTGACACCTGATTTCTTACTATCAAAGACTAATTCTTGCTTCATCCTGAGCATTAGCTCAACGGCGCTCTAGCGCTGTTGCTGCTGGTGGGGAGTTCGACTCCCAGAAGGTGCATGGCCTTTTCTTTTCTTTGCTTTTCCTTAGCTGATTGGCGCTACTTAGCTTCTTAGCTTTTCCTAGCTGTTAGAGCACTATAGGAGCAAGGCGCAACTGCATCAACTTCTACTTAGCAGGTGGGGGGTTGGCATGCGTAACACTAACCCCTCTGGCACCTCGCGCCCCTCTGGTTGGATTAGGGCGAGTGGCCTAGGGAGGAAGGAGAAAGACCGGCAGCTGCTACTACGGCGTAGGCTAAGGAAGCTTAGGAGGAGGAGAGCCGCTCATGTGTGGCTTCGCCGCTTTGGCTTCCTTGTAACGAAAAAAAAAGGCTAATTCTTGCTTTAAAACATGGCGCATATTTATTGAGGTTTATTTTTTGCCCACTAATCCTCTCAAAGTTCCCAAGCACTTGTAACAAGTTGTCGCATTAGGTAGTTGATGGTCTTCTAAAAATAATCGAATCATCTGCAAATAGCCGATGTGGGCTAGCTGGACACCTTTGAATCAGTTGAATTCCTTTGATCTCACCTCTATTCTCAGCTTAATGCATAAAAAATGAGGCCCTCTATACACAGTAGAAGCTAAAATGGAGAAAGGGGGTCGCCTTGTCCAAGTCCCCGTTCTGCCTTGAAATGCCCATATGCTTGGCCTCTCAACATAATCGAACAAGAAACCAACGGGACACATTCCTTGACCCAATCAATCCATTTTTTACAAAATCTCAACCTTTCCATTATAAACCACAAGAACTTTCACTCTAGCCGACGTATGCCTTACTTAGATTTAGCTTAATAGGCATTTCAAAAGAATTTCCAGTCCCTTTTGTTCTTCAAATAGTGCATAAACTCATGCTGTAAGTATGTTATCTAAGATCAATCTACCTTGAATAAAAGCACTCCACTTCGGGCTAATCAAACGCCTAATGATGTTTTGTTGTCTATGCATAATTATCTTAGTAATAATCTTTTATCCTATCGAGCAAAGGCTTATAGGTCTAAATTGTTGCAGATCAATCACAACGATTGACCTTAAGAATCAAACAAATAAGAATGTTATTGAATATCTGATGAAGCTTACCTCCTGCAGAAAAGCTTACATACTACGATACTTTTGAAATGGCTTTTCTTGAGAACCCATTCTCACCAGGGGCAGCTTCTGGTTTTGTTGATAATGTCTTCTTTATTCTTCGTCTATGGATCTAATCAATTTTTTTGTTCATCCTCCTGTTCACTTTTGGCCTGAAATCTGCAAACAAATCAGTAGCATCCATCGGGTCACCAGACTTGAGCAACTCATGAAAGTAATTCTCCGCAATCTGTGCGATATCTTCTTCTTTTGTGTGCCAACTACCGTTTTGGTCTCCGGAGCCCCATATTCTATTTCTTCTGCATCTATTTTGAAACGCGTCTGGAAACATTTAGTATTTGAATCTCCCCATTTCAGCTAATGTGTCCTTGACTTTGCATAGCAGTAAACTTTTTTCCTGAACGTATTCTTCTTCAGGCCCTTCTTCCATCTGAACGACAACTTGATTAACTCTGCCATTGTTCTGCATGTTTTCCATCTCAATCATCTCCTTTAGTTTTCCAACTGTGGCAGCTGAATTATGATTTCTTCCCTTATTCCGATCAACCAGCCCACGTCTAACATTTATTAAGTGTTACAATTAATGTTAATTAACAATGGTTGAATTAGTTAAACTTATGGGCATTAATTACATTAAGTTCATGTTAAGTATCTATAAATGTTTATGTGAAGCATCATTAATAAACATGAAAGTGAGGGGTTAGCAAGGGACTTGTGCATGAAAAGGCCAAAAGACATTTTAGTCCCATATTAATGGGTGAAAGAAACTCCGCCCATGTAAGGGATCACCCTTGCATTACCGGTCCCAAGCCCGGATAAAGGAGGAGGGTTGTGTTAGGCTTTCGACAGCCAGCGTAAAACTTCGTCGGATTTTATAACATGGATTACAAAAATTATGAGCATTGCTTTGAAACGTCCCCGCCTAACGACGTGCTGCAGAGCTCGAATGCGGTAAGAAGTAAGCAAGGGCCACTACATTTTCGCCCGAATGTAGTGAATCAATTGCAGAGCACGGGTGTGGGTAAAGAAGTTAGTCCCACTACATTGCCATCCGAATGTAGTGAAAAATTTTCAGAGAGGGTCTCCGCATTTTGATTATGGACAGATGCGGGGATAAGGAAGCTAGTCCTAGATAATAAGATTCGTATTGATTCTTGGAATATCGGAACATTATCCGGTAAGCTAATGGAGGTGGTAGATACTATGATTCGGAGAAAGATTCATATTCTATGTTTACAAGAGACAAAATGGGTTGGAGAAAACGTAAAGGAGATAGAGGATACAGGTTTTAAATTATGGTACTCAGGTAAATAAAAGACTCGAAACGGAGTTGGTATTATCATAAATAAAGATTTAAAGGATAGTATAGTAGACATATAACGATATGGTGACCGAATCATGACGTTGAAATTAGTGTTAGGAGCAAAGGTTTTGAATATAGTTTGTGCTTACGCACCCCAAGTAGGACTAGAAGATAGTATAAAGACAACTTTTTGGGAAGAGTTAGATAAGATGATTCAAAGGATTCCACAAAGGGAGATGATTTGTTTAGGAAGAGACTTAAATGAACATGTCGGTAAAGAGGCATTAGGATATCAAGGTATTCATGAAAACTTTGGTTTCAGGGATATAAATGAGGAAGGTAGGGAGATTTTAAATTGTGCTATGGCATTTGATCTCTTTATAGTCAATACAATCTTAAAAAAACGAGATGAACATTTAATTACTTATAAGAGTGGCTTATCACAAACACAAATTGATTACTTTATTTGTAGAAAAAAAGATAGAGCGTATTGTAAAGATTGTAAGGTAATTCCAGGAGAAAGCTTAACCACCCAACATCGACTTTTAGTTATGGATTTACAAATAAAAAAATGGACAAAGAAGAAAAGAGTGCATCGAGCTATTCGGACTAAATGGTGGAACCTCAAAAGCGAAAAAGAAGATATATTTAAATAGAAAGTCCTTCAAGGAGATGTTTAGAATTATGTTGGCACACCCTGTGATATGTGGAACAATATGGCTATACATATTAGAAAAGTGACGAAAGATGTGTTAGGGGTATGTAAGGGAAGTGTATCGGCACAAAAAGAAGCTTGGTGGTAAAGTGAAGTAGTACAAAATAAAATCAAGGCAAAGAGGGCATGTTACAAATTACATTATGCTAAGAAAACTAGTGAAACTTTAGAAGCTTATAAGAAAGCAAAGAAGAAAGTGAAAAGGCCGTTAGTGAAGCAAAAGCTAAGATTTGGGAGGACTTATATAAAAAACACAACTCAAAATAGGGTGAAAGAGATATTTTTAGGATAGCTAGGGCTAGAGATAAGAAAACTAAAGATCTTAATTATGTTAGATGCATAAAAGACGAGGATGAAAAAATTCTAGTGGCAAATGATGATATAAGAAATAGATGGAAAAACTATTTTTATAATCTTTTTAATGAAAATAAAGATATTAGTATTAGTTTAGGAGATTTAGCTAAGTCAGAAAAGTATATAAACCATAATTTCTACCGACGTATTCAAAAGAATGAAGTCAAAGAGGCTCTTAAACATATGAAGGGTGGTAAATCTGTAGGACCAGATAATATTCCTATAGAAGTTTAGAAAATATTAGGAGAAATAGGAATCACTTGGCTCACAAGCGATTCACCTTTTGAGACGTCTTATGAAACATTTTAGAGCAAAAAAGAAAGACCTTAACATGATATTTATTGATCTAGAAAAAGCTTATGATAGGGTACCGAGGGAGGTTCTTTGGAGAACTTTGAAAAAAAGAGGTATCCCATTGACATATATTAACCTTATAAGAGACATGTATCATGGTGCAAAAACATGTGTGAGGACTCATGAAGGAACGACAGACTTCTTTGAAGTTAATATTGGGTTACATCAATGATCAACTTTAAGCCCATACTTATTTATAATGGTGATGGATGAGTTAACAAAACATATTCAAGATGAAGTACCTTGGTGTATGTTATTTGTAGATGACATTGTATTAGTGGAGAAGTCAAAGGAAAAAGTTAATAGAAAATTGGAACTATGGAGAGAAACATTAGAAAGCAAAGGCCTCCGACTTAGTAGAACAAAGACATAATATATGGAATGTAAGTTTGATCATTTGGTTACTTTAGAGGATATGGAAATTAAAATTCACACACATTGCATTCCCCAAAAGGAAAGTTTTAAATACCTAGGGTCAATTTTTCAGAGTGATGGAAGAATTGATGGAGATGTTACACATAGAATTAATGCTAGTTGGTTAAAATGGAGAGGAGCATCAGGTATTCTTTGTGATAAAAAGATATCATTAAAGTTAAAAGATAAATATTATAGAGCAACAATTGGGCCTGCCATGTTTTATGATTCTCAGTGTTGGGCAGTTAATCATCAACATGTACAAAAGATGTCTGTGACAGAAATGAAGATGTTGAGATGGATGAGTGGTCATACAAGAAAAGACTGTATACATAATGAGGTTATTAGAAACAAATTAGGAGTGGCACCAATAGAGGATAAAATGAGAGAACATCGTTTAAGATGGTTTGGACATATAGAAAGAAGATCAAAAGAAGAACCTATAAGAAGGTTAGAAAAACTAAATTTGGAAAGTATTAAAAGAGGTAGAGGACGACCCCAAAAGTGTTGGAAAGAAACAATAAAGAATGATCTAGCTTATTGGGAGTTAACTGCTAACATGGAACATGATAGGGATCTGTGGAAACAAAGAATCCATGTAGTCGACCCCGTCTAGTATGGGAAAAGGCTTAGTTGTTGTTGTTGTTGAATTAATGGGTGAAAGAATCCTACATGTTCTTTTATATGCTTGGTAGCTCATGAATCTTAGTTCAAAGAGATTTAGAAAAACATAATGACCACGGGCCTGAAAATTGTTTTTGGTCAATCTATCTTTTGCAGGCAAAATTTGTGATATAATGGTCAAATGAGTCTTACACGTGGACACGGTTATAGGAGAAGAGGTGCATCATTTGGATTAGATCCAATATCAGAGATCCATCATTTATTTATAAAATGGGATTAGGGCTTCTCTAATAAGCACTTATCCACGCACACTCTCTCTCTTTCCATTTACTTTGTGCATTCTTCCCTCTACAGTGACTCTTCTTGTCAACTGATCAAATAGACGATTGAAGCATAGTCAAAGGCAACTAGAATCTAGGTCTCTCTTTCTCTAAGACAAGTCTATACAAATGACTCGAACAGATAAGTTCATTATTTTTTCATTTTGTTTTGCTTGTTTTCTATACAGTTTTTGGAATGGATTTCTTTATATCCATGACTGTTATTGATATCGGCATGGTTATGATTGTTGTATATTATCTATTTATGCATGTAATCCTCCTTTTTTTTCCAAAATTAAGTTTTATATGAAGATAAAACATGGATCTTCCTTCTACTCGCTGATACCAAATTAAATAATGGATCTCATCTCTTCAAAATTAAACCACCTTTCCTGGACCTTAAACCTCTTCTTACATTTCTATGATCTGAACCAGTGTCACCCAGATGGTAGACTATTACGTAATCACTCCATTCATTTGATACAAGTACTTTATCTAGCGGTTCCCTGAACAGAGCATTGTTATTGCTTCTGTTGGACCAAGTGAATTTCCATTAAAATTTCTGTTGCATCTAGACTTTCTAGCTTTAATTAGACGAGATTCTTCCCCTCTTAGACCCTTCTTCCTCAACCTTCCCAAGATTTCCACCCATTTTCTCCACCATCCGCAGTCATTTTTCCAAAATACCGCAGAACTGAACCGTACTGAAAAATACATCAGCTTGACACTATCTGAACGTGAACCTCCTGTCGAATAAAATGTACCTACATAATTCTTTAAGAGCTATGAAGAGACCTTAAGAATTCTCAGTAACCCTACTTTCTTAAAAGAAGTGGAGAGCATTATTGCCAAGATCTTGAACCCCAAACCCTTGTGGTTTCCTCAAATAGCAACAAATGCATTCTTTAATGTACCCGCAATAAAACCTTGTTCAGAAAATAAACGACCCATTAAGCTTCTGTTGCAATATTCCAAGCCTGATGCAATATCTTCTTGATTGAGGGAGAGTATTTCTTCCTCCTCTTCTCCAGTCATGCCATTCTTTCTTCATCGTGATCGCTCTCCATCATATTATCGAGTCAGGGTCATTGTAGTTAGGAAAGTTTCTTCCCTATCTATCTGGATTCCAAGGTCACCGGAAGAATGCTCATCGAGCCCTTTCAATGGCTCGCTGAAGCAGAAACCCTATGGGCCATGGTGGTGAGGCATAATAACTGTGAAGAATCTTTTACAGAATCATACCCCCATATGGATAGGAACTTAGAGCCTTCAAAAGCTGGGACTCGAGCGTGAAGGGCGACGCATTATAACGCCAGGCCCAGAAATATATGCTTTTTGAAAGAGTAGCACCCATGTGAATCAAACTCTCAATAAGAGGCCTTCCAGAGCTATTGGTGATTGTCATTGCATCTCATGTATCTGTTATCTGTATTATCTGAAATGGATTTTTATATAAAACCAAAATAGTGGCAACAAATACAATTAAAAGTACTACACTTACTCTTCAAGTCTATACGCACACAAACACACACACAGTGTGTGTGTGTGTTAACAACTCGGCCTCATGCTGCTGAGGAAACCGTTGATTCTATACTGGTTCCGACATGGGGATTTAAGGACCTCAAAACAGCCTATTTACTCGCTGAAATTCACATATGATCAATTATATTTTGACATAACATAAAATGCAAAAGAAGGCTACGCAACTAAAGCTTCCCTTTCATCAGGAGGAAACTGCAAATTTACAGAGCACAACAGTAAGAGTCAAGCTTATCTCAAGCAGACAGACTACTCAGACTCATCATCCTGCCAGAAACTAAACCATAAGCAAGCTTTTCAGCACACAAAAGATGCAATCTCCTGCAGAACTCCCTAAAAGTCATGTTAACCGTGAGGCATCATAACGCCTCGAGAACTTTCTGCCACAAGCTCAGTTGCCATCCTCTTCAGAACCTTTCAGATACAAAGGCTCTGTACCATCTCCACTCTGCCCACCAGGTGGGCCCAATCGCCCATCAGTGGAACCTGAACCGGGAATATCTCTTCCCATCATATCCTGTTTCCCGGCACCTGCACCAGCCCTGCTAACAGATTGAATTGCTTCTCCTGATCCAACTGCACTGCGGCCAAAATCAGGAAATCCACCAGCGGAGATTGGTCCATGACCACCCAAATTGGACTCACCATGCAACATATGAAGGCCATTGTTTCCGGCAGAGCTCATGCCAAGCTGGCTGTGTAAGGCCTGCTGTTGCTGTTGTTGCTGCAATGAAGAGAGAGACTGAGGTGCATACATCATGGGTGACCGAGCACCCATCAGTGGCTGTGGGGTCAATGCTTGAGCTTGCTGGTGTTGCAGGTAATGGGCACCGGGCTGCATGAGAGAATTGGGAGGAAACTGCCAAGAAAGACAGATAGTAAATGTTCGCTTCAATTGCCCTACGCAAGACCTAGATTTCTAAGCCTTAGAACATATTATACCTGAGCATGCATGGTTGGTGGTTGTGGTTGAGCATCAGCAATTGCAGCTAAGTACATTAGGTTCTGCTGCAGCCTTGCTTGGTATCTGGAAACAGAGTAAAAGGGTTAGCTGAAGGGATTTTCATTCATTACTCTATAATTAGTATCCACCAACCCCTTAGAAATAAGGGGAAAAGAAAAGCACCAAGTGATGAACATAAGAAAATTACTGTGCAGTATGATAGACGTGCAGGGGTCATGTCTGCATATATTTTACAAGGCAATAGATCGGATAAATTAAGAGGACATCTCAACATGTTTTTCAATGATAAATGTCGAGTTTTCAACAGTAACCTAAGAGGTCACATAAGGGAAGGTGCTCTAGACATGCGTCAGTAATGATTCAGAATTTTAACCTGTGAATTGTTCAGATATCCATCTACAAATTAGACAGATTGAAGGCAACATGACTTCCGGAATCTTAATACTAATTTCTGTAGCTTATAATATTAATGATTATCAGCAAATATTATACAGAAACTCTAAACAGTCTTGACGGTATCAATAAGCAACTCCAGAACATCTAATCAAACTCAAATAATGATTGAATGTGCAGTAGGTAAATCATTCAAAATGTTGAATAATCTTCGTCTCTTCTACTGAAGGTTGATTTTCATTAAAAAGGACCGCAATGTTCTTCAACATCTTGACATAATATCATCTAAGGAACCAAGAGAAGATGGCAGATCTCCATAAGAACTGCACACAACAGAACTTTCATAGTCAAACTAAGATTCCCAATTCTCTGTTGAAGTTTAGAGGAGCATGAAAAATCGCATTCGCATTTACCAAGAAATGGGCAAGTAATAGCCTTGTAAAACTTCCATTCTGACTGACATGAATGCAGGGAGAGGGAGGGGGAGGATAACATAGACAGAGAGAGAAAGAGAGAACATATGCAGAGAAACTGGGACGCATGCAAAAAAAATAGTGGTAAGCGAAGAAGACAGATATGGGAAGCAACAAAGAAGCGTGCGGAGAAAGCATGCTTCCTGCTTTATAGGGAAGTGACACGCTTCTCACCCTACGATAAGCTTCCTGTGACCATGCAATTTACTATCCCAGAACTCTAGGGATCACTATGAAGTATAGAAACCATATATACACACTGCACGGAGAGCTTCTTGAAACCTTTGTTTTCTGACTGTCCAGAAAATAGCGTTTTGACGATCTCCAAACAAACTTGAATTTAAAACTTGTCAGAACTCACAAGAAGTTTTATGTTTCATCCCAATTCCCATGTATCCTGACCAATTAAGCAGATACTAAATACTGATCCTCCTATTTCTAACAGAAACGCACAGTTTCCTGTATTTTCCCTGCAGATTGAACCTTTTTGCAGTACCACTTCCCAGTCTACACAGCATCAGAGACATGGCCATGTGAATAGCTAAACGTTGTCCTGTGTGCAACCGAAATACCTGTAACGATTGCATCACTGCCCATCCTATTGGTCCCATTTTTTTGATCTGTGTAGGAGGTTGAACCAACGGGTCTTATGATCTAAAGTGATAACAAGAATCACACTCCAGTCCACGGGAAAGTTGTGCAGCGCTCAGAGCAAATTTGAAGTCAACTTCCTAAATCAGAAGAACATTGATCATCAAAGTGAGATGACTTGAAACTCTCTTTGCTTGAAGATGTTGAGAAGCAATTAAGGTTGAAGGAGTCCTCATGATGAAGTTGCTAATATGAAGGTAGACAGCATTTTTTATCATCGCATTTTGAGAAGTTTGAAAAATATTGATCGCAGTTTCTTGCAGGCTGCCAATGGAAAGCTACCTAATGGAAAACAAATTCTTCTAGATTTTTTATTTGAACATCTTGGACTTGGTCATTTAGGGAGGTCGAACTTGAAACAATGGATCTCATGATGCAACAAAGCTTCTGATTAGGACTAACCGAATCAGAACAGATCACCAAAGTGAAATGACTCGAGATTTCTCAACTTGAAGATGTTGAGAAGCAATTGATGGTGCTGAGTGAGAGTCCTTGGCTCCTTGCAACAAACTGGCTCCTTAGACAGAAGATAGTGAAGACCTTTCTTTTGCATTTTGACAAGTTTCCAATGTTTCCTACTCAATCAAGGACCACAATTTTTTGGAGGCTCACAATGGAAAGAAACCTAGTTTTCCGTAGTTGTGGTAGGTATGAACACACTTACAGTGATTAACAGTATGATTTTCACGGGCATTAATTATCAAAAGTATGAAATAGAATTGCTAGCACTGTTGTTTCCTATGCGTGTGGTAAAACAATTGTCAAGCCCTATCAACACTTAGGGGATAGCTTGCTGGTAAAGACAAGCCACTTGTATGGAATACTTGCTACAATTCTTAGTGTCTTTGTGACACCAAAAATTGGATAGCATAGACTTGCCAATAGAAACTCCTTAAAACAGAATGTGCAAAGAAAGAACAAAGGAACAGCAGGATTTCTTCTGAAACGAATAAGAAGAAAAGTCTTTAGATCTAGAAAGAACTTTTCGCCATAGAAGAATCAAATGTTAGTAGAGATTTCCAGTTTCCAAAAGAAAATCTTAGCGGGAATTATTGAGATAAGAAAGCTAACCCCTCTGTGACATAAATATGAATTCTTTCCATTTTTCACCATGTCAACTATCACTACTTTGAGTACTTTCCTTCTCACAAAAAAATTGACAACTTTATGACTTGACAAGGAGAATCGGAGGATGTTTAATCTACAAGAGGAAAGCAACAGAAGACGATGGATGAAAGATCAGTAGGGAAAACGCTATTTAACCACAGTTTCTATTTCAAAATGTATATTACCTTTTACAAAACAACAACAACTAAGCCTTTTCCCATACTAGATGGGATCGGCTACATGGATTCTTTGTTTCCACAGAGCCCTATCATGTGCCATGTTAGCAGTTAACTCACAATAAACTAGATCATTCTTTATTGTTTCTTTCCAACACTTTTGTGGTCGTCTTCTACCTCTTTTAATACTTTCCAAATTTAGTTTTTCATACCTTCTTACAGGTTCTTCTTTTGATCTTCTTTGTATATGTCCAAACCATCTTAAATGATATTCTCTCATTTTATCCTCTATTGGTGTCACTCCTAATTTGTTTCTAATAACCTCATTATGTATGTGGTCTTTTCTTGTATGACCACTCATCCATCTCAACATCTTCATTTATATCACATACATCTTTTGTACATGTTGATGATTAGCTGCACAACACTCATAACCATAAAACATGGCATGTCTAATTACAACAACAACAACAACCTTTTCCCATACTAGACGGGGTCGGCTACATGGATTCTTTATTTCCACAGATCCCTATCGTGTGCCATGTTAGCAATTAACTCACAATAAGATAGATCATTCTTTATTGTTTCTTTCCAACACTTTTGTGATCGTCCTCTACCTCTTTTAATACTTTTCAAATTTAGTTTTTCTAACCTTCTTACAGGTTCTTCTTTTGATCTTCTTTCTATATGTCCAAACCATCTCAAACGATATTCTCTCATTTTCACTCCTAATTTATTTCTAATAACCTCGTTACGTATACGGTCTTTTCTTATATAAACACTCATCTATCTCAACATCTTCATTTCTGTCACAGACATCTTTTGTACAAGTTCATGATTAACTGCCCAACACTCAGAACCATAAAACATGGCAGGCCTAATTGTAGCTCTATAATATTTACCTTTTAACTTTAATGGTATCTTCTTATCACAAAGAATACCTGATGCTCCTCTCCATTTTAACCAACCAGCATTAATTCTATGCGTAACATCTCCATCAATTCTTCCATCACTCTGAAAAGTTGACGCTGGGTTTTTAAAACTTTCCTTTTGGGGATGCAATGTGTGCCAATTTTAATTTCCATGTCCTCTGAGGTAACCAAAATCATCAAACTTACATTCCATATATTTTGTCTTTGTTCTACTAAGTCGGAGGCCTTTGCTTTCTAATGTTTCTCTCCATAGTTCCAATTTTCTATTAACTTTTTCCTTAGACTCCTCCACTAATACAATGTCATCTGCAAATAAGATACACCAAGGTACTTCATCTTGAATATGTTTTGTTAACTCATCCATCACCATTATAAATAAGTATCGACTTAAAGTTGATCATTGATGTAACCCAATATTAACTTCAAAAAAGTTTGTCGTTCCTTCATGAGTCCTCACACATGTTTTTGCACCATGATACATGTCTCTTATAAGGTTAATATATGTCAATGGGATATCTCTTTTTTTCAAAATTCTCCAAAGAACCTCCCTCGGTACCCTATCATAAGCTTTTTCGAGATCAATAAATATCATATGAAGGTCTTTCTTTTCTACTCTAAAATGTTCCATAAGACGTCTCAAAAGGTGAATTGCTTCAATAGTAGATCTACCTAGCATGAATCCAAATTGGTTCTCTGTTATACTTGATACTTGTCTTAACCTACGTTCGATAATTCTTTCCCACAATTTCATAGTATGGCTTATTAACTTGATACCTCAATAATTCGCACAATTCATGTCTCCCTTGTTTTTATACATGGGTATAAGTATACTCGCTCTCCATTCCTCAAACATCTTTTGGTTTTTTCATATTCCATTAAATAGTCTTGTGAGCAAGTGATTCTTATTTCTCCTAGTACTTTCTAAACTTCTATAAGAATATTGTCTGGTCCTACTGATTTACCACCCTTCATATGTTTAAGAGCCTCTTTGACTTCATTTTTTTGAATATGTCAGAAGAAATTATGGCTTATATAATTTTATGATTTGGCTAACTTTCCAAACCTAATATTAACATCTTTATTTTCATTAAAAAACTTATAAAAATAGTTTTTCAATCTATTTCTTATATCATCATTTGCCACTAGAATTTTTTGATCCTCGTCTTTGATGCATCTAACAGAATTAAGATCTTTAGTTTTTTTATATCTAACCCTAGCTATCCTAAAAATATCTCTTTCACCCTCTTTTGAGTTGAGTTTTTTATATAAGTCCTCCCAAATTTTAGCTTTTGCTTCACTCATGGCCTTTTTCACTTCTTCTTTGCTTTCTTATAAGCCTCTAAAGTTTCACTAGTTTTCTTCGCATAATGTAATTTGTAACATGCCCTCTTTGCCTTGATTTTATTTTGTGCTACTTCACTCCACTACCAAGCTTCTTTTTGTGCTCGTACACCTCCCTTAGATACCCCTAACACATCTTTCGCCACTTTCCTAATATGTATAGCCATATTGTTCCACATATCACAGGGTGTACCAACATAATTCCAAACATCTCCTTGAAGGAATTTCTATTTAAATATATCTTCTTTCTCGCTTTTGAGGTTCCACCATTTAGTCCGAATAGCTCAATGCACTCTTTTCTTCTTTGTCCATTTTTTTATTTGTAAATCCATAACTAAAAGTCGATGTTGGGTGGTTAAGCTTTTTCATGGAATTACCTTGCAATCTTTATAACACGCTCTATCTTTTTTTCTACAAATAAAGTAATCAATTTGTGTTTGTGATAAGCCACTCTTATAAGTAATTAAATGTTCATCTCGTTTTTTTAAGATTGTATTGACTATAAAGAGATCAAATGCCATAGCACAATTTAAAATCTCCCTACCTTCCTCATTTATATCCCTGAAACCAAAGTTTTCATGAATACCTTGATATCCTAATGCCTCTTTACCGACATGTTCATTTAAGTCTCTTCCTAAACAAATCATCTCCCTTTGTGGAATCCTTTGAATCATCTTATCTAACTCTTCCCAAAAAGTTGTCTTTATACTATCTTCTAGTCCTACTTGGGGTGCGTAAGCACAAACTATATTCAAAACCTCTGCTCCTAATACTAGTTTCAATGTCATGATTCAATCACCATATCGTTGTATGTCTACTATACTATCATTTAAATCTTTATTTATGATAATACCAACTCCGTTTCGAGCCTTTTATTTACCTGAGTACCATAATTTAAAACATGTATTCTCTATCTCCTTTGCTTTTTCTCCAACCCACTTTGTCTCTTGTAAACATAGAATATGAATCTTTCTCTAAATCATAGTATCTACTACCTTTATTAGCTTACCGGATAATGTTGTGATATTCTAAGAACCAATACAAATCTTATTATCTAGTACTAACTTCCTTACCCCCGCATCCGTCCATAATCAAAATACGAAGACCCTCCCTGAAAATTTTTCACTACATTCGAGCGTCAATGTAGCGGGACTAACTTCTTTACCCACACTCGTCCATGATATGGAACCCTCTCTGCAATTGATTCACTACATTCGGGCGAAAATGTAGTAGCCCTTGCTTACTTATTACTGCATTTGGGCTCTCCAGCACGTCGCTAGGCAGGGACGCCCCAAAGCAATGCTCATAATTTTTGTAATACATGTTATAAAAATCTGACGAAGTTTTACGCTGGCTGTCGAAAGCCTGACACAACCCTCTTCCTTTATCCGAGCTTGGAACCAGCAATGCAAGGGTGATCCCTTACATGGGCGGAGTTTTTAGGAGTGCAATACGAGGACTTCCCAAGATGTCACCCATCCCAGTACTACTCTCACCCAAGCACGCTTAACTTCGGAGTTCTCATGGGATCCGATGCTTTAGTGCTGGTATGATCCCTTATATGGGATGTCTAATTGATGCTCTATAATATTTACGGTATCTTCTTATCACAAAGAATACATGATGCTCCTCTCCATTTTAACCAACTCACATTAATTTTATGCGTAACATCTCTATCAATTCTTCCATCACTCTCAAAAATTGACCCTAGGTATTTAAAACTTTCCTTTTGAGGAATGCAATGTGTGTCAATTTTAATTTTCACGTCCTCTGAAGTAACCAAATGGTCAAACTTACATTCCATATATTCTGTCTTTGTTCTACTAAGTCGGAGGCCTTTGCTTTCTAATGTTTCTCTCCATAGTTCCAATTTTCTATTAACTTTTTCCTTAGACTCCTCCACTAATACAATGTCATCTGCAAATAACATACACCAAGGTACTTCATCTTGAATATGTTTTGTTAACTCATCTATCACCATTATAAATAAGTATCGACTTAAAGTTGATCCTTGATGTAACCCAATATTAACTTCAAAGAAGTTTGTCGTTCCTTCATGAGTCCTCACACATGTTTTAGCACCATCATACATGTCTCTTATAAGGTTAATATATGTCAATGGGATACCTTTTTTTTCCAAAATTCTCCAAAGAACCTCTCTTGGTACCCTATCAGAAGCTTTTTCGAGATCAATATCATATGAAGGTCTTTCTTTTTTACTCTAAAATGTTCCATAAGACGTCTCAAAAGGTGAATTTCTTCAATAGTAGATCTACATGGCATGAATCCAAATTGGTTCTTTGTTGTACTTGATACTTGTCTTAACCTACGTTCGATAATTTTTCCCACAATTTCATAGTATGGCTCATTAACTTGATACCTCAATAATTCGCACAATTCTGAATGTCTCTCTTGTTCTTATATATGGGTATAAGTGTACTCGCTCTCCATTCCTCGAACATCTTTTGGTTTTTTCATATTTCATTAAATAGTCTTGTGAGCCAAGTGATTCTTATTTCTCCTAATACTTTCCAAACTTCTATAGGAATATTGTCTGGTCCTACTGATTTACCACCATTCATATGTTTAAGAGCCTCTTTGACTTCATTCTTTTGAATATGTCAGAAGAAATTATGGTTTATATACTTTTATGATTTGGCTAACTCTCCTAAGCTAATACTAACATCTTTATTTTCATTAAAAAGCTTATAAAAATAGTTTTTCTATCTATTTCTTATATCATCATTTGCCACTAGAATTTTTTGATCCTCGTCTTTGATGCATCTAATAGAACTAAGATGTTTAGTTTTCTTATATCTAACCCTAGCTATCTTAAAAATATCTCTTTCACCCTCTTTTGAGTTGAGTTTTTTATATAAGTCCTCCCAAATTTTAGCTTTTGCTTCACTCATGGCCTTTTTCACTTCCTTCTTTGCTTTCTTATAAGCCTCTAAAGTTTCACTAGTTTTCTTAGCATAATGTAATTTGTAACATGCCCTCTTTGCCTTGATTTTATTTTGTACTACTTCACTCCACCACCAAGCTTCTTTTTGTGTCGGTACACCTCCCTTAGATTCACCTAACACATCTTTCGCCACTTTCCTAATATGTATAGCCATATTGTTCCACATATCACAAGATGTACCAACATAATTTTAAGCATCTCCTTGAAGGACTTTCTATTTAAATATATCTTCTTTCTCGCTTTTGAGGTTCCACTATTTAGTCAAAATAGCTCGATGCACTCTTTTCTTCTTTGTTTATTTTTTTATTTGTAAATCCATAACTAAAAGAAGATCAAAAGAAGAACATGTAAGAAGGTTAGAAAAACTAAATTTGGAAAGTATTAAAAGAGATAGAGGATGAAAATAAAAGTGTTGGAAAGAAACAATAAAAAATGATCTAGGTTATTGGGAGTTAACTGCTAACATGGCACATGATAGGGATCTGTAGAAACAAAGAATCCATGTAGCTGACCCCATCTAGTATGGGAAAAGGCTTAGTTGTTGTTGTTGTTGTTGTTGTTTTTGTTTTTTTAAATCCATAACTAAAAGATGATGTTGTGTGGTTAAGCTTTCTCTTGAAATTACCTTACAATCTTTACAACACGCTCTATCTTTTTTCTACAAATAAAGTAATCAATTTGTGTTTGTGATAAGCCATTCTTATAAGTAAGTAATTAAATGTTCATCTCGTTTTTTAAACATTGTATTGACTATAAAGAGATCAAATGCCATAGCACAATTTAAAATCACCCTACCTTCCTCATTTATATCCCTGAAACCAAAGTTTTCATGAATACCTTGATATCCTAATGCCTCTTTACCGACATGTTCATTTAAGTCTCTTCCTAAACAAATCATCTCCCTTTGTGGAATCCTTTGAATCATCTTATCTAACTCTTCCCAAAAAGTTGTCTTTATAATATCTTCTAGTCCTACTTGGGGTGCGTAAGCACAAACTATATTCAAAACCTCTGCTCCTAATACTAGTTTCAATGTCATGATTCAATCACCATATCGTTGTATGTCTACTATACTATCCTTTAAATCTTTATTTATGATAATACCAACTCTATTTCGAGCCTTTTATTTACCAGAGTACCATAATTTAAAACCTGTATTCTCTGTCTTCTTTGCTTTTTCTCCAACCCACTTTGTCTCTTGTAAACATAGAATATGAATCTTTCTCTAAATCATAGTATCTACTACCTCCATTAGCTTACCGAATAATGTTGTGATATTCTAAGAACCAATACGAATCTTATTATCTAAGACTAGCTTCCTTACCCCCCACATCCGTCTATATTCAAAATGTGAAGACCCTCTCTGTAAATTATTCAGTACATTCGGGCGGCAATGTAGCGGGACTAACTTCTTTACCCACACCCGTCCATGATATAGGAACCTCTTGAAGCATTCAGAAAGATAGAAAAGATATGACGACACATTCATCTTGTTAATTGTTATTTATCCTCTGCATTATGTCTTTCTTTATTTTGTTTTTAAAGTTAGTTTTAAATAAGCATCTTTAATGGCATTTAGGTAATTTAAACCATCATTGTAAAGCTGATATTTAAGGGGTAAAACCCTATCAGCCGACTTGTAATCTTCAGCAAGGAAGAAAGAGAAAAGAGGGTGGCATCTGCACAGAAACAGCTCGCACCTCCACCATCGTCTCAGCTAAGTTAAATTTCATATTATGTACATCTGATATTTTCCAGTTTGCACAGAACCCTATCTGCAATTGATTCACTACATCCGAGCGAAAATGTAGTGACCCCTGCTTACTTATCACCAATGTTGTCTGACGCGTATCGTATCGTGTATCGCTGAGCTCCACGATACGGGCGTATCGTATCGTATCGTACTTTAATATTAAAATAATACAAAAATTAATTAAAATTTAATAAAAAATAATAATAAATCAAAAAAATTCAAAAAAAAATCAAGAAAAATCTGATAATTGCTTTAAATTCATATAATGTAAGTTTAGTACAGATTGAGCATTCAACATTGAACAATTGCATCCAAATTTACATATTTTGAATCCAAAAAATAAAATACAGACATAATTTACACTTTACAGTACACTACAGTTACATATAATGTTACATTTTACAAATTGTAATCAGGATCATCAACTAAATAATCTTCTATCTTCTCCTTGTTGCAGATCCTCATCATCATCAGCCATGCCCACACCTTCTTCTTCAAAATCAAGTTCTTCATCTCTATAATGTTGTTGCGCTCCTTTCAAATTAATCCAGACAACGTCTTCTTCTGTTAGGAGGGCATTTTCTTCAGTGTCTTCCATAACCCAATCTTCTAATATCTCAAAATTATCCAAACTTATTGGATCGAATTGACTTTCTTCTCTATTTACTTTTTTTAATTACCTACGACACAAACAAAGATAAACAAGTAGTAAGTAATATTAACAATTGAAAACTGAAGTTAAATAATATCGAATTGAAAATTTGAAAGTAATACAACATTACCTTTCACGAAGGCGCATGTTACAACGAATATAAACCAAATCATTAAGCCTTTTGTGTTCCAACCTGTTACGCTTTTTTGTATGGATGTGTTCAAAACACTCCAATTTCTTTTACAACCTGTTGCACCACAGGTTTGGCTTAAGACTCTAACTGCAAAATCTCTAAGGTTTTGACAATCACTTTCAAACCTGTTCCACCAAACATCTGTAAAAAAAATATAAACATTAGAGACATAATAATCCACAGTAATGTAAGATGCAACTTAAATATGAAAATAAACAATATACCTGGACGCATCGTAGAGCGGTTGCGAATTGCAACAGGCAAACCCATCAAGTGAAGAGCATTATCATATATCTCTATCTCTCGATGTATCGCATCTACTATGCTCTAATAAGGGACTAATCTGTCGATGCATTCAATGATTCCTCGATTAACCTCACCGTCCCTTTTGAAGGTTGCTGAGTACCTCAATGATGGGTTTAGATAGTAGGCTGCTGCATGAATAGGCTGATATAATTGTTTATTCCATCTACTATCAATTATTTTCCACACGGGCACATAATCTCTTTTTTTTCCATTAAAGTTATTTCTGATCGCTTCTTTTGCCCTGTCCATGACTTCATAAAGGTAGCCCATAGATGGTTTCTCCTCGTTGTCAGCCAATCTCAAAACTTTCACTAAAAGGCAAGTAATTTTCAATAATCTAATACATGCATTCCAAAATGAACTTCTAAAAACCGTTTCTGCAATCTCATTTAACTTTCTGTTCCTTCTGTTTTGTGGCAACTCTGCAAATTGTTGCCACTCATCTGAGGAGAACATTCTCTTTAAAGCTTGCTTCTGTCTCACAATACTCTGCAGAGAAGTTTGTTGCGAACCGAGTTGCAGCTATGCGAAGAAGCTCTGCACCTTCTGTGTATCTCCTCATCATACACAAAACAAATGCATGGTTGTAAATGAATTTTGTAATATCTTGGCAACACTCAGTTGTTGCCTTTATTTCATCCATCTCACCAATGTCCTCAAGGATGAGATCTAAACAATGGGCTGCACATGGTGTCCAGTAGAAAGTCCCATAAATATCAGCTAACTCCTTTCCAGCTGCTTTGTAGTTAGTTGCATTATCTGTACTCAATTGGACTACATTTTCTAGCCCAACCTCCTGTATAACCTTATCAAATTCCTCTCGTAGGATCTCTGCAGTGTGTCTCTCCTCTAACATATCTAGAGATCTCAAAAACATGAGTCCTTTAGGACAATATACAAGAAAGTTTAGCAATGTTCTTCCTCGCCTATCGGTCCATCCATCTGCCATGATAGTGCATCCTGTTTTCTTCCACGATTGTCTCAAAGTCGAATAGTATTGCTGCACTTCAATCACGGTCTGATCTAATATCTTCCCTCTCAACTTCTGATAAGAGGGCATCCTGTATCCTGGACCAATGTTAGCAATTGCATCTGCCATTGCTTGAAAATGAAAACTGTTTGCTGCATTAAATGGAATGCATGCATCATAAAACCATCTGCCCACTGCAAGGTCTGCTTGATCGTGCAGTTGTTCTGAAGCTATAGCAGCACGAATTCCTAGCTGAGCATCAGGTGTAGTGGAAGGAGGAAAGAACGAATGTATGCTAGAAGAAGCTCTTCCTCTACTCCTTCCTGAACTTCCTCTTCTGTCACCTCCAAAGTCTTCAGCTGCAACCCTCTTTCCTCTGCTAGGTGCTCGCGAACTGCTACTACCAATATCTGTTCTAACATCTGAAGGCAAACTATTAGTGAATCCAACTCCAGTGGCAGTAGCATCATCAGCTTCTTCACACATCTGAAAATCATCCTTTTGTTGTCTCCTTTCCTGTATGCTCTCAATCATCTGCAAGCATTGCCATTTAATACCTTCTCTGCCTGTGCATGGAGCAACTTCTTTTCTGGTTCCTGCTAGGTGGTGTTTCAACCTTGAAATTCCACCACTAACCACCTTTTCACAAAATAAACATCTGATTTTTAACCTTCAACCCTCAACTGGTATACCCCACTGTCATGCCGGATCATCAGACTTTGAATGAGAGTCTCTACCACCCCTTCCTGCCATCTCAATGGAGTACTTTAATTCAAACAAAAACCTGAAAATAAAAGCACTTCGTAAATCCCTCAATCTTCAAATAACACTCAAATCGAGTGTCTCCCACTTCATGAATGCAATAAAAATCATATACACACACTTAATTACTTCATATTTGGTCATTCAAAAAAAAAAACTGAAATAACACAAAAAACAATAAATATAAAGGAAAAAAATAGAAAAAAACATTAAAAATATACCTAAATCCGAGTTTGGAGGCTTGGACGGACACCATAGGGCACGATTTTAGAGTTTTGAACACCAAGGAGGCGAAAACCGACTCTTAGGGAGCTTGAAGAACCCAAAAAGAGAGGAAACCCGCGAAAAATCGCGGGTTTCTCTCGGGCCGGGACCCTTTATAAGGGTCCCAGAGCGTATCGCCCGTATCGTACGATACGGTGCGATACTCTCGCACTTGCGATACGGGTCCCCGTATCGTATCGTGGTGGCCACGATACGACACGTATCGCACCGTATCGATACGGACAACACTGCTTATCACTGTATTCGGGCTCTGCAACGCGTTGCTAGGAGGGGACGCCCCAAAGCAATGCTCATAATTTGTGTTCCATGGTATAAAAATCCGACAAAGTTTTCCGTTGGTTGTTGGAAGCCTAACACAACCCTCCTCCTTTATCCAGGCTTGAGACTAGCAATGTAAGGGTGATCCCTTACATGGGCAGAGTTTACCTTTTAAAGTAGTAAAATAAAAATTGACAGAACATCTTTGGAGGAATGTTTGTAGCAATTCAACAACAGGATAGGTGGAACATAGTATGGAAAAACAACTAGGAAATTAAACATTTATACCCTCTAGCTGATTCATCATGGTATACCATATTCAAATAATAGAATGTCACCACTTACTGTGCACATTCACTCAGCTTTCCTAGGTTTTGGTTATCAAGAATTGCCAGAATCAACGTCTTGTTCTCATCCAAATACTGCACATAGAAATTATTAGGGTGTAAGTTAGCTCACATATGATCAGTCATCTGCTGTATGATAGGACCAAATGAGATTAGCATCTAATTTCACGCCAATAAAAACATAATAAGCTATCAGTCAGCAGCAGTACAAATGTGATCGAAATTACAAGAGCAAAGCAGCAGGGTCATAAATAGAATTCTATGCAAGAAATAACGACCATCATGAAACAAAAGAAAAGATCATTCTCAACATGCAAATAAAGGGAATATATTGTCCTCTGCAAGAATACAGAAATACCTTCACTAAAGGTCTACAATGTGCCATTTTTTCAACAACAGATAAACAAAACCAATCAAGAAGCTCCCATAAAGATTTATGATAACTTGATAAGTCAAATGGTACAGTGAGGTTTTATGTTTCCCAATTGATTTTTCACAGTCCAGGCCAATGGAAGTTGAACCCTAACAGAGATACATGAATAGGATTGAAGAAAATGTTGTCCTAACTCCTAAGCACTGGACAGTACCCAACTGTCATGAGTTCAAACAATTTAAGCAGGGACAAAGCCTAGCAAATACCCTAAAAAGGAAAACAATATAAGAGAAAACAATAAACTTTTGAAATTACAAAAGAGCATATATATAATGAGCATAAGTCCATGAAAATGCATATACACATGTACAGGCAAATAAAAAATTTGAAAAGGAAAGGGAAGTGCCTAGGTACCCACATCAAAAGCTGAAGGACCTAAGTGCCAGAATTCTAGAAAATTCCGAAGTGGCACCTTTCTGGTCACTTTCTACTCAATTTTGATGAAATTTTCAAGACAACCATTGAAATATATGTGCAACGTAGTAATACATCACACCTCTCCAAAATCCTTACCCTCAATGCCCTTATGTAAATCTAACAACTGTACTTTCTATATTCCACAACTCATTGTGGTCATCACAAGTACTCATCTCAGCAGTAACTTGATGACCTAGGCGTGGAAGGGCACAAGTCACATCATAGCACAGGAAAGAAGTTTCCCAGAATAGTCTATTTTTCGTCTACCTCCAAAATTGGCATAGCAAAGAGGTACAAGGAAAATCAGAAACAAAAATAGAACAGGAGTATGGTAGTATTGTGCTCATAATAGCATAAAAGTGTAGAGCTGTTATCAGAGAATGTAAAAAGTACAGAAATTCATGGACACTTAAAAGCATTTATATTATAGATAAATATACAATGAGGAACTAGAATATAAATATCTAACATTAACACAATGAAAAGAGAAATATCACAACATTGTCTTTTTTAAATTATTCTTTCTGTTCAGTGTTATCCGTATACGATACGGTGCGATACGTATCGTATCGTGCCACGATACGATACGGTAACCTGTATCATAAGATACAGGTTATCGTGCCATATCATACGATACTGTATCGTACGATACGCCCAAAAAAAAATTCAAAAAATTTTTTTTTTTCAAAAATTTTTTTTTCAAAAAAAAAAAAATTTTCAAATTTTTTTTGCATGTTTCTGCCCTCTCTTTCCCTCTCTTCACTTCCCTTAAAGGCATCCTCCAATATGCTTATAATTTGGGTTTATAATTTCATTTATTTAATAAAAATAATGTATAAAAAAAAATTATGACAAAATCATTTCCCTTTCTGTTACAACTTTTAGGTATATTTTTGCTAACAGTTTCTAATTTCATAAGATCGTAAACAATTAAAAACATTTAGTTCTCTCGGTTCATTGAGTAGGGATTTCACAACTTCACTATTTTAAGGTTCACGTTACATGACTTCCATTGAGTTGAACATGATCAATGTGTGTGAGGCTTAACTCAGTCTATGAAGTGAGAAATGAAGCTCATGCATTAGTTAAAAAGCTAGTCTCCAATAAGAGAAAAAGGGGACATTATCAAGTAATAATATAACATCATTAAGGTGTCATAGACTCAATAATCAAAGAAATGGAGCTCTTTGTTTTGCTCACATATGAAAATTAGCAAATATGACAACTACATGTACAAAGATAGCAGTTTGTTAATTTTGATATATTACATGAGTGAATTATGGAAGATAACGAAGAAAATGCACTCCTAAGTCCTAACTGAAGAAGACATTGCATGAATTAATTTGAAGTACAACAACATCATCAAGGAGAAGATGAAGATTATTTAGTTAATGATCCTGATACAAATTTACAATATGTAAAATATAAATGTATTTCATTTTTTGATTCAAAATATATAATTTTGGATGCAATTGTTCAATATTAAATGTTCAATTTGTGCTAAACTTTGCATTATATGAATTTAAAGCAATTACCAAATTTTTTCAAAATTTTCCAGAATTTTCTTGATTTTTTTCGGATTTTTACTAATTTTATTGATTTTTTAAATAATTTTTATAGTTTTTTAATATTAAAGTACGATACGATACGATACGATACGATACGATATGCCCGTATCGTGGAGCCCAGCGATACGCGATACGATACGCGTCGGACAACACTGTTTCTGTTAGACTTGTTTAAAATGGACATGAGTTGAAGAACTTAAAGCAGCACATATGTACACAAAAGAAGTTAGTAAAAAATAGCATAACTGTACACAAAAATCTTGGTAAAAGATATACAAATAATCTAGTATTACATGACCCAGACAAAAGTCAAACCAGACACAAGCTCAGAGCCATGAATACAAGAACATTATCAATTTTATCGGCCAGCCTGCTGGCAGAATTTCAGATAGATATCATGCACAGTACATAAACAAAGATAACCAAATAATAAATCAAGGTAGTTAGACATTTAACCAAATAATAAATCAAGGTAGCCAGACATTCTATGCACATTTAAAAGAACAAAAAGAGATACCCAGCAGTTGCACCAGTGGACCTCAGTTTTTATTCCGAAAAAGCTATCCAGTACATTACTTTTACAAGCTATGAAGTATACTTCTAGTGGAGAGATAGTACTCAACAACAACAACAACTAAGCCTTTTCCCATACTAGACGGGGTCGGATACATGGATTCTTTGTTTTCACAGAGTTCTATCATAATTTGTAAAATCCATGGTAAATAAGTCCGACAAAGTTTTACGCTGGCTGTCGGAAGCGTAATGCAACCCTCCTCCTTTATCTGGGCTTGGGACCGGCCATGCAAGGGTGAAGTGGAGAGATAGTACTAATCAACATAAAAGTTTCAAATGGTTATTACATACACATCAGTACTAATAACAAAAGGAAGACAAACAATACAAATTTACAAATTTTGTAACAACCTTCACAATGTTGTTCATGTCGATTAGAGATTGATAACTAAATTCAAACAATCAGTTGTATGGTTTTATAGGAGACAAGACAAACTTGTTCGTTCGAAGTATAAGGAAAGACATGATACCGGAAAATGAAGAAGTGCAATCATAAAAAACAAATTGTCGGAAAGCGCCACAAGTGCACAAATCAAAGAGGTCTATACCTGGAGAGACCAAAATCCAAATGCTCATCTTTCTGAGCTTTAGAAGAAAGTTTAGATGCTAACGATACATTTATATGAAAATTGGTTATGAAATGCAAGAGAAGAAGAACAAGCTAAAGATTTTAGAAAGGTGGGATCAAGAGTGGAACATTCATCCCATAGAACTTACCAGCCTCTTCTTGATCAAAGGCGTATCAAACACCATCACCATGAACTAGGATTTCCAACATATTATATACAAGAACAGAATCACAAATGCGGCCTCCAGATATTTGGAAAAGTAAACAAGAACAATTTTCAAAACACATAAAAAAGGCATTCACAACTACATCAGCTAAAAGAGGCATCAAGATTCATATAAAACCATGAAAAACATACCGGCAAACATTCAGAAAGAAACTTTATTCTCCCAAACTGAGAGCCATTTAATAGACCCAGCAAGAATACACCTCAACATCCTTTTCTCCACTAAAACCACCATCAAGAACCCCTGAATCCTTTCCGAATACAAGAACCCCAGAAACATAGAGAACCGAAACCATGAGAAAAAAACGAAACCCTAAAGCACTAAGAGACCACAGTGAAGAAAAAGAAACTCTCATCGAAAATCCTAACCCTCTCATCTTATCCACATCAAAACCCAACCATTCGAGAAAACGGGGAGCATCATATTCGGAGAGTCGAGCATAAACAAAGTCACACAGAGAGATAGAGAGAGGAGAGAGAAAGTAATACCTTTTGAATGACATCAGTCGTCACATTGTTGGTGGAGTATGCCGCCATCATGGGTTGCATCTGCATCAGATGTTGCTGCATTCTCTCTCTCTCTCTCTCTCTCTCTCTCTCTCTCTCTCTAGACACGGCAAGAGGAACTCTTCCCTGTGAGCCTTGTGCTTTTATGATACACAGGATATGGTCAAGATCAGAAGACTGTGGACCCCTCCCTCAAATTTATTTGCTATAATGTAATGCAACGAGTCTCTCCCACTCTCTCTCTACAATAATACGTCCAACTTTTAAATGGTCGCCTCTTTGTCTGTCTACCATTTTATCTCTCTAAAGCTGACGTGGGCGCAGGGCATACGTTCAACCATGAGGCTCTCTCTGGTCGGTCTGGTCGGCTGCTTACAAACTTGTTCTCCCGTATTATCCCAGAAAAACAACGAAATACCTTTTTATTTATGGTTTTCACCTTTTAATTCGATATGTATTGTACCTTTATATTGTATTGGTGTTTATGACATCGTATATTATGATATAAAATATTGTATGGTGATATTTTGATTTTCATGGCCATGATGCTGCTGTATTCATGTAACTGTGATGTTTGATGAGGTAAAAGTAAAATGTTTCACCATATTGCTCACTCGTGTAGGTGCATTAGTGCTGGCTGTTTCTAGATTTAGATCGGGTCAGCTCAAACACAATGTGTCGTCACTTTTGCTGGATCACAACGTTGGTTTTCTTCGGGTTACGTTAGTATTGGATCTTTATGTTGGGTGCTGTATTGTCAGCTCTTTTGTGTGTCGAGTTGTGTTAGTGTTGGGTTATGCCATATTGTGAACCATTTACCTGATTTTTATCACTTTGGCTTCTGCGTTTGTGTTGGATTATGTCATATTGAGAACTCACAAGCATCAGCAGACATTGGTCGATCCACTTTAGGGCAAAGTGAGGCATGCACCCCACTCGAAATCCGGAGAAGAAGAATATGTCGCTTGAGCCTAGGGTTGAGGTTCGTTAATTTGAATACAAATACAAGTGTGTCTTACCCGAAATATAAGTGCCCTTAACCCAAAAAAAACTATTGGGTCTGCCACTGCCAAAGAGAAGCCCATATACACAACTAAATAAAAATATCAAAAATTTTAATTTATGATGCCACGACTTATCTATTTATAGGTGAAGTTTTTGCGAAATTTAAATTTCTAATAATGCCAAAATCTTTGTTTGGTAAACAACAAAATTTCCCTATCAAAAAGTATCAAATTGTATATAATAATAAAGATGGTGCCTTCGTTGCAGATAATCCTATCTATCAAATATGGATTTTGCATTGATATGGTTTCAATTGCAAATTAAGTGATCTAGCATAATAATCTAGATTTTCTCGGTCATATCATCATGTCGAAAGGGTCCACTCGAGCCGACGAGTCTACTACTTTTGTTTGGGCCAAAGGACGATAAGTCTACGTACAGAACTCTGAACCTCATTAACCAATTTACTACGAGTGAAATTCCTAGGCAAGTGGAAAGTACGCTTCATAGTTATTTAATTGAGTTTTAACGGTATGGCCTTGTCAAGAACTAAAAGGATACAAGAAGAGTAATTCTCTTAACATGGTGAAAGTTTGGGATTATCATTCAACGCTTCATGCTGATTTAGATTAAATATTTTGCCGTAGTGATCTTCTAAGTAGGGATGTTTGTGAGGAAGGGATCTCCTGCTCCCACGGAAACCCATCTCGAAACGGGATGGATTCATAGAGTAGAAATGAAGGTAGAGACGGGAGAGTAAGGAAATCTTCAATGAGGATCGGGGTTGGATGGGGATAACAAGCCCACATGTTGTGAACCTAGCCTCGACTTCTTGTTATAGAAAGTTAGGCTCATATAAAAATAAGACAAACCATGTGAGACGATAAATGAGAAAAAGTATAATCTCTTTTTTGAATTTATGAACTGATTGTTGTTGTCTCATACATTCATTCATAATAATATGATTCAACTTGAATAAATTCACATAAATTAAGTTTTCATTTCAAATAAAAATTGAGCTCCAATATGTGTTTGAGCATCTCACTTTCTCCCAAGAGTTCCCTGTGTGGACATAAGGATAGGGATGGAGGCCTTCTTGGTCCCATCATGAGGATAAGAGATGGGGACAAGATTTTGAAACGGGATGGAAATGGGGACTTTGATCCCGACCCCATAAACATCCTTACTTCGACGTCTAAAAAGGTGCCACATGTGTGTGTGTGTGTGGGGGGGGGGGGGTGGTAAAAATGAGAAAAACTTTAGAATAGTACCCTATCATATAAGAAATGTGATGAGTGTACCTCATGCTTCTCTTTTAGTTTTTGGTGTACCTATGGTTTTTAACGTTAATCAGAAAAATGGTGGATCGGGTTACACTGCTAAATTTAGCTCAAAGTGGAGAGGGTAACTTGTCTTTTAAATTAGATATGGCTAGTTGTGGACCACTGGTTCCAGTTTAGTCAGAATGGGATGTGCTTGAGGCTTATGGTTTCAGAACCCTTGGTTTTGGTTCTAGTTCCATGGTTGGTTCCGAGCAGTTCATCTTCCACGGTTGGTTCCAGAAAAGTTATGGTTCTGGTTCGAGTGCCGGTTTTGGGTGGTTCTAGTTCCAACATGGTTTTGCCAACGGTTCTTGTATACATCATTTTATTTAATAATAAATTATTAAATATATATAATGTCTTGTATTATCATTATATATGAACTAAGTTACAAAATCATATACTGATATTGACTTTAAAATATAAATATTATAATATATACATAACACATTTAACTTAAATTTTAATATTACAAATTTACATTATTATATTTATAATCATACATATACAAGAAAAAATAAATAAATAATGAGTTTAACCTTAATTCACTTATCTTTGAATTAATCCTTCTACGCATCCTTTTAGGTGGAGAAGAACCAAAATCTACATCGTTCTCACTTATCTTTCGGCGAGCACCCTTTATGTGAAGTCTAAACTCTAAACCTAATCATCCATATTGCTACCCATATTAGTTGCTCACTAAATAGTATAAACATCTTTTGTATATGTAAATTGGTACTTCTTTGTGCTCCTGAGCCGAGAGCCTTGCTCTTCTCCAATGATAGCTTGAGTTTTTAATGTCTTGGGTTAGAAGTTAGACCGATGTTCGTCAAATATATTCTTACTTGTAATAAATATCTGCTCTACAACAATAGTCGTGGCTGAAATAGCAAAAACACCATTAGTCATTATAGATAAAATAGGATAAGTAACTTAATGCTCTCCTCACTATTTTTAAATAATAAAATTAACTTTACCCTTATCATCTCAAAATTCATGAGGATCATAATAAATGACAATATATACCTCAAACTCAATCAAATCTATAAATTTGGATGCTTTTTAAGCCTTGATTTCATAATTTAACAACAAAACTTACTATAGAAAGAAGATGTATGATTACAACTACTTTATTCTTCTATATGTGGAAGAAGATGTTTATGTGTAAGACTATAATATTTACATAATTGATTGATGATAGATCTTGTGTCATTAATTATGCTACAATAAGCAATCAATAACTCTTTTAAGCCCTAATAGGAGGAAGATATGCTTAATAATAAAGTCAGTTTTTTGTCATTTGCTATATACACTGAGTTAAGTGATAAGTTTCACGATTCTCTCAAAAATATGATAGAAAAATTTAATCTTGATAAACAAATAAATGACAAATTAGATATTAAATAATATATAATACTTTTATAGTGTTATTAAACAAGAGATTTAAAAGACTCTGACAAACATTTCAATTAAACTCAAACAAATTTAACTATACAAAATAAATATGCATAAACTTAATTCATAAGTCTCTCTATATGATAGATAATACTTTGGTAGGTTGAATTCCAATGATGTCTAATATCTTTTGAATTTTTTTTGTCTTTTACCTTTTCCTATAAAAAATTTACTTCATTTCTAACACTAGGACAACCTTACAAAATATTAAGGTACATCTCTAATTGGATGTATTTCAGGTCTTAAAATCTTCAATCTATCTTATACATATAAATTAAGAATATGACAAATACAACAAATATAAAAAAATTACTGTCTAAAATAGGTTGATATACTTTGTAAGTCAGAAATAGCATAAATATTTGTAGTAGCATTATTAAGTAAACCTAAAAAAATATTACAAGATAATCAATATTCTTCAAAAATTGATCTTAACAAAATGCAGAAATTTATGTAGTGTGTGACTTATCAAACAACGAAGTATAATAAGACATTTTTTAATTAACTATCATCTATCTAATAATAGTAATACCCATACATGCATGTAGTTGTCAATTATCACTTCATATATCAACAAAATCACTACGCTCAAATGAAATAAAATATGTAACTTTTTCTTTTTAAAGAATTTGCATATATGACTACTACAAATTGTATAGAAATAGGAACTACTAAAGGATTATGTATATTTTTAACCTAATCAATTAGCTAAAATTAAATAGGAGTTATTTTAGTGAAACAAAACGTGCAAACTCTTCTTTATCTCGAATGAGTTGTAGTCAAAAAGGTCCACACAAGTAGATCCATTGGTGCAAGAATTGTCTTCTAAAGAAGATTAGGTTTGATGGACGTCCAAACCAACTTCTACTTGATGCTTTTTATCACATGGTTGTGCCATTACTGTTTTCAAGCCCGAAGTAATAGACATTTGCACAGCAGTTATACTTCGCTTGATTGAGAGCACCATTGTTTATCGTACAATTTTGTAAAATGAATCTTAAACAAGTTAGATCTTTGTGACCTAACTTTTGGAGGATATCCTCCAATATAGATGATGGTTGCATTTGTTGAACCTTTGGTAAGAAAAGGGTTTTCTACACAAATGCAGCATTAGTACTAGCACCACTACTGATCTTGGTTAAGTGGTGGTGGCAGGGCCATGGTGCGCATAGCATGGGCGAGGGTTTGGCACCGACAGTTTGAATAGGAATGGAACCTTCAATTACCTGACTGGTTCCGGTTTGGTTTTACAAAACCTCAAACGATAACAAAATATAGTTCGATTGTCACCTGCCAATTCCAGTTCGAGGGCCAGTCCTATCTATTTTAAATATAGCCCTCTATCACATTACCTTAGACATTAATTTGTAGTTGGCTTATCTTAGTTAATTAAGTTGGATGTCACCTGCATGACATTTGCCATGTCTGTTAAATATTTATTATCTAATGTTTTACGTTAATATGTACCAAATAGCAGTTAATATTAGACTTAAAAAAAATTTAATATTAAATATTTAATTCAATACTACTATATATATATATGCTAACTTTAATATTACAAAATTTATGTTAAATTCTAGGTAATATTTGATATTGAATTAGTTAAGCAATATTAATTAAGTATTATTTTTAACTTATTTAATATTAATTTCATATTAATTGAAGTAATAAATATTTAATACTAATTAGTATCACTTTTGTTCAATATTAATTTAATTTTGACCTCAACTTTTCAATATGGTATTAAATTACTATAAATAACATTTAGTTGATAAATATATTAATTGAAGTAATAATATTAAATAAAATACTAATTAATGTCAGAGTATTAAATCCATAATTTAAAGTAACACTTCATTAATAAAATTATTACCTTTAATAAAAATACTGAATAAATTCATTTAAAGTAAATTTTCTAATATTATAATGTCTATGTTAACTGTACTTAAAATATGAGTAACCTGCAACAAATCAGTGCCGCGTAAGCTAAAACTAAAGTTGTTTTTTATTAATGGGAGAAATAATAGGTACCCTAAAAATCAAGAGAGTGTTATGAGGCTAAGTGGACCTACAAATTGGTACCAAATTAATTTTACGACATTAATAAGTACCCTAGAAATCAATAGCTACTTATACCATGGGGTTCTTTTTATGAAGCTTTCCTTTAAAACAATGATTCAATGGTACCAAACTTTTGAGAACCATGGTATCAAATCACAACTTTCGTGAATTTGAGGGTTGACTGAATGCATTCAATTGATTTTCCATAATATTTTGCTCTCATTACATTTCTTAATGATTGTGACTTTTTTTTGGTTTTGAGTGCATTCTTCTTTGTCCAATGAATGAAATCAAATATGAAAATACTTTAGGTAGGAAAAGCAAGGAAACAAGATTATTTTGGTATTCTCGTCCTTGTTTTTGTAATTCTTTACTGACTAAAGGAGTTACCTACATAAAGGAGCATCTCATGGGGATGTGTCAAAATGCACCCCAGTGTCATATGGTGCCGGTCTATATGACTTATATGATTTAAAAAATTAGAAACAAAAGCTAAAAGTAAGAAATTTATGCTAAGAGAGCTTCATGAGATTTTAGAGAGACCAAGAATAATGTACGCTGTTAATTTAAAAAATAATCAGAACTTGCCTTTATTAGTGTTTGAAACTTTTAACATTTCTTCTTGATGATGTTGTTATGTAAAACATAATGTGATTGATACGTGGTTAATTGATAATTAGCTTTAAGGTTCTTAATTTGTTGTTGTGCATGGTTTGATTGGTAGTATTAATTTGTTAAGGTTGCTAGTTTATTGATGAACGATATCATCTTACTTTTGTTATGCCATCCATATGTTTCATCACGCATTTTAATTTAGACAAAATTTAATAATTTTAGAAGTTGTTCAATTTTCTATTTTCTTTTTAGTTTTTCTAAAATGTCATAGAACACATGCATATTGACACATATCGGCTGTTTCACGTAGGTCACTTATGATATGCAGTACATAACATTGCACACAAACTTAATTGATAATCTTCATAAATGGTGATTAAAATCAGATGGAATAGTTGCAATAAAATTTGTTGTATCCATTACATGTGCGTGTGCGCGTTAGTTCTTGATAGATCTTAACCGGCCAGGGACAGGTAGGTCGATCCTTCGGGGAACCCTTTCTCACGCAAGGGCGTGTTGCTCCTATTGGAACGCGAAGAGATGTGGTTGGACCGACGGTGGTTTAAGCCATAAATCGAAGGTGGAAGGAAATCGGGTTGAGGGAACGGGGTTTCCCTGCCATCATTGGGGTTATTTATGGATGGCCATTGCCTAGAAGGAGTCTGGCAGTCCTCCTCCGACAAATGTTGATATGTACATTTGCCTATAAGACGACCGGACACGAGGGTGCTTCGGGTTACCTGATTTGTACCCATTAAATTTTTGGTATTAACACAAGGACAGTACATGTCTTCGTTTCCAAACATCTTGTGAACCAACTAAAACTTGAGACATCTTAAATTGTCATGGTTTTCTCATTTTATTTGATGCACGATAAAAGAGGAATAATTAAGACAACGACAACAACACTAAGCCCTTTTCCATACTAAACATGGTTGGCTACATAGATTCTTTGTTTCCACACAACCCCATCATGTGCCATGTTAGGAGTTAACTCACAGTGAGCTTGATCATTCTTTATTATTTATTTCCAATACTTTTGTGGTCATCCTCAACCTCTTTTAATACTTTCAAAATCTATATTTACCTTTTTATAGGTTCTTTTAATCTTCTTTCTATATGTCCAAACCATCTTAAATGATATTCTTCATTTTATGCTCTATTGGTGCCACTCCTAATTTGTTTCTAATAACCTCATTATGTATGTGGTCTTTTCTTGTATGACCACTCATCCATCTCAACATCTTCATTTCTGTCACAGACATCTTTTGTACATGTTGATGATTAACTGCCCAACACATGGCAGGCCCAATTGTTGCTCTATAATATTTATCTTTTAACTTTAATGATATCTTTTTATCACAAAGAATACCTGATGCTCCTCTCCATTTAAACCAACTAGCATTAATTCTATGTGTAACATCTCCATCAATTCTTCCATCACTCTGAAAAATTGACCCTAGGTATTTAAAACTTTCCTTTTGGGGAATGCAATGTGTGTGAATTTTAATTTCCATGTCCTCTGAAGTAACCAAATGATCAAACTTACATTCCATATATTCTGCCTTTGTTCTACTAAGTCGGAGGCCTTTGCTTTCTAATGTTTCTCTCCATAGTTCCAATTTTCTATTAACTTTTTCCTTTGACTCCTCCACTAATACAATGTCATCAGCAAATAACATACACCAAGGTACTTCATCTTGAATATGTTTTGTTAACTCATCCATCATCATTATGAAAAATTGTACATGTTGATGATTAACTGCCCAACACTCATAACCATAAAACATGATAGGTCTAATTGTTACTCTATAATATTTACCTTTTAACTTTAATGGTATCTTCTTATCACAAATAATGCTTGAGTCTCCTCTCCATTTTAACCAACCAGCATTAATTCTATGCGTAACATCTCCATCAATTCTTCCATCACTTTGAAAAATTGACTTTAAGTATTTAAAACTTTCCCTTTAGAGGATGCAATGTGTGCCAATTTTAATGTCTCTCTCAATAGTTCCAACTTTCTATTAACTTTTTCCTTAGACTCCTCCACTAATACAATGTCATCTGCAAATAACATACACCAAGGTACTTCATCTTGAATATGTTTTGTTAACTCATCAATCACCATTATAAATAAGTATAGACCTAAAGTTGATCCTTGATGTAACCCAATATTAACTTCAAAGAAGTTTGTCATTCCTTCATGAGTTTTGACACATGTTTTTGCACTACCGTACATATCTCTTATAAGGTCTATTTATGTCAATGAAATATCTCTTTTTTCCAAGGTTCTCCAAAAAACCTCCCTAGGTACCCTATCGTAAGCTTTTTTATATCAATAAATATCATGTAAAGGTCTTTCTCTTTTACTCTAAAATATTCCATAAGACGCCTCAAAAGGTGAATCGCTTTAATAGTAGATATGTCTAGCATGAATCCAAATTGGTTCTCTGTTATACTCGATACTTGTGTTAACCTACGTTCGATAATTCTTTCCCACAATTGCATAGGATGACTCATTAACTTGATACCCCGATAATTCACACAATTCTGAATGTCTCCCTTATTCTTATATATGGGTATAAGTGTACTCGCTCTCTATTCTTTGGGCATCTTTTGGTTTCTCTATATTTCATTAAATAGTCTTGTGAGCCAAGTAATTCCTGTTTCTTCTAGGATTTTCCAAACTTCTATAGGAATATTATATGGTCTTACTGATTTACCACCCTTGCTATGTTTAAGAGCCTTTTTGACTTCATTATTTTCAATAAGTCGGTAGAAATTGTGGTTTATATACTTTTTTGATTTGGCAAACTCTCTTAAGCAAATACTAATATCTTTATTTTCATTAAAAACTTATGAAAATAGTTTTTCCATCTATTTCTTATGTCATCATTTGCCACTAGAATTTTTTCATCCTCGTCTTTGATGCATCTAACATAATTAAAATCTTTAGCTTTCTTATCTCTATCTTTACTTATCCTAAAAATATCTCTTTCACTCTCTTTTGAGTTGACTTTTTTATATAAATCTTCTCAAATTTTAGCTTTTGCTTCACTAACAGCCTTTTTCACTTCCTTTTTTGCTTTCTTATAAGCCTATAAAGTTTCACTAGTTTTCTTAGCATAATGTAATTTGTAACATACTCTCTTTGCCTTGATTTTATTTTACGCTACTTTACTCTACTACCAAGCTTCTTTTTGTACCGGTACACCTCCCTTAGATTGACCTAACACATCTTTCACTACTTTGCTAATATGTATAGTCACATTGTTCCACGTATCACAAGGTATACCAACATAATTCCAAGCATCTCCTTGAAGGACTTTCTATTTAAATATATCTTCTTTCTTGCTTTTGAGGTTCCACCATTTTGTCTGAATAGCTCGATGCACTCTTTTCTTCTTTGTCTATTTTTTTATTTGTAAATCCATAACTAAAAGATAATGTTGTGTGGTTAAGCTTTCTCCCGGAATTACCTTACAATCTTTACAACACACTCTATCTTTTTTTTACAAATAAAGTAATCAATTTGTGTTTGTGATAAGCCACTCTTATAAGTAAGTAATTAAATGTTCATCTCGTTTTTTAAACATTGTATTGACTATAAAGAGATCAAATGCACAATTTAAAATCTCCCTACCTTCCTCATTTATATCCCTGAAACCAAAGTTTCCATGAATATCTTGATATCCTAATGTCTCTTTACCGATATGTTCATTTAAGTCTCTTCCTAAACAAATCATCTCCCTTCTTATCTAACTCTTCCCAAAAGTTGTCTTTATACTATCTTCTAGTCCTACTTGGGGTGCGTAAGCACAAACTATATTCAAAACCTTTGCTCCTAATACTAGTTTCAATGTCATGATTCAGTCACCATATCGTTGTATGTCTACTATACTATCCTTTAAATATTTATTTATGATAATACCAACTCCGTTTCGAGCCTTTTATTTACCTGAGTACCATAATTTAAAACCTGTATCCTCTATCTCCTTTGCTTTTTCTCCAACCCACTTTGTCTCTTGTAAACATAGAATATGAATCTTTCTCCGAATCATAGTATCTACCACCTCCATTAGCTTACCAGACAATATTTCAAAATTCCAAGAACCAATACGAATCTTATTATCTGGGACTAGCTTCCTAACCCCCTGCATCCGTCCATATTGAAAATACAGGGACTCTCTTTATAATTTATTCACTATATTCGAGGGGCAATGTAGCGGAACTAATTTCTTTACCCACACTCATCAATGATGTGGAAACCCTCTCTATAATTTATTCAGTACATTCGGGGGCAATGTAGCAGGACTAACTTCTTTACCAACACTCGTCAATGATGTGAGCACCCTCTCTGTAATTGATTCACTACATCCGAGCGAAAATATAGTAACCCTTGCTTACTTTTCACTGCATTCGGGCTATGCAGCGCGTCGCTAGACGAGTACTTTCAAAGCAATGCTTATAATTTGTGTAATCTATGGTATAAAAATCTGACAAAGTTTTACGCTGGATGTCGAAAGCCTAACACAACCCTCCCCCTTTATTCGAGCTTGGGACCAGCCATGCAAGGGTGATCCCTTACATGGCCGAGTTAAAAGAGGAATAATTAAGAGATTATGTAAAATAGCAATGGTCACATTCAACCTCTACAATCTTTCTTAAATAAATAATTAAGGTCACAACCTTTCTAGAGATCATTCCTATACATATTTGTGAACCTTTTAGGATAAGGTCTTATCCTAAGAAGTTTTATTTTATAATCTTTATTGATGATTATTCAAGATATGAATATATATCTCTTAACACATAAATTTGAGACACTAGATACATTTAAGGAATATAAAAAAGAAATTGAAAATCAACTAAAATGTATAATCAAAGTCTTAACCGATGTGGTGAGTACAACTTTTTAGAAAAATTCTAAGAATATTGTAAAAACTTTAGCATTACAAAACAAAATGCCATGCCCAAAACACCTCAACAAAATGATATAGCCGAACGATATAATATGACATTATTGAATATCATTAAGTTCTTGTTATTATATACTTTTCTACCCAACGTAATTGAAGAGAAACAATATTTACAGTTATATACATAGTAAATAGAATATCATCTAAGGTTGTATGTACTACGCCATATGAGATGTAGTATGATAAAAAATCAAACGTGGGTCACCTACAAAGGTGAGAATGTATTATATATGTAAAGATACTAGATCATTCTAGAAATAAGCTAGGTCTTTTAGGTATATTTTTATTAAATACTCAAAATGGTCTAAGAGATATAGATTTTATAATAGGTACCCTGGTTTAATAGAAAGTATGGATGTTAAATTCTTACTGATTCTAAGAATAACATCTTTATAAATAATGATGAAAGTACTAATGATCTTGTGGATCTATATCAATCATCATATCAACTCGTGGATAGTAATTCAAATGACCATTCTAAATAGATTAAAACTTTAAGTAAACTTAAAATACTTAGGGTTACTCTATCATACTTAAATGATTATTAACTTATCTTGTAGAAGAAACATATTATTTAATAGATTTAAATGAATTGACTAACAACTTAACTTACCAGCAAGCTATCAATTCAACTAAATCAACGTACTAAGAAAAAATAATTAATGAAAAAAAGCAAGTTTGGGAACTTATAGATTTACCTAAGGGAATGAAATCAGTTGGTTGCAAATAGGTTATTAAGAGGGAATATAGAGTCGATGGTATAATCAAATGGTTTTTACAAAAAAAGGGAATAAATTATTTGGGTGCATAAAATTTACATATATAAGGATTATTCTAGCTATTTCTATATTTTATGATTTAGATTTACATCAAGTAAATAAGATTATTTACAATCAAATGATTTTATGGCTAATGAACTTGATCACTATGTATATGTTCATAACATTGAGAGTCACGTTGTCATTTTATCGTAATATGTAAATGACATATTATAAACTAGGTATGAAAATGAAATGATTGTTAAAAACAAGTTATGGTTGAACTCTAAGTTTGAAATGAAGGATATATGAGAGACATCCTACATCCTAAGTATAAAGATTATTCGTAACAGAGAATCTAAGTTACTTTGTTTATGTTAAAATAGATATATTGATTATATCTTTAATAAGTTTAAAATGGTGATTGAAAGTTTACAAACACAATTTTTTGTTAAGGGGTCAAACTAAGTAATGTTAATTGTCCTAGTTATGGATAAAATAAGCCTAATGTTTCTTATGTATAAGTTGTTGGTAGCTTGATATATATAATATTGTGTATGAGACTTGATATCAGCTTTGTTGTTGGTAGTTTGATATATACAATATTGTGTATGAGACTTGATATCAACTTTGTTATTGGTCATATGAGTATATATCAAAGTAATCCTAGTTAGCTACAATGCGTTATCGTGAAATTGAATTTGAGATATCTAAAAGGAACTATTAATTTAAAATTATCTTTTGAAGTAGATGAACTAAATGTGATATGATACTCATATGCTAGCATGATTGGTAGTAAAGATGATGACAAATCAACCTCTAGTCAAATCTTCTTATTTGAAGGTGGTGGTGTTACTTGATCTTAGAAGAAATAAAATCGTGTAGCTTTGCACACATAAGAAGCTGAGTATGTCGCTTGCAGTATGACTGTAATTAGTGTTATTTAGATAAACCACTTCATACGTGATTTGAATCTAGATATAGCCAATAAGTCGATTGTAATTTATTGTGACAACGATGCAACAATTAGTCTTATCAAAAGCAGAGTTAGTAGCTTCAAGAAAAAGTATATAATGGTAAAGTATTACTATGTTCATGATATGCTTAAAAAGAATGAAACATGTGTCTTATTTGTCTACTAAAGATATGTTAGTAGACCCCTTAACTAAAGGGATTTCTAAAGATATGCTTACCATGCATTTACACACATGTGATTGAGATATTCTAAAGTCTTGTTATGTTAGAAAACCATATTGATTATGAAAATCATATAACATGCATAACCTATGATAAGTTGCCAATCTTATGTAACTGGCTGATACAATTTGATAATCTACAAAATAGTAGGAGGAAATCACAATTTGATAATCTACAAAATAGTAGGAGGAAATCAGTATATCATTATTCAGCTTGTGTGGCGAAGTGAGAGATGTAAGATAACAATAGCCAAACTCGGCCTACATAAGTAGTCCTACAAAATCCAAAAAAATAGGACCCTCGTTTTGGAGATGCAGTTTTACATTTAATCAAAAGTTTACAAGTGTTTTACTTTACTTTACAAAATACATGTTAAAAAAATCAGAACCGTTACTCCCAAAAATTGGAAACGGAAAACCTACAAAGGTAAAATAGAAAAGATGAACAAAAGCGAAAATACATATATGGATATTTCTCGCAAAACAAAATATATAAAAGATTCTCCCCTAACCTTTTGAATAAGAACAGTATACCGTTAACATTTTCTTCTACCACCGTTTGGCCTTCTTCTCTAAGCTTCAGCTTCACGGGCTTTTAGATTCATACTTAAACTCGATCTATAGATGAGGCCATCAAGTAGATTTTAATATGAAAACTAGTTTATGATTTTCCCTTAAACCTATAGAGTTTAACAATGATAGGAATTGTATTCTGAAAGGTTTGAATTTAGACATGACCAAGTCCGATTATCCCGAAACCTTGAACCGCATTTTAACGGTTGGAATTGCTAGGAATCAGTAGAAAATTTAAATCTTTAAATTTAAAAAGAATTAAAAAATTCAAAACTGACGGTAAAGGTAGAATCGAAACTGAAGCGGGTGATCCACGACTCTATATCCGGTTTCCCAGCTTCTGGTTTCACCCGGTTCGATCTCGGTTAGAACCACCGGACCGGTTCAAAACCGTCCGTGTTTACTTGAATCTACTCATGAACCGAATGATCATTACGACCCGATCCGTTTTGACATGTAAAGTGTTGACAATGAATAAAGGATTTCCACGATATAAGTGAAAAAGATCGTGGGCATTATGGATATTTGATTTCTCATAACAGCGACATAAGCCACGAAGGAATTAGGGTTTTGAGATCGGTGCGGCTACTGGCATTTTCCTAATTTGAGATCGGTCCGGGAAAACGAAGAGAGAGGTGAGATACCAGCGTGGTTTTACCGTTTTCTCTAGCCGGAGAGAGGCCTGATGTTTCCTATCTGACTGTTTTTTGCTGTGATTGCGGATTATACATTTCAGGGGAGATGTCGGCTGGAGAGCTTGCCTGCACGTACGCGTCTCTCATTCTTTACGACGATGGAATTCCCATCACGGTGAACCCCCACTCCTAGAAATATAGTTCTTTTCCATTTGTAGTTGTTGGGTCTTCAGCGAAATTCTCTTTTCGAATTATTTTCATGGGACGAGGCTTCCTGGAGTATCTTCTTTTTGGGTGTTTTAGCTTCCATTCGTGTGGTGAACATTCGATTTATTTGCTTTTTACTCTTTTTCGGTTTATGAGAACATGCTCGACTTTGCGAATTTACTATGTGAGAGAAAAGATGCGGTAAGCTTCTGCTTCTTTTCGCGGTGCGATAGTTGTAGGCATCTTAGGTTTTGTGGGTGATGAGATAATGTGTTCTTCTTATTGTCCTGCAGTTTAGTTGCGGTATGGGAATATTTTCTCCTTTTTAGGGTCGAATGAAAGCGCGTTAAATTTACTAAATTTTCAATTTCATGAAGGTTCATCTGGCGCTACTTTCGTGGGATCCGATGTGAATGGTTTATGTCTGGGGAAAGGAATTAAGGGGCCTTTTAGAGATGGATGTTAGATGTAGCCGTCATGGCATTCTGAGAAAAAATATATTATTAAGGTGATATAAATGCGTCTATATTTCGTGAAAGCGTAACTGTTTTTTAGGGCGTATCTTGATTGAGATCGAGAATTATTTTAAGGTCAGAATGATTAGAGCTTCGTCTGTCATGTTCAGATCTGGCCACTCGTTGATCCGTAGCAGAAATTTGGAAGTATGAAAGATTTGTGGAAGTGTATTCTGTGGGTGGCAGCGGGACGTTTTTCCACTCGGAGATCTGTATTACAAGGGTGTGCGTGTATTTGTGGGTGCAAGGCGTAGGTGTTGGTAGGGGTATGCGATACCACAATTTCAAAAATCATGGGCTGGGTGGTACTTTCTTATTTGTCTGAATTCTGTAATTATGTTATATAAATCTGTAATTGATGATATGTTGTAAAACTATAAAAACTGTCTTCGTTGGTTATTTTTCACTATTAAAGTAATGATAACCCAGAGAATTAGCTCAACTGGCAGGGTTCTGTAACTCCCACGCTGTGGTATTGAGTTCAATTTCTCAGGGGTGCATGCGTGTGTTAGGCTTCGTCCTCCCTTTGTAAGTTGTAACCAAAAGAAAGTAATGGTAAGCTAGGGTTTAAAAGCAAAAAATGTGTTACTATCTTAAAATAGTTAGTAGCTAGTAGGATACAGGGGGCATACCAGAAGTACCAATATTTGGTGTCGTGGTGCCCCACAATTGTTACACCCTAATAGAATTTAGAAGTGTATGCATGACATAGCCGAAAAATAAGATCAATCTTGAATTTTTCTTGCTTTGGGCTTGATTAAATTGGGACACTCTGAAGTCAATGCTTCCCCATTGTTGTTTCTGAAAATGACTTGTATGGAAGAAATGAGATTGATCTTATTTTTTCATATTTTTCTGGTTGAGTAGTTTCGTAGTGTTCTTTATTTTATGAGCTTGTTTGCATTTGAAGTCCTTTAGTACAGTACGAATTTGCTACTTCAATCACTTTTCTTTGTGAATTGATGAGGATATTTGTTCAATTTTATGTTAATTTTGAATAGGCTGAAAAGATTGCCGCTTTAGTGAAATGTGCAAATGTCACTATTGAGTCATATTGGCCAAGTCTTTTTGCCAAGCTTTTGGAGAAGAGGAACATTGAGGATCTCATCTTGAGTGCTGGTTCTGGTAAAAGAAAACTATCCATCTGTTTTTGGAAATTCCATTTCCGTACTTGAATTTCTTCTGAACTTTGATCAATAATTTTCCCTTAGGAGGGGGTGGTGCAGCTGTTGCTGCTGTTGCAGCACCTGCCAGTGGTGCTGCAGGCAGTGGCGGAGGTGGTGGTGCCCCTGCTCCTGCTGTTGAGGAAAAGAAGGTAATAAATAGTTTATGCCCTTTATTTTATGTTTTCAAACAGTCTTATTCTTATTTTTAATGCATGGTGTCTGCTTTTCTTTCACTTTGGGTTTGACGTTATGACAATGTGCTCCTGTCACGTGCTTGTCAAAACCCGTTGGCTCATGCATGAGATTTCTTGTTGAGGCAGATTTGCTTTTGGTCGTATTGGCATAAGTTGTTTTCCTTTGGATGTTGCTGTTGATTAATTAGGCCAAGTTATCTATTCTTGATTCTGTTTTTCATGAAGTGGTATGAATATACTTCTTTTCTTAGATCGTTTTATCTGATTCAAGTACCAATGAAATTTTAGGCATCACTAGTCATTGATGACTATGTTTGGCAACATATTTGGTTTTGTCAAGTCATTTGGGTAATACATGTAGCCGACACCATCTAGTTTTGTTGTTGTATTTGAGTAATACATGGTAAATGCATGTCGGCTTAGAGAGGTCACTGTTTCCTTTATGGACATGATGCTAAAGTCTTGCTGCTTTATGGTGGGTTTTTTTGATTGATTTAGTTGGCTGCTAGATTTCGTTCCCCATCCTTAACCTTTATTGGGCTCGGGTGTTTCAAAACCAAAGCATGGTGCAGAAACCTCGCTTATATGTGAATTCTCAGCTAAACTGTACAAATGTTCTGTATTTTCTATACGGCCTTTTATTATATCGCCAAATTGATTCCAAACCAATGTGCCGTTCTCCTCAACAGGAGGAGCCGAAGGAAGAAAGTGATGATGATATGGGCTTCAGCTTGTTCGACTAGGAGGTTCATCATTTTTTTTTTCTCTTTTGATGAGTCCTTTTTCAAGTTCTTCAGTTATTCTAGTAGGTTGCTCTTTTGTTTCATTTAGAAATTCCGATTCTTCTCTTGCGGGATGTAATGAAAGATAATGCCACAGATTAAACTGTTATTGTGAGCAGTACTCGTCTTGCAAATGAACAGTGGTTTTGGTTCGTTGTCAATTTCACATGTTCTTTTTCTAATTTCTATTGATCCAATTAGTTAAGAAACACCAAAAGCAGTTCTTTGAGAGAGAGAGAGCTCTTGAACTGTACGACCTTGTTCAAATTGCAAGAAAAACACAAACGCGTTCAACCCGTGTAGCCACATCAGAGAGAGAGAGAGAGAGAGAGAGAGAGCTCTTGAACGTACGACGTTGTTCAAATCGCAAGAAAAACACAAACGCGTTGAACCCCTTTGTAGCCACATCACAAACGACTTGAAACATGACATTTTTGACTACGCAACATCCCGATAAAGACGAGGTTCATGAGAGAATTCGTGCCAAGGCGGTGTTTGATTACAAGGTCGGGTCTAGAGAACTGTCACCACAGACCCAGTTCAAGCAGCTCGCCCTCACTGCACGCTGAGGCCTGGGTTTGATTGCGATGCTTGGTCTTACGACAATTCTAGGTCTGTCGATCCAGGCCTTGTGATTAGAAACCCCTGGAAGAGTTATCGAGGATTTCCCATCAGTGAGCGACTTGACCGAGCACTCGCATCTTCATGTTGGTGCTCCACCTCCCCCCATCAGTTACCATGCAACATCTGGGCGATTTAGGATAGGATCACAACTGTGAACTGCCAAAGCATCGATTCGGACAGAGAACAATTGTCAGATTTGCAAGAGGCAGCATCCATGGTTAAATTTGGCAACAAAAAGTTCAGGCGCGACCAATGCACCGTTTGTCGTCAAACTGAAGGCCACCAGGCATGCATTAGTTCATGGTGTCAAACACATTCACAGAATTCAGGTGCTAAAGGTACATCGAACTAAGATGGAAAATCATGCGGATGGAGCCCAACATGGAGAAAGGATGAAGACTTTAGAGGAGCTGGGCGATGCACTTAAACTAGAAGACCGCTGTTGGAAAGAGAAGTCAAGAATGCATTGGCTGCGATGGGAGGTTAGAACACCAAATTCTTCCATGCATGGGTGCTGATGATTACGGGGCATATAGGAGACACTAGTGGAGGTCGGAGTGGTCGTGGCCACGAGATACTTTACATCCCTGTTCATGTCCACCAGCCCTCTGGCCCACCTTTAGTTATCGAATTTTCCATCCAAAGCCACACCTGGTATAAGCAGGCATTTGATGCGTTGAGTAGTTAACGTGGAAGTCGAGAACACTATGTCCTCCATTAAAGGAGATGGGGCTCCCGTCCATGATGGTACCGTCGGTCTCTCATTAAATCAATATCAATGTAGGTAGTGCCTAAGAACTTGACGACCTCATAAAGCTTTCTGGTGATGCTCTTACATCTCTCTCATAGCTTTGGTGTATTGTTCACTTCTCTACTCAACGTATATCTATCTTTTGTAGCTCCTATTGTCCTCTAGACCGTAGACCTGCACTGTTTATACCCACATGATAAGTCTTAGGTTTGCTCGCATAGAAGGCAGTGTACAATCGGTCATGAATGAACTCCAGTTGAAATCCTTGATCCCCACCATCATGATGATCGGTTGAGGATTGTCATCCTTATGGACCATGGTAGCGTGTTTCTAGCGTCAATGATGTCACACCACTTCTAATATGTTCACTCCTTTATGCGCATCTCTACCGTCACATGAAGTGTCACCTATTGTGCTTCCCACTACCGTCTTTCGCTCCTATATAACTTGTCTTACATTATTCACCGTTAGACATTTTGGAGGTCGGAGGCATGCAACTAGAGGTGGAGCTTAACTCAGTTGGGGGAGCAATCATCATGGTGGACTTCGCTTGCTAGGATCTCGAGGGAGAGGTCTCCCTTGGTAAGAAAGAGCTATTATAATGCTAGTTTTAAGTGTTCCACATATGCATGCCATGCATGATGTAGAAGGCATGTGCGTCAGGGTTGAGTCCTTGGCGACTTTGAGTAGTTTTGTTTAGGTATTTTATATTTGCTTTGGTTATGTAATAAGCAATCATGTGTGAGATGCTTAGAGAGTATATATTATTTGGATTTAGTTTAATGTCATTTGGATATAGTTTTAGATCATTTAGGGTGTCGTTTGGTTTCAGTTTGGAGCACTTCATTTGTATATATTTTCACTTGATATAATTTGATTATTTATTTTCTCATTATGCCATTGTAAGGGATAGCAACCATTAATAAAGATTTTTCTTTTGAGAGAAAGGTTGAAACCCTCTTCTACTCCCCCCTCAATCTCTACGCGTGCGTGCAAGCATTTGTGCATAGAGAAAGTTTCATCGAGTAGAGCTGAGTAGGTCAATCCATAATGGACCCCACTCCACACAAGGGTGTGTTGGTTGTGACCTATTGAAGAGGAGAATGGTTGTTCCAAGCTTGCTTATTATGCTCATCATTGGGCATTTGTAGGGACCGTTTTCACAGATCTGATAGAGGGGTGGTGACATCGCGAGACATCTTCTTAGAACCAACAACATCAGTACTATCATGGCATCCCTTTGCTTCAAAATTTCCTCTAGTTGAAGCACTCACATCTTTCGAAACTTATTATCATACTATGGTTGATCACAATCCTAAAAGACTATTATGTTTGATGTTGATCGTATATACAACTTGCCGTGAAGAATTTCATGTTCTATCACTTGATACTCGTCCAACACACAACAATAAAGTTGGTTTCCATTTGCCAACACCCCCACTTGAATCGGTACAACAATTGTCTTCCCGAGGATGGGTTTGGACTCTAAGTTCATTACCTTTATGTTGTCATTTCCGCTACCTTAATGTCCAAATGTTTAGCTTCTTGCAGGCTAATGAAGTTGTGAGTAACACCAGTATCAAACATCCCATGGTGTTCTTGCCATTGAGTCACCGGTGTGTACATGAGACTTTCTAATAGGCTTGCAAGACATCAATCCTACTTAAAGTGCATTCAATCGTCTCAACGTCTCAATTCTCATATATTTTCCTCCTACATCATTGTTTGAATCATTCATTTTTTGCACAACGTTGGCAGTGGACGCAAAGTGTGTCTTCTTATGTTCACACTTATTTAAATAGTGCTAGTTATCATAATATCAACACTCTTACTTGAAGGTCCCTTGGCCTTATCTTTCTTTTCATAGTCACCATTATTCCTTTAGTCCTAATGTTTGAGAGTTTCGGATGGGTATCATTCCATTTATTTTACTAATCTTATTTCTTCTCACCATTTTGTCTACCCATGTCATTGTCATTCTTCTTCGGACTATTTGACCAATAATTATCAAATAAACGTTCTATCACTATTATCTCATAAAAAAGAGTATGTGAATTTAGTTTATTCAACTCTTGCTCCGCCCAGGTATTGACTCTTCATCTTTAAGTTATCTTACCTTAAGGAAGAGATTCAATACCTATGCATCATAACCACCAACAAAGGCCTTCAATTTTTGAACTATAATGCATTAGGATCTCTTCACTTCTCCATTGTTCTCATGTCTATATACATTTGCCAATATGCGCTCAACTCTATTCAATTAAGTCAACATCTCTACCTAAGATTGCTCTAGTGCATGTCTCTCCAGAGATTGGGTAGCAAAGTTCTTTTTGAGCTTCTGCAATCGGGTCATCACATCGGTCTTAGTCTGTTGGAGACACTACTCAAAGCTCTCCAAACGATTACTTGTAACATCACACGTATATTCGCAAGCATCCATACAATGCTTAACGTCTTGAACTGCGGTACTAGACTCACCTGTTAACTAGTCAAAGCCTTCCACAACATAAGCAAAATGTCCAGTATGATTACCAATTTCTTGAGCATGTTAACCCACACATCAACGTTAGGCAAGATACCTTATATTTCAATAGGGTTAGACACTAGTATGTCTTAGACTTTCCTTTTTGAGGTCAAACGGAATTGCCAACCACCTTAGTGTGAGTGACCGTCAACATCAATGTAGGCAACATTGAGAAGGGTGAGTTATTTTTTGCAATCAACATGAAAGATGTGTCCCGCACCCACTCTTTGCACTCCATCTCATTAGTGCCAACCAAATTACCTTCATTCACGGTCTTCTAATTGCACATAATCTACTACTGGCATGCATCAGATAAAGAACAAGAAACAACTCTACATGAACAAGGTACACGATCATGTCAAATGGCCTTCTTTGAGGTTCATTATGTGAAAGATGGGTTTCGCGATCAACTGAATGAATGTGATTCATCAATGTGTCATGACAGTTTTAAATTTTTTGATCATGAAGGGGTAGATGTAATAGATACTTCTCTCCGTCATGAGGTTAGGAGGTTTTAATGAAAAGAGTAAGTTATGGCCATTCTTTTACACACAATGCCTTTCTTTAGACTCTCCAATAGTGTCATAAATGACCTCCACAATATGATAATTAATTTTTGGCTGGGTCAAAAGTAGGGAGGGGTGAAGATAACATTGACTCCAATGGGATATTGTGTGTTGACCCAAAGGGAAAGAAAATATTGGTTTCAAGGATCTTGTGTGTTTCTATTGGAGTTTATTGGCAAAATAATGTTGAAAATTGATGTTAGAATTTTGGGGCTTTGATGAAGATTGATTCTTTGTGATGAGGTTGGTTTTTTGAGAGAATGATTTTCAACTTGTAAATGTTAAACTTAATTTCTTGCTCGAGATCGAAGTTTTCCAAATCCCACATCGAATTCATGTTTTCTTTTGTATATCGACAAATAACAATCATCATTTGCTTCACAATGTCGATAAATGGTGTTTTGAGTTGAAATTTCTACAAGCCAGAATCACTACTAGCATACACCCGAACACTCTTGCAATAAAGGGTTAGTGCGCAACTCTTTTCAAGGTGTGCTAGAGCAATGTCCTTTATCCTTTTTCATCACTCTTGAATTCAAACTCCTGGAATGCAAAGGTTCTCGATGATTGCTTGCACAGAACAATGAAAAACCCTTTACTCTCCTTCCATAAGAGTAGTTAAGTCATTGCTAATATCATCACACTAAGATGGCTAGGTGTTACACTTCCTTTTGCACTTAAAAGAGAGTACAATTAAAGGTTTAAAGAAGTAAATTTTGCATAAACTCAACCAGCTAGAAGAGTGGGAGAATTTTCAATTTAGGTTCAAATTAAATTCTAACTATTTCATGCTAGTGAAGGGTGCCAATTTGTAATGCTTTTATACTGAATGTTAGCAGCCATGAGATGTGACTATTCAGCCACATAATTACGCTCCAATGTTTTGTATGAAACTACCAATAAATGCCTCTTTTAAGTTTTCTAAACGGCATCCTAAAAAGCCATGATATTTTGTAACTCATGGCTATTCATTAAACTACAACCAAACTGCTCTTTATCAATAGTTACTATACCAACTTAAGCACTCCAACGGTCATCAAAAAGTGTGTTCCTTTTGAAAATATCTCCACAACTCCCATCATTTTCAAAATAATTTTAAAAATATTATCTTGGGAATTTTATACCTTTAGTATGCGTATCTAGTGATTTGAACGTGTGCCTAGTAAGAGGTGGGTTCCACCTTATCTCAATTAGAATGATATACAAGCTTTGAACCATTTAATCCATTTGAACATGCATGCACAACTTATATATAGAATTTATATGCCAACAAAACAATTTAAAGTCAACACTTTGAGTGACCTTGTGTCCAATATCAATTTTCATGAGTGCTTTAAAGTCAAAGCTCAAGATTCCATGAAGAAACATTATTTCACACTCACATAAGTAGACTCCAACAAAAGTACCTCCCATAGGAGCACTTCAACTAGACATATTCGGTTCTCAGTAAACCAAAACTGGCAGTTCCAAACCATTAGTGTAACCAAGGTCGGGTCTAATTATTGTTCTTGAATCATCGGTTCCGGTTTCAAATCCGAAATCACTTCAAAACTGATTAAATTTTTTTGGAAAAACACAAACTAGGTCCAATGAAATTGGATCCCTCACCACATTGTTGAAGCAAGAAGGGTTACACCATTGAGCCATATCAATTCTTGTGATTGGAAACTATCATAAATTGTACATAACTAATATCTATAGGTTTGAAAGCTCAAAATGTAAACCACATGGGTTGAACCTCCAACTTATTTCAGTAAAAACAACAATCTACTTGAGTCAACAACCAACTTATGAATATAAATGTTAAAAATATTATATATATTTAATAAATAATAGTTTGAAACCTCTGGTTCTAGTTTTGGGGTAGTTTTTGAAATACGTGAATTGTAGTTGTACCTAGAGGTCCCCAATTCCAATTCACAATGGTTTCTAGGCCAATTCGGTTTTAATTTGAATTGTCGGGCCGGTTCCGAACCGGCCATGTCTAACTCCAACAAATATTTACTATGAATCTATTATAGGATAACCTGTTCTTATCACTTTTATAGGACAAAATACCTTTACCTTGGGATGCTTAATTTAGCATGTACTTGCAAACACACTAATAATGTACTTTTTCTCATTGAACTCAAGACTTTATGTTAACTCAAGTGTAAGTTTGGTTTACATTATTGGTAGTTTCATCGGTGGCTTTGAGACTCATCCTCATTGATGCTTTATGCACCAAATCTCTTGTTAGACCTTTTGTCAAATGATCTCTAAGGTTCAATTTTGATATAATATAGATAATGATAATTCCTCCATTCTTGATCAAGTTTTTACATAATTGTGCATTAGACTAATGTGTATAAATTTTCCATTACACATTTAGCAATATATCTTTGATAACGTACTTTGACTATCACAACTCATCGATATAGGTGTCATTTGCTTTGTCCATATCTGAATCTAATGAAGCATATTTCTAAACCACTATACTTCTTACTTGATGCTATTAAATCATTGGAGTCGATAATATATGTTTGTTGGTTTGAAGCTCAAGAAACTCCACCCATCAATCATGGCAACCCATCCACTTGTAGAAGTATGTTCATCTACAGAAGTTACCTAATTGGTATCTGAATATCCTTGTGAGACTGAATCTTTCATTTTCTTTAAGTATTTTAATACTTGCCGAACAACTTGCTAATGGTTTTCACTTGGATTACTTGTGTATAGATTTAGCTATCTCACTGGATAAGCAATATTATATCTAGTGCTTGTCATCACATACATCAAGCAATCAATAACTTTAGCATAATCCTAGAAACATGAGCATAGTGAAAAATACTAAATTTCTTTAATACTTTCTATATATAATGAGATTGAGAAAGTTTAATGCCAGTTATTCTAATACCAAATTACCATATTCTCATATCTTTTATATCAAAATTTATTGATAAAATTTCTTTGTATTTTCAATCGTATTTAAATCAATACCAAATATTAGGTTAACATCAACACACAAACAAATCAAGATACCTTTTCTATCATGATATTTATGATACATATATTTGCCCGATTCATTAATTTTGAAAGCATTTGTAAGAGCTACTTGATCAATCTTTTGGTGTTATTGCATAGGGGCTTGTTTTAAACTATAAAATAATTTGACTAACTTGCATACTTAATGTTATTGCCCGGGTATAAAAAATCTTTCGGACTACTCTATATACAATTGATCATCTAACTCACCATTTAACATGTCCATTTAACACCCATTTGGTGAATGAGAAGATTAAAAATTAAAGCAAGTGCCAATAGCACCCCAATTGTTGCAATTTCTTACTACCAGTGCATATATATCAAAGTACTCAATACCTTCTTTTTGTGTAAAACACCAAACAACTATCTTACTTTAAGTTTATTAATATTTCCATAAAGTTTCATTTTCGTTTTGAAAATCCAGTTACAAACAATTATTTTAAATTTGGGAGGAAGGTCTACTAATTTCTGAATTTTATTTGTTATTATTGTGTGTATCTCATCTTGAGCTTCTTTCTAAAAAGCTCCATCATGAGACCTCATAGGCTCTTGATATGTCTCGAGATCATTGTTGATGTTATGACAAAATGGTATAGAACATAAAATAGAGTCACATGTCCATTCAAGCAATAACATTTCAAATTTTGGTCCAAAGGTTCTCTCTTTCCTTTCTCTTTTACTTCTTCTAGGCTTTCAACTTTTGCAATATCATTATTAGTTAGATAATGTTTTTAATCATGCCCACTTTTATAAACATATCCTTTTGGTCTACGAATTGAGGTAAATGTATCTTTTTAAAAACATCCACAAACTCAATTAATGTACTCATGGGATATGAGTCAATTGATTTAATTACCATGAATATGTATGCCCAACTATTTTTAATATACCTGAAGAAGATATATCTATTTTCTCTTTCACCTAGTTTATTTCTTTTAGGTTGAGAAACTTTTACTATAACATTACAATCCTAAAATTTCAAATGGTTTAGGTTAAGCTTTCTTTGCTTCCAAATTTTATATGGGGTTATCTTATTTCTTTTACTAGGAACTCTATTTATAATATTGTAAGTCTTTAAAATGGCTTTAGATCAAAATAAGATAACATAGTATTTACCAATTTCTACTAACACTGTATTTTTTCTTTCAATGATACTATTTTGTTGTGGTGAATGGGAGCAATAGTTTGATGTATGATCCATATGGACTCAAAATAATCTAAATTATAGTATTCTCCTCCCTTTCCGATCTTAACCATTTGATGAAAGTTTCATATTTAAGTTCTACTTTGGATTTGAAAACCTTAAATTTTTCTAAAGCTTTATCTTTATCAAGTAAGGGGTCGACACACAAGTTGAAGGTCATGAGTTCAATGCCAGGGGCTTGCATATGGCTTCGGCCTCCCCATAGTACTCAAAGTTAAACGAATAAATTAATAACGCCAAACCTGCCCTATTTGTGTGACTTTAAATAATGCAAGAGAAAATACCCTCTTATACCATCTATACACTATTCATATCATACATATCGAAGCACATCATATCTCATAGAAAACAATATTTCGCCAAGTATGTTCTTCTTCGCTTGTAACATGTAGAAGTTGATGACCTCTTTCTCTCTTCGGTTCTTTTTTCCTCCCTCATTGCCTTTGTTGTTCTTCCTGGATATGTGTATCGACCTGCAACTACAAATCTCCTTACATGCATGCATTTTGCAACCACAGATCCTTCAAATTACAATCATATGATTGAGAGACATTCTTGGGTAGGAAGGATACTGGATGGAATGGATAATTTTTGTAGAGTACAATTCGGAGACTATATCCTATGATGCCTGGGTATCAAATTCATGAACTTTAACTTGTGAGCAAACTCCCTATTCACATGAGCTTGGAGACCGTAACCGCAATTACTATCGGAATATCATCTAGTTTGCTGATGTTATCTATCTCTATTTATAGAAATTTGATGATAATCAAGTTTGTTATTCGTTGATATAAAACGAACGACGACATTGTCAAATCATCCAATCAACAAACATTGCCTATAATGTGTCTTCACCTTTGCATATTGGGTCCATATCACGAAAAGGATGAGAGTTACAGTTGGTAGCTGACAGCCAATGTAAAACTTTGTCATATACTTTCAGTGTTACTATATTTTCAAACGCTAATAAAATTGTAGCATGATGGCTAGCCTTTCAAAGACTCCCTCATGTAATACCCTCTAGTAGATCCACCTAGCATGAGAAAAGGCTCCTTAAGATTACCAACTTCTCATAAGCTCTTACTACTATATATAAGTACTAATATAAAATTTGTCAAGATTAAAAGTTCAAAAGGCAAGAGCAAAGGTAACTAGACACCACATATATTCTGGGAAGAAAATGCCTAATCAAACGAGGAGACCGAGAAATTTTGTGTGTGAAAAACCTCCATAGACTATATAAAGAATGGACCAGCCACGAAAAAGAACGGTGAGAACTAGTTTTTGCATAAAATACTGTCATCTGTTCCAAAAAATGGACGATGGTGCTTGCAAACATATTTACTTTCTGATTAGTACATTGAAGAGAATCCTGTTCTAATCTATGAAGTGTTTATGCTTTCCATATAGGGGACAAGCTGCTAATGGTCCAGCCCAGGTCAGCTCGTTGAATGCTCTTTCTCAATCCAGCATAGCAGTACGCCAACACCGTTGAGATTGGACAACAGTGTTCGACTCGACGGGACTCGTGTAGGCTTCTATAGCTGATTATCTATGCTTTTATTGTCGTTTGTATTTATGTATATGCATGTAAATAAAGGTATGCTTACCTCATGAATTGGATGGCTTCACCTTTATTGAGTAATCGGAAATTTAATTTCACATATAGAACTTGCAGACATCGAGCGGTGACACTTTTTGCCATAACAGCTCAAGGTCCGCTCGCTTAAACCCCATACATAATCGTTTTCTGTATCAACGGTGAGCTAAACCCCATACTTGAGTTTAAACTATATACTACGTCTACACTGGCAAAAGATCTATCCTCTGAAAATAAGCTGCTCATCATCAGCTCATTTAGATTCTAATATCCATGAGCTTGATCACAGAAGAACTCGTCGTAGACACGAGCCGAGAACAAACACTTCATGGTTGGTTCATACGACCCATCGACAAATTCGTAGCAAAACGGTGGAAACCTGAACATAGTGGTACTCCCACCTGCAGTGCTACCACCGTCAAGTTTTTCACCAGCTAACTCCTTCGTATCACTGTTTGCTACTTGCAACAAGGAATAAAAACAGAATTAACTCCTCTATACAAATATGAACTTCCCATGTAAAGAATATCCTACATTGATACACCAACCCAGGACTGTTGCGACACATTGTAAAACCCAGCATGCAACGATGCCATCAGGATAATAGAAAAGCGGGCCCAATACGATAACCTAGGGAAAGACCAATCTTAATTTGACCGTCTTCTAGTCTATTTTCATCTACCATCTTGTTAATCCGGCCCGTTCAAACAGGATCGCCTCCGCAACAATAGCTTTTCCACAGTTTCAGCTGCAGAATTAGAATATTAGACTATTCATTTTAATCCACACTTTACCAATATTTCCCGCACACAGAGGATCCGGGTGAGGAATCTGCAGTTAATAATTTTTTCCATCCCAAACAGCAGAGTGAAAGGAAAGCGCAAAAAAGATAAATCTAAGAAATGCGATTAGAAGCAAATTGAGAACCACTCTTTAGCAAAACGTTTCAGCAAGCAGAATTACAGAGCACCTTATATGAGACAACACCTCGAATACAATTATTAAGATCGAAGGCCATGCAGCTTTTCAGAAAGACAGAATCTAACAGACTTCAGCGGGCGTCGGCCGGTCTGTATAAGGAGTATCCGTTGAGCCTACTGCTGCAGCCCAAGTTGGTATAGTCTGCAATAGGCATTTGAAAAAGAGACCCATCGACTTCAGAGTTTCTCAACAATGAGAGACCAGAAGGATCTGCAGGCCACCTAAGTTCACCTAGCTGGTTGGTGCACAAGACCCTTTCCGACTGCCCATTGTAATGTGCCATATATGAAGGAAGTGTCATACCATGTCCTTCTCTTTGCATGTCATAGGAACCACTTTGCGAGCTATAGTCATGCTGGAGAACATTATCAGCATACCTCATTGACCTCTCGAAATGGCTTCTCAGAGTACTTGTGTCCATCAGACCCATTTCACTCCCTCTCTCGAAGCTATGAATACTTGGAAATGTAGATTGCCGATTGAAAATATGATTCCTTGGGTTCTTCAACATGTCACTCACCGTTGCTGCTTTCCCATTGCTATATTCCTCATCTAGTAGGTAATTGATAATATCAAGATGGGGGAAGTCATCCTGTGAATCAGCATGACCTGCAGGACGCACACTACTCAAACCACGGAGCTCCAGGTTGAGGTCATCCCGGCCATATGGTTCACAAAAATAGCTGTTCCTACCATCCCGCATGCTGTGTTCGTTCATCCACAAGGAACTAGATTCCTCAGGAAGCAACTGTGGTTGATGTGGCTGGTTCAGTATGTCAGGTGCCACGGTGCCAAAAGTGAATCCCTGACAGTTACTTGTTCCTGCAGATTTTCCTGTCTTCCTCGTAGATATGCTTGGACATGGCAGTGATGTCGATACCCTTATGTGTGATAATGCTGCTGCTGAAGACGATGAACATGACAATGACGACGAGGCAGCAGAAAGTGACTGAGAATAGGGAGCTGGGCTCGCTCCTGAATAAGAGGAAGTGGTGTAACTTGGAATGCCTGAGACGCTTCTCCCCTTCTGGCTGTTCATCATTGCATTTCTATATGACTGGTAAGTAACAGCAGCGCTTGTTGAAGTGGGTAGCTGTTGCTCCGTGCACATGCCCAACCTTCCAGCTGCACTGACAGAGCGTACCAGTTGGGAAGATGGATGACTCATGGACGTAACTGAAGAAGTTGGTCTACAAGCAGCAAAAACTGGTGGGGTAGATGGTCTTAACAATGCAATATTTGCATCAGATGCCTTCGCCATCATTGAGGTGTTCTCATGGTGATCAGTCGGTGTCTTAGCAGCAATAATGGGCTTTTGGGTTTCGCTCTCAGATGTGGATGGGATTGACTGAGGTAATCTAGTTAGAAGTGAGATTCCCCTTTCTGATGGAGAACTTGAAGTTGCTTGCCGAACAGGAAATGGTATTGCTGGAGAAACAACACCTGCTTCTCCAGTTGCTAAAGAACTCTTCGGACTTCTCATGACGGGAACAGGACTGGCAGGAGAGGATGAAACTTCGTCTGCTGGTTCAGACAACTGATTTGAAGGTCTTTCAAGATCGACGCTCAACTTTTTTTGTAGTGAAACAACTTCTTCTTGCTGAGACATGCACAGAACCTCAAAGTCATGATAAGGTATGACTCAGTTTGACTAACACAAAATAAAATCTTAAGCCCCATAGCGGCAGGAATCAAAGCGAAGCATTGAATATTCAAAGGAAAATATTGCAAGAAACCAAGACCACTTTCGTTGGATGCAAGGAACATACGGCTCAGACTTAATTGGGGGATAGGCATGCATGTTAAGTCTCCTTTTCCTTTAATTGGGGGATAGGAATGCACATTTTGCCTCCTTTTCTTTAATTGGGGGATAGGCAAGCTCCTCCTATGAGAAGCTCAACTCAGGTCTTTAACACAGACTAATATTACCGAACGAGAATTGTACCCCTAACAACTCAATTAGTCTCAGATTATGAAAATCAGTTTCCAAGGGGAAAAGGGAGTACCAAATGCAGACCAATTAGTTTAAATGAAATATAACTATTGAGCAACAACTCCGCCAACCTAAGGGATCACCCTTGCATGGCTGGTCCCAAGCCCGGATAAAGGAGGAGAATTGCGTTAGGCTTTCGACAGCCAATGCAAAACTTTATCGAACTTATTTACCATGAATCCTACAAATTATGATAGGACTCGATGGAAACAAAGAATCCATGTAGCCGACCCCATCTATGGCAAAAGGCTTAGTTGTTGTTGTTGTTGTCATTGTTGTTTGTATAGCTACATTGAGCAACAAAACAGGATTAAATGTTAAACAAGTGCATGGTTATAACTAAGGAAGAAAGCTTTTACTTGTGACAGCACGTCAGGCATCTGCAATAACTCAAAGAGCATCAACATGATTACTTATTAAGATGTCAACATCAAAGCTTTAATTTCTAATGATACCAACAAAATAAAAACACAAGCAGCATGCAGCAGAATTTCAAACAAGATGAGGAGCGTAACCTTCTCAACCAGATGCTGCTCCAGCCATTGAATCCGATCCTTCAAGGTGAGGACAGAATCTGGTTCAAGTCCAGTGCTTCCACATGTACTACTAGCATCACACACCAGGCTAATGTCTGGCCCGGAGTCCAAAGATTGACTATCAGTATCATGGACTGAACTACTTTGGTCATGGTTTTCTTTGACCAGTTGTTTCTTCCCTCTGCAGGAATGAAAGAGAAGGGCACATAAGACTTAAAAGCAAATACTACCAGAAAAAACTAAAAACTTCACATTTCAGCCAAACCACCTGCTTGGTGACGTTTGGATGCCATAGCCGGAGTAAGAATGTCCCCTGTATGAGCCGTTCGTCGCAATGGAAGGAACAGATTCTGTAGAACATGTTGAGGAGCTGTCATCCGTTGCAGCTCCGTTCCTTTTGTTGGTTTTTCCATTTTCGAAAGGTCGTGTGCTTATCCCAGAGCTAGTAGCTTCTGGAGGATGAATTTCTGATGTATCTGTGTCCCAATTGGTTGGGCTGGCATCCCTGTATTCCGTGTCTTGTTGAGCTTCAATAGTATTTTCAACAGTATCTGACACATCAGAAACATCTCCTTCCTGTGCATCACATTTGCCAAGGATAGACTGTTCCTTGGCAGGGAATTCCCCAAGGGTCATTTCTTCCAAAACTGGTTGGTGTTTATCCTGAACTGCTGTTCCAGATTTCTCATCCCTGATTTTATCCTTTTTGCGGTTGCTGCGTTTTTGTTTAGCCTGATTCAAGAGTATGAATTCAGAAAGGGCCTTTCACAATTGGGAAAAAAAGCTTAATCCTAGACACGAAAAGTTTAGGATAAAATTCAACAAAGTAAATTAAGTTGCAGGGAACCATCTAAATCTAGTTGTGACCTGCTTTTTCTTATTCCGTTTCTCTTTGTCAGTTGTCCCACGCTTTGATTTGAGATCATTTTCAGCTTTCCATGCTGCCTCTTCCTCACGAATAAGTTCCTCTTGCCTCTTCAAAGCAACAGCCTCCTGGTAAGCAACTTCAATTCGATTGCTACAAGGTAGATTGGAACACGTACCATAATTAAAAGTAGTCAAAGCAAGAACACAGAATGATGGACCTCAGGAAGCTAAATTTGATGGATAGCCTTCAAATAAAAACACCAAATAAAAACACCTCCGGCCACAAGCAAATAAAGTTATGCATTACACTGTACTAATAGACACCAATAAAAACAAGGAAACAGAAGAAGCCAGATATGATCCGAAATAGCGATGCAATTTCTTCTAATAAGTGGCTTATGCTGTTTCGCCCCAATGGCTTGCCCTATATCGCAAGCTAAGATGCTACTGACATGAAAACTCAATTCATTGATTTTTCCTTTGTTTTATGTTTTCTAAAAGCTGCTAGAGCTCCACAACAGGCAATATAAGTAATAAAGATAAAAGATCAGACAATGGCTAGGTGAAACAACCTCCTCAAGGACTCCTAAGTTCAGCCTTGGAACTAGAAGTTTATCAACAACCCATGTTCACCAATCTAGTTCAGAATTTCTTCAAAGTTCACTGAGGTCTCTAGTTATGGATTCAAAAGCTGTCAATGCTTGTTTTACAAAAAATGGCATTACTCACGGTCTTCACAGTGTTCACACACTTCTTTCATGTTACCAGGACATGGATTTTGCAGTGCAATGGTCCATGCTGGTAAAAAATGTCGCAACTTTAGTAGCAATGCCTTCAGGAATGCTTTTGGAAACATTCAAACGCAGCATGATAGTGACATCAACAGTTACAGCCACAAAGGCAACAGAACAACACCCTTTGAACGTTGAAGGAGTTCACAATTCATCTATTCATCGTATGTCTCTTTTACGTCATTAATGGGCCTCAAGTTGCAATCTAGTTTTAAGACATAAAGGTATTGAAAATCAAATCTTGGAATGGGTACAACCACTCGGCAAAGTAGCATACTGGATAATGAAATCACAAGAGGACCAATTTTACTACCCAAATGATCAACTTCACCGCTTCTTATCTCGATACGAAATCCTCAACCAGTCACAGACCATACAGATTGCCTTCACACGTCTGTGCGCCATAGTAACTGCATCCTATTTGATGGACACACTAAAGATGCCAAAGAAAACTTTTACACGTTCCTTCTAGACATAAATTTCTGCAGTAAGACATTTCCTTGCCACAGATAGGTTTCCTTTTGCAAAATATACACGATAAACCACCATGATAACTGAACTGTTTAGGTTATTTATGAAACACCCTGGGAAACATCTACATCTTACTCCTAAAATTTCTTTATGAATCATTGAATATAGTCGCAAACAATGACTAATAGTTCACATAGAAGGATTATACCATGGATGAAGTAGCTTGGCCTGGATGATCTTGAAGTTGTCTGACGCTATACACTTTATTTTGGTAACTCCTCTTAACAGACTGCAGTTTTTGTTTTCTTCAGCCACCTCCTTTTTATTAACCAAAGAAAAGCCAAGCCATCTCTTATAATAAGTGGGATCAATTAGATAGATGTTAGTCACCACTGTACTCGATCTTGTCAATTCACATTAAGTCCACAGAAGCAATCAAATTTATGATTTTCTTCCAACACTTTTGAGATCGCTCTAATGCTTTTGAAGTCACATCTAGTTTTGCACACCTTTGAAGCTCCATCTAGCACCCTCCTCCAAAGGATCACATTAAGCGTGTTTTCATCTTATCTTCTAATGGTATCACACACTTTTTCTCCAAGAGCTTGATTACTAAACTGGTCTTCCATTGTGTTGTCATGCATCTGTCGTAACATCTTAATCTCTGCCACTGTTATATTCTCCACATGTCAATTGGCAACTGCCCAAAATTGGGACACCACAAGCCTGACAATCGTACCATATTACCTGTCTAATTTAACAAACCTGCATTATTTTTGCTTGACATCTCTATCAATTCTCTTATTTTACCATGGAAAATTGAACAAATTTTGTCTTTTGAGTCATTTAAAGCTTTTGATTTGTTCAGATTACTTAAAAACCCTTCATTCTAAGGTTTCTACTTGAAATTCAAGTTTATTGTTAACTCCTTTGTTTCACCCTTCGTAGCAAGAGAATGGAGGAGAAACAGTTAAACATGATGCCATCTTAAAATAACATGCACCAAACCACATCATTTTGTATGTTCTTCATAAATCATCTTTAACCAAAATAAAGAGATATAGACACTCTTAATGCGAAAATAAGAGTTTCTCCTTTCTTATCCAAGCTCTCCAGAGGACTTTTCTTGGCACCAATATTATGTGGGTTCTCAAAACCAATGAACACCATGTGTTTTCTCTTGGCACTGAAGTCCTTTTCTTCAGACATTTTAACACATTAATCACTTCAATCAGTGTTGTCTTTACCGTATCATAACATGTATCATTTTTCTCCATGAGACAAGTGTACCATATCATAAATTTTAAAAAATATTTTAAAAATAAAAAAAATAGAGTAAAATCATGAAAAATCAAGAACCATTCTAAACAATTCATATAAATCAAATTTGGGTAAACATTCTTCCATTGAACATTAATTCAAATTATAAGCACAACTTTCATCAAGTAGCAAATATTTTTTAAATGATATAGCATCTCTGATGGATTTTGTGCAAGTTGGTGGCTACTATCGTAGTGAATCACTTGCCATTTTCGTGAACTACAAGTGGAGGTTCTACAGGTCGAAGCCCCTCTAGCAAAGAAAAGGAAGAACAAATTGAAGGAACTTTAAGCAGTTATTTAGCTAATGATCAGGAACTATATGATAAAAAACTCATACAAGATAAGTAGCAACAAAATGAAGTCAGAGCCTCTGAAAGTGAGTATCTCCCTAACCGATGAGGAAGACCTAATTAAGTAGAATTCATTCATCACATTTATGAGGGAGGTGTACCGGCACAAAAGGAAGCTTGGTGGTGGAGTGAAGTAGTGCAAAATAAAATCAAGGCAAAGAGGGCATGTTACAAATTACATTATCCTAAGAAAACTAGTGAAACTTTAGAGGCTTATAAGAAAGCAAAGAAGGAAGCGAAAAAGGCCGTGAGTGAAGCAAAAGCTAAAATTTGGGAGGATTTATATAAAAAACTCAACTCAAAAGAGGGTGAAAGAGATATTTTTACATTAGCTAGGACTAGAGATAAGAAAATTAAAGATCTTAATTATGTTAGATGCATCAAGGACGAGGATGGAAAAAATTCTAGTGGCAAATGATGATATAAGAAATAGATGGAAAACTATTTTTATAAGCTTTTTAATGAAAATAAAGATGTTAGTATAAACTTAGGAGAGTTAGCCAAATCAGAAAAGTATATAAACCACAATTTCTACCGACGTATTCAAAAGAATGAAGTCAAAGAGGCTCTTAAACATATGAAGGACGGTATTAGAAGTTTGGAAAATACTATGAGAAAAAGGAATCACTTGGCTCACAAGACTATTTAATGAAATATGGAAAAACCAAAAGATGCCCGAGGAATGGAGAGCAAGTACACTTATAACCATATATAAGAACAAGGGAGACACTCAAAATTGTGCGAATTATCGAGGTATCAAGTTAATGAACCATACTATGAAATTTTGGAAAGAATTATCGAACGTAGGTTAAGACAAGTATCAAGTGCAACAGAGAACCAATTTGGATTCATGTCACGCAAATCCACTGTGGAAGCGATTCATCTTTTGAGACGTCTTATGGAACATTTTATAGCAAAAAAGAAAGACCTTCACATGATATTTATTGATCTAGAAAAAACTTATGATAGGGTGCCGAGGAAGGTTCTTTGGAAAACTTTGGTAAAAAGAGGTATCCCATTGACATACATTAACCTTATTAGAGACATGTATGATGGTGCAAAAACATGTGTGAGGACTCATGAAGGAATGACACACTTCTTTGAAGTTAATATTGGGTTACATCAAGGATCAACTTTAAGTCCATACTTATTTATAATGGTGATTGATGAGTTAACAAAACATATTCAAGATGAAGTACCTTGGTGTATGTTATTTGCAGATGACATTGTATTAGTGGAGGAGTCAAAGGAAAAAGTTAATAGAAAATTGGAACTATGGAGAGAAACATTAGAAAGCAAAGGCCTCTGACTTAGTAGAACAAAGAGACTTAGTAGAACAAATACATAATATATGGAATGTAAGTTTGATCATTTGGTTACCTCAGAGGACATAGAAATTAAAATTGGCACACATTGCATCCCCCAAAAGGAAAGTTTTAAATACCCAGGGTCAATTTTTCAGAGTGATGGAAAAACTGATGGAGATGTTATGCATAGAATTAATGCTGGTTGGTTAAAATGGAGAGGAGCATCAAGTATTCTTTATGATAAGAAGATACCATTAAAGTTAAAAGGTAAATATTATAGAGCAGCAATTAGGCCTGCCATGTTTTATGGTTCTGAGTGTTGGGCAGTTAAACATCAACATGTATAAAAGATGTCTGTGACAGAAATGAAGATGTTGAGATGGATGAGTGGTCATAAAAGAAAAGGCCGTATGCATAATGAGGTTATTAGAAACAAATTAGGAGTGACACCAATAGAGGATAAAATGAGAGAATATCGTTTAAGATGGTTTGGACATATAGAAAGAAGATCAAAAGAAGAACCTCTAAAAAGGTATGAAAAACTAAATTTGGAAAGTATTAAAGAGCTAGAGGACGACCACAAAAGTGTTGGAAAGAAACAATAAAGAATGATCTAGCTTATTGTGAGTTAATTGCTAATATGGCACACAATAGGGATATGTGGAAACAAAGAATCCATGTAGCCGACCCCGTCTAGTATGGGAAAAGGCTTAGTTGTTGTTGTTGTTGTTGTTGTTGTTGTTGTTGTTGTTGTTGTACATTTTTTAGTGAACAAAATAAAAGGCAAAAAATTACTTAAACGGTGTGGAAGAATGTAGAGCTGAATGCTTTATTATCAATATCACGTCAAGATAAGATTGAATAAACATGAGAAAAGGAAACCATTTTGACATTTTCTATTCAAATGATTCTCACTGGTTTCTAAAACTATACATGAAGCAAGACAAGAGGTTTGACACTCCTTACATAAGAGTACATGGTGATGATGTAGAAGATGTTCTATCACTACTCATATTGTTCTATAAATCTTTCAACAGAATATCTTTTTGGCGACCTTTCAGTTTCTCTGTTTATAGGTTCAGGGGTCATCATAAAAGTGCAATAATCTAGTTTGACCTTTGGCTCTGGTAGCTCCCAGCTTTCAGTATGTGACAAGTATACCTTCTCACATATAATTCCATAGCATGCTACGCTGAGAATGTGAGGGTTCCGGTGCACCTAACCCAAATAAAGCAAAAGAACAACTCATTCTCCATCTCCAGCACATTTCTTTCTACAGACTGGTATAAAACTTCAAGGCCATGTCTTACTTAAAAAACTATATGCTTTTTAGTGCATTCTAGCATATCGCTCCATCTTCTCTTTTAAAATGACAAATCTTTAAGACAGACTTTTCGAGCTATAGATAGGCAAGCTGTTTTATATCGACATATGAAATGCAAACACGGTAGAACTATGAGATCACCTGTATATTTGAGTCACAACAAATATTTCTACAGTCCTCCGTCCAAGTTCAGTAAGTCGTCTTTCATCACGTTCAATTGAGTCTTTGTGGAAGTCCTCCCCAGAGATCCCCTCCTAGGAATACACAGGCAATCATAACAGAACCGTGAAACTATTGGGTAAGTAAAAGAACTAAAAATGAAGCGGATGAGACAATTCTACTTCAAAACTACAAGATCCAAGATGCACAAGAAAGGCAATCTTAGGAATTGATGGAGAACCATCAAAACTCCAGCATTCTGAAGAATGCAAAAAAACTCATAATTGAACACATCCAAAACTAACGGTGGTCTCAACTAGATGATGAAATCATAAGACAAGTACCATGGCAGGCATAACAGAAATCAGTTTTTGCCTAGATGTTTGACTTGTGAAAAAAAATTAAATCAGTCAGCAGAGATGAATACTTTTCTGGATATCCTAGAAAAGTATTCTACTCAGACTCAAGTATCAGCAAAGATACAAGCAACACAGTACCATGTTAAGAAAACTTAAAGTAGCACCATGACTACCTTTGTCCGATTCTGAGGACCTTTGTCATCCTTCATGGGAGGCAAAGGTTCAGCTACGGCCCTCTCTAGTAACTCCAAGACGTCATCAGCTAACACAAACAGATCCTTTTCAACAAGCACAATTGGGGGTGGCATGTCTTCCTGTTCTGCTAGTTTAGTTCTCGTTTTTTGGTTTGGACTCTGGTATTCAAGGGCCTTCAGACCACTGTATAGAGAATCCATAACTAGCGTGGAGGTGACTTCCTTCTCTATGAAGAATTGTTTCACAACAAGTTTCAATATCGTATCACTTTTCTCTCTTGACATGCGACGCCTGGAATTCTGGTCCATTGCTAACCAAAATGCACGAAAGCTGCAGAAGGCTCAACAGGAAACCACTTAACATGTTATAGGTCTGAAGGAAAATTAGTGGAAATAGCAACATCAAGATTGTCAAAGGCTCCATTTCAGAAAAAAACACAGAATACCTTGACCATCTTGTTTTATCCTCAATCAACTTCCTAAGCTTGCACCTCCTCTCCTCGACAAAGCGTCGGCAGATTCCCTCAACATTTGTTAAGTATACTCGAACAAGTTCTCGCCTATATTGACAATCAAGACAACGAAAAGGCCGATGTGCCTTCTCCCTGTAAACAAAACACTCAGCAAAATGACTTTAGAATAATGGTAAACGAAGGCAGAGTTTTCCAGTCATTAATCGAGATAATGCTTAGCTGGTAAATGAATAACTTCCATAGACCAAAAAATTTAGAGGTAGACAAACAGCATCAAGAAAGGATGTCAAAAGAGCCAGGATGCACTCATGAAAACTTAAAGACAGCTTATGCTTAAATTCCAACTTGAAGCTGCACGGATCTTAAATATTCACTAGATATAAAGGTAACAAAGCAGTGAAGTGAAAAGGTAAGCAAAGATATTTGAGATAAATGTGCAAGGCTGCGCACAATATTTGAAAGAGATACAAACAACAACTAAGCCTTTTCCCATACTAGATGGGGTCGGCTACATGGATTTTTTGTTTCCACATATCCCTATCAGGTGCCATGCTAGGAGTTAACTCAATATATAAACTAGACCACTGTTTATTGTTTCTTTCCTACAGTTTTGTGGTCGTCGTCTTCCTCTTTTAACATTTTTACAATCTAGTTTTTCATATCTTCTTACGGGAGCATCCTTGGGTCGTCTTTCTACATGTCCAAACCATTTTAAACGAGTTTTTCTCATTTTATCCTCTATTGGTGCTACTCTCAAATGGTTTCTAATAACCTCATTATGTATAGTCTTTTCTCGTGTGACCACTCATCCATCTCAACATCTTCATTTCTGCTACGAACATCTTTTGCACGTGTTAGATGATTAACTGCCCAACACTTAGAACTGTAAAACATAGCAGGTCTATAATATTTACCTTTTAACTTTAATGATATCTCCTTATCACATAGAATATTTTATGCTCCTCTTCATTTTAAACAAACAACATTAATTCTATGCGTAACATCTCTATCAATTTTTCCATCAATTTGAAAAATTAACCCTAGGTATTTAAAACTTTCCTTGTGAAGGATGCATTGTCTTCCAATTTTAATTTATGTCCTCTGAAGTACCCAAATGATCAAACTTACATTCCATATATTTTGTCTTTGTTCTACTAAGTCGAAAACTTTTACTTTCTTAACATTTCTCTCCATAGTTCTAATTTCCTATTAACTTTTTCCTTAGACTCATCCACTAACATCTGCAAATAACATACATTATATATGCAAATAACATACACCAAGGCACTTCATCTTGAATATATTTTGTTAACTCATCAAAGACCAATATAAATAAATATGGACTTAAAGTTGATCCCTGATGTAACCCAATATTAGTTTCAAAAGAGTTTGTCATTCCTTCACGACTCCAAACACAAGTTTTTACAACATCGTACATATCGCTTATAAGATTTATGTATGTCGATGAGATACATTTTTTTTTCAAATTTCTTCAAAAAACATCTCTTGACACTTTATCAAAAGCTTTTTCTAGATCAATAAATATCATGTGAAAGTTCTTTTTTGCTCTAAAATGTTGTATAAGGCGTCTCAATAGGTGAATCGCTTGAATAGTAGATCTGTGAGGCATGAATCCGAATTGGTTCTCTATTGTACTCAATACTTGTCTTAACCTACATTCGATAATTTTTTCTCATAATTTCATAATACGACTCGTTAACTTAATATATTGATAATTCACACAATTCAGAATGTCTCTCTTGTTCTTATATATGGGTATAAGTGTACTCGATCTCCATTCCTCAGGGATCTTTTGGGTTCTCCATCTTTCATTAGATAGTCTTACGAGCCAAATGAGTCTCATCTCTCCTAAGATTTTCCATACTTCTATAGGAATATTGTTTGGTCCTACATGTTTATCAACCATTATATATAAGAGCCTCTTTGACTTCATTCTTTTGAATACGTCGATAAAAAATGTGGTTTATATACTTTTCTAATTTCGGTAACTCTCCTCAGCTAATACTACCATATGTATTTTCATTAAAAATCTTACATAAATAAATTTTTGATCTATTTTTTATATCACTATTTGCCACTAGAATCTTATCATCATCTTTGATACACCTAACAAAAGTAAGATCTTTAGTTTTTTTATCTCTAGCCATAGCTATCGTAAAAATATCTTTCACTTTCTTTTAAGAAGCTTTTTATATAAATCCTCCCAAATTTTGGTTTTTGCTTCACTAACGGCCTTTCTTGCTTCTTTCCTTGCTTTCTTATAAGCCTCCCAAGTTTCACTAGTCTTCTTCGCATAATGCAATTTGTAACATGTTCTTTGACTTGATTTTATCTTTCACCATTTCACTCCACCACCAATCTTCTTTTATACCTGTACCCCTCCCTTAGATTCGCCTAACACATCTTTTATCGCTTCTCTAATATGTATAATCATATTGTTCCACATATTAAAAGGTGTATCTACATAATTCAAAACATCTTCTTCAAGAATTTTCTATTTAAATATATTTTCTTTCTCACATTTGAGGTTCCATCATCAAGTATGAATAGCTCTATGCACTCTATTCTTCTTTGTCTACTTTTTTACCTGCAAATCCATTACTAAAAGTCGATGTTGAGTAGTTAAGTTTTCTCCAGAAATTACCTTAACATGGTCTATATTTTTCCTACAAATAAAATAAGCAATTTGTGTTTGTGACAAGCCACTCTAATTAAATGTTCTATCTCATTTTTTTTAAATTGTATTGACTATAAAAAGATCAAAAGCTATAACAAAATTTAAAATCTTCCTAACCTCATTTATATCTCCAAAACCATAGTTTTCATGAATACCTTTATATCATCTTTATCGACGCATCTTTACCGACATGTAAGTCTCCTCTAAAACAAATCATCTCTCTTTATGGAATTCTTTGAATTACCTTATCTAACTCCTCTAAAAAAAGCCTCTTTATACTATCTTCTAATCCTACTTAGGATGGATAAGCACAAACTATATTCAAAGGCTTTACTTGTAACACTAATTTCACATCATAATTCGATCACTATATCGTTATATCATTGGATGTCCACTACACTATCCTTTAATTCTTTATTTATAATAATACTAACTCCATTTCGAGCCTTTCCCTTTCCTGAGTACTATAATTTAAAACATGTATTCTCATTCTCATTTCCTTTTTCTCCAACCTACTTTGTCTTTTCTAAACATAGAATATAAATATTTCTCTGAATCATAGTATCTACTACCTCCATATCAATGTTCTGATATTCCAAGGATTGTTGTTCGATGCATATCATATCATCTATTGTTTTGGTCCAATGATAAGTATTGTATAGTATCGTCCCATATCATAATTTAATACTAAAAAAATGGTAAAATCTAAAATATATATATATATATGATAATTGCAAAGAATTCCTATAATGCAAAAATGTAGTACATATTCATCATTCACCATTCAAAATCTTCAACAACCCTCTTTCCTCTGGTTGGTAGTCAAGTACTACTACCAACCTCTATCCTACCATCAAAAAGAATAATATAACCCAATCCAACATCATCATCCTCTTCCTCAAACATCTCTAAATCATCCTTATGTTATCTCCTCTCAAGTAAGCTCTCAATCATATGTAGACATTGTCATTTAATGACTTCTAACAATTTCTGAACTATGCCCGTGTAAGGAGCAACTTCTTTTCTAGTCCCTACTACGTGATGTTTCAATCGTGAAATTCCACCACTAACCACCTTCTCACAAAACAAACATTTTATCTTCAATCTATTTCCCTCAATTGGTGTATCCACTGTCATGCAGGATCTTCGAACCAAGATTGAGTCCCTTACACCTCTTCCAGTCATCTCAATTGGATACTTCAATCCAATAAAAAACCTAAAAATTAAAGAACTTCATAAATCCATAATTTTCAAATAACACACAAATAAAGTGTCTCCCACTTCACGAATACAATAAAAATCATATTTAAGCACTTCATAAATCCTCAATTTTCACATAACACTCAAATAGAGCGTCTCCCACTTCACGAATACAATAAAAAGCATATCCACACACTTCATAACTTCATATTTTATCATTCAAAAAAAGAAAAACACAAATAACAATAAAACAACTAATACAAAAAAAAACTTGAAAAGTATACCTAAAACGAGGGTTGGAAGCCTTACACGAACGTCATATAGCACATTTGGAGCCTTGAACGTCAAGGAGGGGGGGAGTCACCGAAGACACACTTGGGAGCCTTGAACATACGTCAGAAACCTCCAAAACGTGGGTTTCTGTTCGGCTAGGGACCCTTTATAAGGGTCCCTTGCCATATCGCTACTGCCACACGATACAGGCCGATAACGTAACAATTGGGTGTATCGTACGTATCGCACCCTATCGTACGAATAACACTAATTCCAAATGCCAATTCGAACCTTATTATCTAGGACTATCTTCCTTACCCTTCGCATTCGTCCATATTAAAAATGTGAAGACCCTCGATGTAACTTTTTTCTACATTCAGACTATAATACAGCGGGACTAACTTCTTTACTCACACCCATCTATGATGTGGGAACCCTCTCTACAATTGAATCATTACATCCGAGTGAAGATGTAAAGGTTCCTGCATACTTTTTACTACATCGGGGCTTTGCTGCAATGTTATCCGTATCGTGGGCAACCACGATACGATACAGGGTCCCGTATCATTATTAACAACTTATCGCACCATATCGTACGATATGGGCCGTACGGGCGATACGCCCAGGGACCCTTATAAAGGGTCCCCGGCCGAACGGAAACCCTCTATTTTTTGCGGGTTTCCTCTCTCTTTTTGAGTGTCTTGCTCGTAAGAGCCGGTTTTCGCCTCCTTGGTGTTCAAAGCTCCAAAATCGTTCCCTACGATGTCCGTGCAAGCCTCTTAACTCGGATTTCGATATATTTTTAATGTTTTTTTCTATTTTTTTCCTTTATATTTATTGTTTTTTGTGTTACTTCATATTTTTCTTTTTTGAATGACAAAATATGAAGTTATTAAATGTGTGTATACGATTTTTATTGCATTCATAAAGTGGGAGACACTCCATTTGAGTGTTATTTGAAGATTGGAGATTTACGAAGTGCTTTTATTTTCAGGTTTTTGTTTGAATTAAGGTACTCCATTGAGATGGCAGGAAGGGGTGGTAGAGACTCACATTCTTGGTCTAATGATCTGGCATGGCAGTGGAGTATACCGGTTGAAGTTTTCAGGTTAAAGATGAGATGCTTATTTTGTGAAAAGGTGGTTAGTGGTGGAATTTCAAGGTTGAAACACCACCTAGCAGGGACCAAGAAAGAAGTTACTCTATGCACAGGCAGAGTTAGAAGTTTACCAGAAGGTATTAAATGGCAATGCCTGTAGATGATTGAGAGTATATAGGAAAGGAGACAACAAAAGAATGATTTCCAGATGTTTGAAGAAGATGATGATGCTACTGCCACTGGAGTTGGATTCACTGATAGTTTGCCTTCAGATGCTAGAATAGAGATTGGTAGTAGCAGTTTCCGAGCACCTAGCAGGGGAAAGGGGGTTGCAGAAGAGGAAGTTCAGGAAGGAGTAGAGGAAGAGCTTCTTCTAGCATACATTCTTTCTTTCCTCCTTCCACTACACCTGGTGCTCAACCTAGAATTCGTCATGCTATGGCTTCAGAACAACTGCATGATCAGGCAGACCTTGCAGTGGGGAGATGGTTTTATGATGCATCCATTCCATTTTAATGCAGCAAACCGTTATCACTTTCAAGCAATGACAGATGCAATTGCTAATATTGGTCCAAGATACAGGATGCCCTCTTATCAGAAGTTAAGAGGGAAGATATTAGATCAGACCGTCATTGAAGTGCAGCAATACTGTTCGACTTTGAGACAGTCGTGGAAGAAAACGGGATGCACTATCATGGCAGATGGATGGACCGATAGGCGAGGAAGGATATTGCTAAACTTTCTTGTATATTGTCCTAAATGACTCATGTTTTTGAGATCTCTAGATATGTCAGAGGAGAGGCACACTGCAGAGATCCTACGAGAAGAATTTGATAAGGTTATACAGGAGGTTGGGGTAGAGAATATAGTCCAATTGATTACAGATAATGCAGCTAACTACAAAGCAACTGGGAAGGGGTTAGCTAATATTTATGGGACTTTCTACTGGACACCATGTAAAACCCATTATTTAGATCTCATCCTTGAGGACATTGGTGAGATGAATGAAATAAAGGCAGCAACTGAGTATTGCCAAGATATTACAAAATTCATTTATAACCATGCATTTGTTTTATGTATGATGAGGAGATATACAGAAGGTGCAGAGCTTCTTCGAACAGCTGCAACTCGGTTCGCAACAAAACTTTTATCTGTATAGAGTATTGTGAGACAGAAGCAAGCTTTGAAGAGAATGTTCTCCTTAGATGAGTGGCAACAATTTGCAGAGTTGCCTCAAAACAGAAGAAATAGAAAGTTAAATGAGATTGCAGAGACAGTTTTTAGAAGTTCATTTTGAAATGCATGTGTTAGATTGTTGAAAATTACCTGTCCTTTAATGAAAGTTTTGAGATTAGCTGACAGCGAGGAGAAACCATCTATGGGCTACCTTTATGAAGCCATGGATAGGGCAAAAAAAGCCATCAGAAATAACTTTAATGGAAAAAAGAGAGTATGTGCCCGTGTGGAAAATAATTGATAGTAGATGGAATAAACAATTGCATCAACCTATTCATGCAGTCAACCTATTATCTAAACCCATCATTCAGGTACTCAACAACCTTCAAAAGAGATGGTGAGGTTAATCGAGGAATCATTGATTGTATTGACAGATTAGTCCCTGATGAGAGCATAGTAGATGTGATACATCGAGAGATGGAGATATATGATAATGCTCTTCACTTGATGGGTTTGCCTATTGCAATTCGCAACCGCACTACTATACATCCAGGTAAATTATTTATTTTCATATTTAAGTTGCATCTTACATTACTTTGGATTATGTCTCTAATGTTTGTCTTTTTTACAGATGTTTGGTGGAACGGGTTTGGAAGTGATTGCCCAAACCTTAGAGATTTTGCAGTGAGTCTTAAGCCAAACCTATAGTGCAATAGGTTGTGAAAGAAATTCGAGTGTTTTTTAACACATTCATATAAAGAAGCGCAACAGGTTGGAACACAAAAGACTAAATGATTTAGTTTATATTCGTTGTAACATGCGCCTTCGTGAAAGGTAATGTCGTATTACTTTCAAATTTTCAATTCAATAGTGTTTAACTTCAGTCTTCAATTGTTAATATTATTTACTAATTGTTTATCTTTGTTTGTCGTAGGCAATTAAAAAAAGTAAATAGAGAAGAAAGCCAGTTTGATCCAATAAGTTTGGATAATTTTGATATATTAGAAGATTGGGTTATGGAAAAGAAAATGCCCTCCTAACTGAAGAAGACATTGCCTGGATTAATTTGCAAGGAGCACAACAACATCAAGGAGATGAAAAATTTGGTTTTGAAGAAGGTGTCACTGATGATGATGATGAGGATATGCAACAAGGAGAAGATGAAGATTATTTAGTTGATGATCCTGATTACAATTTATAAAATATAACTGTCTGTATTTCATTTTTTGGATTCAAAATATGTAAATTTGGAGCAATTATTCAATGTTGAATGCTCAATCTATACTAAACTTACATTATATGAATTTAAAGCAATTACTAGATTTTTTCTGATTTTTTCTTGATTTTTTTTTTTCGAATTTTTACTAATTTTTATTGATTTTTAATTAATTTTTGTATTATTTTAATATTAAAGTATGATATAGTTCGATACGCCCGTATCGTGGAGCCCAGTGATACACGATGCGATACGCGTCAGACAACACTGCTTTGCAATGTGTTGCTAAAAGGAAATGCCCTAACACAATACCCATAATGTGTAGAATCATGGTAGATAAGTCCGACAAAGTTTTACGTTAGTTGTCGAAAACCTAACGTAAAACCCAAAAACCTAAAATAGCTCCATTAAATATAATGAATAACTCCATTAAATATAATGACTACAAAACCTTCAAGATCAGCCAACTTTTCTCGACTAGACCCATCCATGGATCATAAGCACGTAGGTCCTAGACATGAGCACTTAAGGACAGGTAACCTTACCTGTGTATAGTTTGCATAAATCAGCCACACATGTTAGACAAAAGTAGTCAAAATGATCCAGAAGAGTACAAAACTACAAATAGTTCAGGTCAGCATTGTGTTAAAATGTAGAGAATCTGTTCTTTGTGAATGGGATTTGAAGTTAAAGGAATCATTTCTGTGGCTGATAACTGAAAGCTTAATGAAAATAACAACAGAATTAACACCGTTAGGCAAAGAAGAATGAATCAGAAGATTTTAAAGGCGAAATATACACAGTATCAATTAGCTGATGTACTTACTGAAGGATTACGTAATGAAGAATGTGAAGGACTAGTTAACTGGGTATGACTTCACATCCTACATCCCAACTTGTGTCAACAAGTAAGGAGTCCCTTTTCCTAATTTTAGCTCTGTTGGGAGAGAACATGACAGGTCCAAGCATGTAAAGTATTTACGAGCTTCAATTCAAAGGTGTCTTTGTCATACTTTCTGCGGCTTCAAATGATACTCAGAGAACTAAATGTGGTTCAACAAGTAAAACCATACTTCTAGTAATCAATATTTTGATCATACTTTGTGTAGCCTAAATAATAAATATGAAAACCTCTATTTCTTCTCATCTTCTTCCTCCTCTCCTCCTTTGGCATCTTTACTTCTTTTCCTTGTTCATTTTTTTCTTGCAGGACCAACAAATGATAAGGAAATCTCAGCAGAAATAACAATATTATGGTAAAAATAGGGGTATATTTTGGACGATGAGCTACAGGACTAAAGGAGCACATTTTTTTACGTTGTTTTAAATTTCAGAAAAAGACTACACAGTGAGACAGACTTTGGTAGGATTAGATAGCTACTAGGTTCATTCACAGGCTAAATACCTAAGCTTGTTCATTCAAGAGCGAAGGCATTTCTCTCTAACAATCTTAAACAAAAGAACTCTTAAATTGCTTGCAGAATCAACTACTGTTCCACAAGATCCTGTATCATCTATGCATCCTCCTAGCAGTTCTGCCGGAGACGTTGCCAGTGCTACGTGCTTTGGATTATGTAGATTCAAAATGATCCACTGCATTTATGGGACCCAAGCATGAAACATGAAACTGATAGTACTATAGCAACATGAATAAGAGCAAAAAGAGGCAGATAAGGGACCTTTCTGCTACTCACTACAGCAAAATAAAATGTCACGAGATAACAAGAACACAACATACCTAATAACCTGAACCTGTGCCTTTATTACAAGCATGTCATTAACAATGAAACCATCAAATACTTTCGACAACTCCATGAACTTTTTCCAGCCCCAATCATGCTCTTTCTTCCAAAACCTATGCAAAGTGTCTGCAATGATCCCTTTTCACATGTTAGCTAAACAATTCGCCCACAGACTTTAATCAGATAATACCCATAACTAATTTTAGCATACCAGAGTACTTAGATTTCTTTGGATCTTTATTCACCACGGCTATTGTAAACTGGGCAAAGTGACTCCATCCTTGACAGGAAAAAAATCCAGAAAAGTGAGAAAGCATGAACCTATGGCTCATGTGGTACAAATAAGATAGACAACACAAAAAATTGTACAGCATCAGAATAATCACCTGGGAGAAGCTTTTCATGATTAGCAACACAGAGGAATAAAGAAAGATGGTTGCACACATCACAACCTTGGGGGTAGACTAGGATATACCTGTAAATATATGTCAGAAGTTACTACCTCAAGATGTTAATGTTCACAGGCTGACATCTTTCTTGGAAATAAATGATAACAGAGCAGCTGGTAAGCTGGTAACGAATGAAGTCTGAAAATAGATACAGAAAAACAACAGAAAAGGAAATTTTCTGGGAACAAGGTACAGAGAAGTCCTTACCATTTGTATCCACCAACCTCAAATGCATTACTTCGGAGTTCCCTTTTGTTTATTTGGGAAAAATTTTCGATCTTCCAAGTAAACTTCCCATATAAATTAGATGGCTTTGGTCCTATTGAAGAAAAAATCATCTCCAATGACATATTACAAGATTCACAACTAATTTCTCAACATCAACATGAAGTGAACTTAAATAGTATAACCATGTACGGCAAATATAGGATTTGGGGATAAGCTCAACCAGCAGCCAAAAGCTGTCTTCACAGAACTTTCAATAGCAAACAACCAGCTGAATTATAAATACTCTTCTTAATTAGATGAACTCCAATACGAAATATTACCTCACAAAGCTTTATTATTCATACAGTGAGACACGCACACACATATACATGCATATATGTACGTATACAGCAATTTTCTCTGCACATGGACCGACGAGCCAAAACAATGAACATTTGAACAAAGTGAAACCACGTAAAAATCTTTGGTCTGGCGCCTGGATATTTCATAAATTCTAATTCAGAGCCCTCAGAATTCCAACAAGGAACAGATTCAAATCTGAACAGTCGACATAACAATAAACACCAAGTTTTCCTAGACAGATGTACTGATTGACCAAACATGTCTGAAGAAAACAAACGATGACGATACTGTGAATCAGAAAAGGAACCAAATAGCACGAAAACATAAATAGCAAGAAGACATATATCGGCACAAAACTAAGCATACCAAAATCATCGTCGTCGTCGGTATCCCAATACGGAGGAGATGTGGATGGCGTCCCGTTCTCCACCTGTTCACACGATCTCCATTCCGAGAGAGAGTCTCCCGACGGGCACCTCTGGCTAATCGAGATCGCATCCGAAGATCCACCCGCCCCGTTGTCATCGCTAACAGAACCAGCCATTGCTCTCGATCCCCAAAACCCCCCTTCCTTCACACCAAAACCCACAAACCAACGTCAAATTCCCAAATTTCGTGCAACCCATTCTTTTAAACCTCGAAATCTTTAAGCCCACAAAAATCCTAGACTCTTCCCATCACATAATTCCCGCTAAACCAAAAATCCTACCATGGGAAACCCTCTAATAACGAAGTTTGATCCCGACAAGAATTGGAAAAGAAGGAAGAACGGACGGATTCGGGATCTCGTACCTCTGATTGAAGATCAAAACTACGCGCCTCGATGCTAGATTCTTGGTTCGATTATTGATGGTGGCTAACGGAGATAGAGGGGCGGAAGAGGGAAGCAGCACTAAGAGATATGGAGGGCTCGCTCTCTCTCTTTTTTATTGTGTTTTTTCTCTCAAAGACCCAACACAAAATTGGCAGGGTTTGGGTTCATTTTACGGCCCACGTTATTTTGGGTCTAATAATATAATTTTCAAGTACTTCAAGAGTGAATTTCACAACGTGAAGTGTTTGTATCGGTGGGGCTAAGACCCATTACAAGGACAGAGTTTAGGGATGGCAATCTCTACTCGCCCCCACGGGTACCGACCCCGTCTTGGGTTACCAAGGGAACAAACCCCCCCAACAAGGCACAAAAGACTATATGTATATATATATATATATAGTGTGTGTGTGTGGAGAGGGTATCGATTATATAAAATATACATACTAAGTATAAATTTTAAATGTATATTATATATAATTACTTTAAATTTAATAATATAAAATATTGTAGAGTATGATTTCATGTTTTATGTAAGTTATATGATGTTAACAAAACTTTTTCTTCAAAAATATTCTTCAATAGGTTGAAGTGGGACGGGGTGAGATGGGTCTAATAGCAAGTTTTCAATGTAGGGTAGGTGCAGGTGGAGTAAAAACCCACCGTGCCCCGCCCTTTTGTCATCCCTTCTAGAGTTATCTGCTCACTCACTTTGTTCATCAATCAAAATCTAAGCTATAGCACTTGGGGCTTCACCCCATTTGTGGAGACCCGTAAGTAACTTGAGCCCTGATCGGCAAAGCACATTCACACACAATAGTTGCGTTTTCCGGGCATACGATTGAATTGAATGATTCTCTCTCACTTATGTTGCCTAATACTACTCCTGTCTGAAGATTTTTTTTTTGGGTGATACACACTTTTTTGGGGGCGTTCCCACCTAGCGACGTGCTGTAGAGCTCGAATGCAATAATAAGTAAGCAAGGGCCACTATATTTTCACCCAAATGTAGTAAATCAATTGTAGAGAGGGTTCCCACATCATAAACGGGTATGGGTAAAGAAGTTAGTCCCGCTACATTGCCGCCCGAATGTAGTGAAAAATTTTCAGAGAGGGTCTCCGCATTTTGATTATAAATAGATGCGGGGGGTAAAGAAGCTAGTCCTAGATAATAAGATTCATATTGGTTCTTGGAATATCAGAACATTATCCGATAAGCTAATGGAGGTGGTAGATACTATGATTTGGAGAAAGATTCATATTCTATGTTTACAAGAAACAAAATGAGTTGGAGAAAAAGCAAAGGAGATAGAGGATACAGGTTTTAAATTATGGTACTTAGGTAAAGAAAAGGCTCGAAACGGAGTTGGTATTATCATAAATAAAGATTTAAAGGATAGTTTAGTAGAATACAACGATATGGTAACCGAATCATGACGTTGAAATTAGTGTTAGGAGCAGAGGTTTTGAAGATAGTTTGTGCTTATGTACCCCAAGTAAGACTAGAAGATAGTATAAAGACAGCTTTTTGGGAAGAGTTAGATAAGGTGATTCAAAAGATTTCACAAAAGGAGATGATTTGTTTAGGAGGAGACTTAAATGGACATATCGGTAAAGAGGCATTAGGATATAAGGGGTTCATGGAAACTTTAGTTTTGGTGATATAAATGAGGAAGGTAGGGAGATTTTAAATTTTGCTATGGCATTTGATCTCTTTATAGTCAATACAATGTTCAAAAAATGAGATAACATTTAATTACTTATATGAGTGGCTTATCACAAACAAAAATTGATCACTTTATTTGTAGAAAAAAAGATAGAGCGTGTTGTAAAGATTGCAAGGTAATTTCAGGAGAAAGCTTAATCACCTAACATCGACTTTTAGTTATAGATTTACAAATAAAAAAATGGACAAAGAAGAAAAGAGTGCATCGAGCTATTTGGAGTAAATGGTGGAACCTCAAAAGCGAGAAAGAAGATATATTTAAACAGAAAGTCCTTCAAGGAGATGCTTGAAATTATGTTGGTACACCTTGTGATATGTAGAACAATATGGCTATACACATTAGGAAAGTGACGAAAGATGTGTTAGGTGTATCTAAAGGAGGTCTACCGGCATAAAAAGAAGCTTGGTGGTGGAGTGAAGTAGTACAAAATAAAATCAAGGCAAAGAGGGCTTGCTATAAATTGTATTATGCTAAGAAAACTAGTGAAACTTTAGAGGCTTATAAGAAAACAAAGAAGGAAGCAAAAAAGGCCGTGAATGAAGCAAAAGCTAAAATTTGGGAGGATTTATATAAAAAACTCAACTCAAAAGATGGTGAAAGAGATATGTTTAGGATAGCTATGGTTAGAGATAAGAAAACTAAAGATCTTAATTATGTTCGATGCATCAAAGATGAGGATGAAAAAATTCTAGTGGCAAATGATGATATAAGAAGTAGATTAAAAAACTATTTTTATAAGCTTTTTAATGAAAATAAAGATGTTAGTATTAGCTTAGGAGAGTTAACCAAATAAGAAAAGTATATAAACCACAATTTCTACCGACGTATTCAAAAGAATGAAGTCAAAGAAGCTCTTAAACATATGAAGAGTGGTAAATCGTTAGGACCAGATAATTTTCCTATAGAAGTTTGGAAAATACTAGGAGACATAGGAATCACTTGGCTCACAAGACTATTTAATAAAATATGGAAAAACCAAAAGATGCCCGAGGAATGGAGAGCAAGTATACTTATACCCATATATAAGAACAAGGGAGACATTCAAAATTGTGCGAATTATCGAGGTATCAAGTTAATGAGCCATACTATGAAATTATGGGAAAGAATTATCGAACGTAGGTTAAGACAAGTATCAAGTATAACAGAGAACCAATTTGGATTCATGCCAGGCAGATGTACTATTGAAGCGATTCACCTTTTAATACGTCTTTTGGAACATTTTAGAGCAAAAAAAAACACCTTCACATGATATTTATTGATCTAGAAAAAGCTTATGATAGGGTATCGAGGGAGGTTCTTTGGAGAAGTTTAGAAAAAAGAGGTATCTCATTGACATATATTAACCTTATAAGAGACATGTATGATGGTGTAAAAACATGTGCGAGAACTCATGAAGAAATGATAGACTTATTTGAAGTTAATATTGGGTTACATCAATGATCAACTTGAAGTCCATACTTATTTATAACGGTGATGGATGAGTTAACAAAACATATTCAAGATGAAGTACCTTGGTGTATGTTAATTGCAGATGACATTGTATTAGTGGAGGAGTCAAAGGAAAAAGTTAATAGAAAATTGGAACTATGGAGAGAAACATTAGAAAGCAAAGGCTTCCGACTTAGTAGAACAAAGACAGAATATATGGAATGTAAGTTTGATCATTTGGTTACCTCAGAGGACATAGAAATTAAAATTGGCACACATTGCATCTCCCAAAAGGAAAGTTTTAAATACCTAGGGTCAATATTTTAGAATGATGGAAGAATTGATGGAGATGTTACGCATGGAATTAATGCTGGTTGGTTAAAATGGATAGGAGCATCAGGTATTCTTTGTGATAAGAAGATACCATTAAAGTTAAAAGGTAAATATTATAGAGCAGTAATTAGGCCTGCCATGTTTTTATGGTTAAGTGTTGGGCAGTTAATCATCAAAATGTATAAAAGATGTTTGTGAGAGAAATGAAGATGTTGAGATAGATGAATGGTCATACAAGAAAAGACCGTATACATAATGAGGTTATTAGAAACAAATTAGGAGTGACACAAATAGAGGATAAAATGAGATAATATCGTTTAAGATGGTTTGGGTATATAGAAAGAAGATCAAAAGAATAACCCATAAGAAGGTTAGAAAAACTAAATTTTGGAAGTATTAAAAGAGCTAGAGGACGACCACAAAAGTGTTGGAAAGAAACAATAAAAAATGATCTAGCTTATTGTGAGTTATCTGCTAACATGGCATACGATAGGGATCTGTGGAAACAAAGAATCCATGTAGCCAACCCTGTCTAGTATGGGAAAAGGCTTAGTTGTTGTTGTATACACACTTGTATTTTGGGTGAGATGCACTTATATTTTATATTCACAAATCACTTATAAACCACTTATATCTTTCTATATAGTGGTGAAGTGAAGAATTTTTCAGATTTTGAGTGAGGTGTAGGCCTCACCTCGCTCTAATGTGGGTCCGCCACCACTGCTCAAGATTGTAGTAACCCTGTGTTGTAACATGTTTAGTGTGTTTGTATCATTATGGACCCGCTACGAGCGTCGATGGATCCAGGTAACCCTATCTACAGTGGCGGATCTACATGGAGGAGAGGTGGGGCGGTCACCCCTCTTGAAATTTCAAAAATCAACATAAAAGCTACCGTTTAAATACATGGCTGAAATACATAGCTCACTCCCCCCACCACTTAAACATATTCATCAGCGGTTAGCCACACCTAACACCAATTTCTACATCCGCCACTGCCTATTTGTATTAAACCAGTAGTGCAGTTCATATTGGTTTAGCATGCACCAAGCTCATTCTTCTTCGGCTTAGCTACATGAGCATGGGATTGGATCCGGTTTTGGCAAAACAGAATATATCTTATTGGTACCGAAACCAACTATGGTGCATGATAAGTATTTTTCGCTTTGTGTACAACTTCAAATCTAGACATGCTTGCATCTACTTACTCAAATTTAATTATGTTATTACTCATACCAACTTATTTCTTATGGGTGGTACAATAAAGCAGACAAGCTATTGAATCCTTTGATCTTTCCAAGAGAAGTATTGGATAACCACTTATAGTGGCGGCGAAACAGCTAAAAGTGGCAGCAATGTGGAGGTATACAAACTTGAATGATATTTATTGGATCTATGAATCTGAACTTCAATATACTTTATAATCTTTTAACCCAGTATAGGGTCCATTTGGCACTTGGATTAGGGCATTCAAACACTTGGACCTTCTTTGGACTTTGGAGGGTCCATTTCCAGGCCCAATTTGGAGGTATTGGTATCAGGTCTGATCTGACTGAGCTACAGTAGACAATTTCACATACAGTCCTCTAAGAAAAGTATAACCAGACAAGCGACATAATCTCATATGGGTAAAATAATAAAATTTGTCTTATGATAAAGAAATATACAAATCATATTGGGTGGATCATGGGTCAGTCCGAGTTCGGTAAGACTCATCGTGAATTACAACTAGATCTATTTTCTAACAACAAGCTACAAGTCAAACCAAATAGTTCATCCAGATCATTCTTTTTTATATATATATTAAAATTCATATCGTATCATATATTGTATAAATCGGCATAGGTTTTGTGCCTGATCCATATTATGGTAAAACCTGGAATATCTTTTGCAAACCTTACATTCATTATCAATACCAAACAGTGTAAAATTCATGTGAAAAATGTTGGACCAGACCCAGCACAATTTTTTTTTTCAAACTAAGTATAATGTTTTCAGACCGTGCGACCCAAATGGACTAGACTGAGCTCTCCATTGCTACTAACTTCAATATACGCGACTACGTTAGCTAACTACGTTCATACCCTTTTAGGTTCTGGTTCAGTTCGACCCTGACACAAAATGACCTGGTTCTCCTTTTAGGTTTATGTCTTGATATGTTACACAAGAGGACGCTATATTCAGACATGGCTGCAATGTAAACCTGAACTGCGGCAGTCCGGTTTCGGTTCAACCCAATATCTTATCTAGTATATCTGTTTTTCTTTTCTTTTTACTTTTAATAGTTGAGAAGGAAATTGAGCCCAATTCCAACAGCTTAAGTAGGCAACTATATCATTTTGAATTTCCTAGAGAAGGCAATTTCACCATCAAACCTTTTGTTTCAAAAAATAAAAAAAGGAAAATTGCTTTGTAAGTGACATTAGGACTAAAACGAAAAGTGTATATCTATACCTATATGTATGTATGCATGCATGTACGTATGTGTCTATCAATATGTATGTATGTTGAAACAAAAATGAGAACGGAAATGAGACATGGGAAGCACCGAGAAATATCATTTGATTGCTTTCTCACAACTCCATTTTCATAGTTCAGGATGAAAAACTTGGGATTTGGGGAAACAATAATATATATATAACAAATGAAAATAGAAGCATCTAACATTTGAAGGATAAATGTAATATCTAATTGCAGTAAACTGATAAATATAAAAAAATACATATACTTCTAAGCATCATTATACCCCTCTCTTTGCCGGAAAACAGAAATGCCGATTCTCCAGCTGGTATTGAAAATGTGTGTGTGTGTGTGTGTGTGTGTGTGAGAGAGAGAGAGAGAGAGAGAGAGAGAGAGAGAGAGAGAGAGAGAGAGAGAGATGAAGGTTTGACTCTCCAGCTTAACAAAGACAAAAGTGATGGTAAGGTTTTGGATTGAAAGAGAGAATTTGACCGTTGGACTTCTTTTTCTTTCCAATTTTAAACAACAAATGTTTCTTAGAAACAGGAAACCCTAATGAAACGTTTACATAATATTTCCTTGGAGCTTCTGGTTTCCGATACATATAAGAATTTGGGAAACGTCCAGCTAGTTAGTTCCATCAACAATAGCATCGGGTTTTACAAGTCAGGTTTAATTTAAAGTAAAATCAGATTTGTACGACGATTTGGAAGCGGCCAGCTTAGAGCTCACTACTTCATTCACACACACACACATATATGTATATACATATATACATATATAGACATATATACATATATACATATAGATATACATATATACATACATACATACATACATATATATATATATATATATATATATATATATATATATATATATATATATATAGAGAGAGAGAGAGAGAGAGAGAGAGAGAGAGAGAGAGAGAGAGAGAGAGAGAGAGAGAGAGAGAGAGAGAGAGAGAGAGAGAGAGAGAGATTCTCTATTTCTCTCTTCTTGTCATTCCTTCGGCTGCTTATTCTAAAACAAGCAGCCTCTCTCGTGTGCAATGAGGCCGAAGCTTATTCTCCTTTGGTATTGAAGTTGTAACTAATCCTTCAATTATAAAAGTCCTTCTACTCTTGGTAGATCCTCGGGAATACCAGATTTCCTCATCAACCGACTTCATCAAGAAAGATAAGTTTCTCAAGCCAACGCGTTGATAGGGAAATCTCAGATCAACTTGTTCTTCTCGTGGTATAGGAAGATGATGCCAGGGATCTCCTTATCTGTTAATCAATGCTCAACCAAAATGAAAGTTCATCGCAACAGCTAACTAACTCAATCTCTTTCCTGGTTTTAGATGAAGCATGATCTTTGCTATTTAAAACATGAACTAATTCCATATTAATGAAAATCAGTTAACAATTAGAGTTTTGAAGGCATCATATGGTTGTGTGTTCTTATTTGTAGAGCGAAGGGCAATTAAACGAAATGATGCATCACTCCGGACCAGGAGGTCGACTCACAAGTTGTAGGTCATGAGTTTGATACTTGGGAGGTGCATATGGCATCGGTCTCCCCATTTTACCCGAATAAAATAACATGACACATCGTTAAGTACCATATCTTGTGCATCAAAACTCTCTATATGCCCAAAACCAGCTCAATAAGTTAATTAATTTATTAGCCTATTTTCAAGGTTAACCACCCAATTAGAGGCAATACACATGCTATACGATAAAGCTATGTAAGAAGGTATCCCGAAAAATCTATGCAAATAGTATGAGGTCAATATGGAAATCAATGTTTTAATGCAACTTCTTGGGGTTTTAGTAGTTTGGCCCAGTGGTAGGCAGTGGCCATTCTCGGCAACCCCAACACAGAAACAACTGGACTGGCCATTCAACCGTTATCTGTGGTTAAGGTTACGGAAAGGATGTCCGTAACGGCCATAAAGGCCAAAACTGTTAGACCGTTACCAAATGACACGATAACTGTCCGGATATAGGAGCTCTTGAAGAAGAAAGCCCACTGGGATAAACCAGAAGAGAGGAGCAAACACTGCTCTATAAATATAGAGCAGTGCAGTCAAGAGATATACACATCGGAATATCGATACCCAGACTTCTTCCCAGAAAAATCCCACTAAGAGGAAACCTCAAACAAACAAAACAACATATCTTTTGTTCTTCTGTTGCAAGCGTACCTGAGAAGCAAGATAGCAAGAAACCGAAGGTTGATGGAGAAGAAGCAAAGGTCGACAAAAGCTGGAAACTAGCAAGAAGACAACCGAAAATGCAACATCTGGTATAAGAGCCTCGTTTCTTACCCTGCAAACAGGTACGCGTTAGTCTACATAAAAAAAAGGGAACCAGAGGAGAGCTTCTTGTATTTTTTCAATGGCAAAGAACTCGATCTGAGTCGAGACAAGGCAGAGGACAAACCCTGCCTAAGTCTGACAGGACAGAGATAGGCTGGAAAAAAAAGCCCAGAATAGCCGCAAGGGCTTGGGTGGCCAAAGGACAGTCACAAGGGTTGCGGGTGAATAAGGGCCAGGAGGCGGAACGACAGAAATTTGTGGCAAAGGGTCGCGGGCTAAGAGGTGGAACGCCGGGCCACCCTCTCCCTCTCCTCCATGCTTTTAAAGCACCCAAAAAACCGCCTCGGGCATCAGACTAAAAAATTCATTCTACTCCGATCGGTTTTTAAATTTTACAAGATTGCCACTAGACAAAATTAAGAAAATATCCAGGCGAAAAATGTGTTTTACCCTCTGGCAATTTATGAAAATTATGAAAAATTGGGCTATTGATATATATTACTACCCTCTCGATTAAGTTTATTACAATACTGCCACTATGTCAAAAGAGAAGTTTGTCCATGTCCTTTTGAGAAAGTTCCAGATTCGGATTGAAGGGTAAAATTATGGATTTACCCCCAATCAGTTACAAATTTTACATAAATACCAAAAGCTAATTTTACTGTACTATCCTTGGCTTTTTCTGAAAATTACAAAAGCATACAGACAGTTAAAATTATTGTTTTACCTCTAATATTTTTGAGAAATTATTAAAGGCAGAAACTTTTTGAGAAAATTATGAAGTTATCCTAGTTTGTTTATATACATATTAGAAATGAGTTATTTTCAGCTCATTTTTGCGATATTTTGCATCGTTCTAATCAAATTCATGCTATGTGTGTTTTGTTGTTTGTTAAATTTTTCCTTTTTAGACCGTCTAATTGTTATAATTATCAAATACATAAAAATAAACTCTACAATGTTTGTGTCGAAATTGGCAAAAATCAAAAAGTTAAACGGTATGAACTTCCAAACATGGAAGAGAAGAATTTCGCTTGTTATAACACTTAAAGGTGTTGAGTATGTCTTAAAGGAAATGGTGGGTCCGCCACCACCAAACGCAACTGAGCAACCGATAGAAATGTATAAAATATTTCTAAAAGACGATACAATAGCAAGAACTATCATAATGACATACATGAAGGATGACTAAATCAAGGTCTTCACAGAGTACAAGACCGCTAAAGAGCTATTCGATTATGTAATAGCCAAATATGATACAACTGTCAAACTACATGTTCAGTTGCTACTATAGAAATATAATTCATTCAAAATGAAAGAAGAGGATAACATAGTAGAGTATGTAAACCAAATGTTGGTAATGGATAGGGACCTAGTTGTGGCAAAATCAGTCATCTCGAAACCGATGCAAATATCAACAATTCTTAACAGTCTTTTCATGTCATGAAACATGGTCACTACTACCCTCAGATTAGGGTTAGAAATTAACCTTACTAAATTGCCTCTGAAACTAGCAACAGAGTAAGAATATATGAGTAAAAACAAAAAAGAGAAATTGCTAGTAGTATAAGATGAGATAGGGTCTAGCTTCAAACCAAACTAAAAGAGAAATAAACCAAACAAAAGTTTGGCAAGAATAACAAAAAAGGCAGTTAAGTTTTTAAGAAAACGCAGGAAACCGCTTCTCGGGTTAAGTGTTTAGTTGTGAAAGATAAGACACTACAAGAGGGATTGCCGCAACAAGAAAGGTGGAGAAAATAACCCACAACGCGCATAATCATAGAACAAAGACATAATCTGCATGATATCAGAATGTCTCTATGTGGACCGCTTGATGATTGGTTGGTGGATTGACTCTAGAGCTACCACACATATCTCGAAGACCAAGGAAAGGACAATCGATCTAAAGGAATACAAACCAGGAGAATGTCGGGTGTACATGAGAAATAATACTTTTTCAGATGTTCTGGGTACTGTGTCCTTTAGAATTTTTATATAAGGCAAATCGATTGTATCGACTGATGTATTGATTATGTCATCTATAAGGCAAAATCTGGTTTCAGTCCCTAGTAAAGAAAGGTTTTAAGGTCAGGTTTATTCCTAGCAAGGTGATTGTTGGGAAACGTGGAAGAATATTATTCTCTAGGGAATTTGATGTACAAGATGAACTGTTCAAACTGAATGATAATGAAAATAAAAATCCTTTTGCTTATATTGACGGTGCCTTTATTGTTGATGTGAATGTATGATATAAACACCTCGAGCATATAAGTTTGAAAAAGTTGAGGAAATTATCCAACTTTGACTTACTGCCTAAATTTGAAGAAAATACTTTCAATAAGTGTGAAGCGTGTATACAAGGAAAAATAACAATAAAATTTTTCCCTAAAGACTCAACAAGGGCAACAACCCTATTGGAGGTCATTCACAAGGATTTATGTGAACCATTTAGAGTAAGGTCACATCGTAAAAAGGTTAATTTTATAACCTTTATCGATGATTACTCGAGATATACATATTTATATATCTTGGCACATAAATTTGAGGCACTTAAAACTTTTAAAGAATATAAGCAAGAAGTTAAAAATCAACTGAGGCATTCAATCAACGTCTTAAGATTAGATAGATATGGTGAATATACCTCTACAAAATTTTTTGAATTCTATAAAGACTTTGGTATTGCAAAGCAAAATACAATACACAAGACAACTCAAGAGAATGGGGTAGTTGAAAGATATAACAATACCTTACTGAATATGATAAAGTCAATGTTAATTGATGTCTCTCTACTAAGGTTGTATATATACTAAATAAAGTACTATGTAAGGTTGTATCCACTACACCATATGAGATGTGGTTTGGAAGAAAACTCAACCTAGGTCCTTCAAATGTTAATCTCAGGAGGTGAGGATCTATTGTACATGTGAAGATCCTTATTCAGTCTAGAGATAACTAGACTGTAGGTCCTTCAAATGTATATTCATCGGATATCCTAAAGGTTCAAAGGATATCAATTTTATCATAAGGACCACAGATTGATAGAGAGCAGAGATATTGAATTCTTAGAAGCTACTAAGAATGACATCCTGAAAAATAATGATGAGTATACTCACGATATAGTAGATCTATATCAATCATCATATGAACCCATAGAAGATCTTCTTAAAACAACCAAAACTTTAAGTAGACATAAAAGGCCTACGGCCACTCCATCCTACTTAAATGATTATCACACTTATCTTATAGAAGAAGTGTGTAATTCAGTGGATTTAGATGAGTTGACTGATAACTTAACTTATCAGTAAGCTATGAACTCATCGAAAGCAATAGACTAGGGGAAAGCCATGAATGAGGAAATTGAATCCATTGAGAAAAACCAGTTCTGGGAATTGGTTGATTTACTAAAAGAAAGGAAAGTTATAAGTTGTAAATAGGTTTTGAAAAAAAAATACAAGGTTGATGGTTTTAGCGAAAAGTTTAAAGCGAGGTTGGTTGGAAATGGTTTTTTGTAAAAGGAGGGAATAAATTATGTTGAGATATATTCCCAAATTACGAAATTTGCATTTATAAGGATTATCCTTACAATATCTTCATATTATGATTTGGATTTACATCACTTAGATGTAAAGACAACTTTTTTAAATAGAGATTTAGATGAAATCATATACATGCAGCAGCCCGAATGATTTATAATTGAAGGCTAAGAAGATAAAGTATATAAGTTGAAAAAATCCCTATATGGCATAAAACAGTCACCTCGCCAATGGTATTTGACTTTTCAAAATGTCATTATAGAACTTGGGTTTGTGGCTAATGAACTTGATCACTGTGTATATGTCTGGAACAATGGAAGTCACTTTGTCATCTTATCATTATATGTAGATGACATATTGTTTATTGGGAATGACAATGAGATGATTGTCAAAACCAAATCATTGTTAAACTAAAGGTTCAAAATAAAGGATATGGGGAAAGCATCCTATATTTTGAGTATAAAGATCTCTCGAGATAGAGAATTTAAACTCTTATGCCTAAGTCAGGAGAGATATATTGACTATATCCTCAAGAAATTTAAAATGGGTGAATGCAAGTCTGTTGTTATACCCGTTGCAAAAGGAGTCAAAATAAGTAAGGTTGATTGTCCCAGTGAAGGAGACGATAAGCCTAACATTCCTTATGTACAAATTGTGGGTAGCTTGATGTATACTATTGTTGTGTATAAGACTTGATATAAGTTTTGTTGTTGGTCTTGTGAGTAAATATCAAAGTAATCCTAGATGGCAGCGTTGGATAGTTGTAAAAAAGATTTTAAGATATCTGAAAGAAACAAGATACTTAAAACTGTGTTTTCAGGTAGATGAACTGAAAGTGGTAGGATATTGAGATGCTGACTTTGTTGGGAGCAAAGATGACAAAAAATCTATCTCGAGACAAATATTCTTATTTGGAGGTGTTGTTGTTTCTTGGGCATGTAAGAAACAATGATATGTAGCATTGCATACATAGGAAGCTCAGTATGTGGCTTGCTGTATGGTTGCAACGAGTATCATTTGGATAAGCCACTTCATACGAGATTTGAATGAAAATAGTCAATGAGTGAGTTGTCATTTATTGTGACAACAATGCACCAATTACTCTCATCAAGAGTAGAGCTGATTGCTCAAAGAGTAAGCATATAATTGTTAAATATCAATATGTTCATGATATGGTTATTAGAAAGGAAATATCCATCTCATACATGCCAACAAATGATATGTTGGCAGACCCCTTGACTAAAGGCATAACAAAGAAACTTTTCTCAAAACATGTTGTGAACATGGTTTGAGATATGTTTGATTGTTGTGTAGGTAAATAACCACACAACGGGTAGTGATTGCAATAGCAATCATGAAATGAGATTACTAGAAAAAATCTTGCAAAAGTGGGAGAAAAACCAGTATGTCAGTTCACTTGGCTCGAATGGCCAAGTGAGAGATGTAAGACAATTACCATTTTCGGCAACCCTAGCACAGAAACGGTTGAACTGGTCATCCAACCATTATCTATAGTCAGGGTTATGGAAAGGCTGTCCATAATGGCCGAAACCGTAGGACTGTTACCAAATGACACGATAACAGTCCGGATATAACGGCTCCTTAAGAGTTAAGCCTAGTGGGATAAACCGGGAAGAGAGGATCATGCACTGCTATATAAATACAGAGCATCGCAGTCAACAAATATACACATCGGAATACCAATACCCAGACTTCTTCCCAGAGAAACCATAATGAGAAGAAACCTCAAACAAACAAAATAACATACCTTTTGTTCTTCCGCTGCAAGCGTACCTAAAAAGCAAGATAGCAAGGAACTGGAGGTCGACAGAAGTCGAAAACCAGCAAGAAGACAACCGAAAATGCAACAACATAAAACTTTTTAAGGTAAGGCACACTTATACTTCGGGTGAAACATATTTGTATTTCATGTCTACAAAGCATTTGTATTTTCCTATACAAAGTGGTGGATTCAAGAAATTATCACATTTCGGTCCTCACCTTAAAGTGGGTCCGACACTAGTTTGGCCCAACCCCAAGCAACCATGAAATAGATGTATTTGCATCTGGAGCTGCAAAATTAAATGAGCTGCTCATTGTTTGGCTCATCTCAATCCTTGAACATGTCTGGTTCATCTGAGGTGTCCTTTATAGGCTTTTGTAGTTGATTACATTCATGGCAACCAAATTTCTAACTGTTAGAGAGAATAGTTGATCCAATTAGTTAGATAGCAAATATAGATGTTGAAGGATTAGTTTTACAGTAAAGTTTGAGCTTAATAGCTATTTGTTAACTTCAATGACCAAGTTTTTTTTCTCTTAATGAAATCATAAAAAGAGGTTTAAGGTCTTTAAAAGTACAATAGACAGAGCTATACAAGTCAATTTATGGGGGTTTGTGTTGGAACCGAAGACAAATAGTGGAAGAATGAAATCTAGAGAGCGTTGTGAATCGCCGAGCACGGTTTGCTTCATGGAGGTTTTTCACAATTGGTAATCTTTTTGTAGAAAGACACGAGAGAGTTCTCTCTCATGTATTTTTTTTCTTTCTTTTCCTTTTCTTTTATGTTTTCCACCCTGGGTTTTCGGTTTCCAGTAAGGAAGAAACGACTCAGTGATTTATTTATTTCATTTAATAAAACACCATTCTTTTCATAACTCCGTTTTATGACTAAAAAACACATCCCATAAAATCAAGAAATCCATATTTCACATGAGCACAATTTTGAGGCTAAATGTGACCACTGTTATGCATGATAACTTAAGTTCTAACCATTTCTTTCTTTCTTATTTTGTTTAGATAAGTTGGGTTGAGGAAGACCACAACTAGTGAAACTAGGAAAAATAGCAACTATGTTGACTCCAATTCAGGCGACTAATTGGATGGTTAATTTTTCATGTTCCTTCTTTTAAGGTTTAGCTACTTGAGCCACATACTGAGCAAAGGAAAAAAATTGACTATACAAATTGTAAAAAAAAAATGCCGTTGCTGTTTAATAACAGCTAAAGAGGGAAATCCGTCCACCCGACCATGGCAGACCAATTGGTGTTGGTAGGCAGCTGGAAGGACGCCAGAAAATGTTGATTTTGGCACACAAATCTGGCGATCGGTGGGGGAACGACACAGTCATGTCGTATCAGGCCCTGTCGTGTCGTGTTGATTGATAGGAACACGGGTTGGACACAGATCTGGTATTCTTTGTGTTCACAGATCCGGATCTGGATCGGGTTCACATATTTTGAGAAATAAAATCCATTTAACCAAACAAAATGGATCCATACCTCTTAATTGTATTCATACATAACCAAAACATATCTGATTTTTGGTATTTCAGACCCGTTTGAAGTCTGATTTCGATGCGATTTGAACCATTGTGTTTGTAATCGAATATAGAGTATCAATATTATATTTTTGTCATGATTTAGGTACAAAATCAAGGTGATTTGAAGAGTGATATCAACTTCATGATTATCTCATTCTCATGCTTCAAATTCTTTTATTCCATGAAATATGCATGTGATTTTGCGCCTTTGGACAAACAAAGGTGAAGCAGAAGCAGACATGTTTCGGATAGACGAACTCCCAATGCTAAATCTGAACTGAGAACATCTTATAGAATACAAGTTGCAAGTCTATTTGCCAAATTGATTATTGTAAGATTAACAATCTTATTCAAATAACTAAAACTGGATTTGATGGAGATGTTACAGACAAACAAGTCTATTTTATATATTCTATAGAATATATAGAATGTAAGTTTGATCATTTGGTTACTTGATAGGACATAGAAATTAAAATTAGCAAACATTACATTCCCCAAAAGGAAAGTTTTAAATACCTAGAGTCAATTTTTAAGAGTAATGGAAGAATTGATGGCGATGTTACACATAAAATTAATGCAAGTTGGTTAAAATGGAGAGGAGCATCAGGTATTCTTTGTGACAAGAAGACACCATTAAAGTTAAAAGGTAAATATTATAGAGTATCAATTAGACCTGCCATGTTTTATGGTTGTGAGTGTTGGACAATTAATCATCAACATGTACAAAAGATGTTTGTGGCATAAATGAAGATGTTGAGTGGTTATACAAGGAAAGACCATATACATAATGAGGTTATTAGAAAAAATTGGGAGTGACACCAATAGAGGATAAAATGAGAGAATATCGTTTAAGATGGTTTGGACATATAGAGAAAATATCAAAAGAAGACCCTATAAGAAGGTACGAAAAACTAGATTTTGAAAGTATTAAAAGAGGTAGAAAATGAATAACTTTCATATCGAGCTTTGTGACCAAACCAAAAACTTGATACAATTATGCAAGATTCAATTAAGTTAGATTCAGTATCCTAAGGTCGACTAATTCAAAAGTATTTGGCTTAAGGGAAGAATGTAAACAAAATGTAGTAGTAAATGTGAGGCGACTATGGAAATGTTGACGAAGGAATGGAGTTTGAGTTATATTGGGTCACATGATGAAGTGTAATTAGAGAGTAGCTAGTTGACAACACATGATATAAGAGTGAGGTATGAGAGAGAATGGACGATTGTGGTTAGGCAATGAGAAGAAAGAGACGAGGCATGAATAAAAGAAGTGAACATTGGAACAAACCGTAGGGCTACATATATAAAACATAATATACAACAAATATTAACAAGTTCACATCAACAAAAACCAAAGATCCAGAGAAAAACATAAGCAAACAGCGTACGAGGCCAAGCAAACAAAAGAAAATCAGTAAATCATTTATCTAATCGAGTCATCTTCACGGACTTAATAAGGCATACTCTCTTCACACTAACCCAATCACGCTTCTCAAGCCTACCAATCTACACTAACCATATCTCTCCCCTCACCTATTAGCCAAAAGAGAAAAGAAAGGTGAGAGCACATACCTTAACTCTAGCCGCCTTCGACCATACTTGAGTCGTTCGTCGATAGATTAGCTTAAATCTTTCTTATGTAGAAAGAATACCGAAGATCGGAGTCAATTCCCGAACCCATCCTAACTTGATCTGACAAGCGTGTGGTCTTTCCAAACTCTTTGAACTAATGCTCACGCGCTATCATCTATATAAAAATATATGAGATTTTTTTTATGATCAATATGGCACTAATAGTATTCACATGCACAAACCCGTCACACCCACATGCCTATAATAATTTGAACTTTTACCTTTATTAATGATTTAACAAATAAGTTTTTAAAGATACTAATAATAAACTAAATGCACTTACGGTTAAGTGAGCTTAATTAGACTCAACAACCATTAATCACATCATTAAGTCCAAGAGTGAATACGAGACAGTGAGAGGGAGAGGAAACTTGAGAGATATACACAAAGTGTTGGTATGTGTCAACAGATAAGAACTAGAAATGTTTTAGGGAAGAGAGAGAATTAGGTAAATAGTTCAAACCAGTGTTGTCCGTATCGCACCGTATCGTACGTATCGTATCGTGGGCCACCACGATACGATACATGGACCCGTATCGTAAGTGCGAGAGTATCGCACCGTATCGTGCGATACGGCCCGTATCGCATGATACGATACGGGCGATACGCCCTGGGACCCTTATAAAGGGTTTTGGCCCGAGAGAAACCCGTGATTTTTCGCGGGTTTCCTCTCTCCTTTTGGGTTCTTCAAGCTCCCTAAGAGTCGGTTTTCTCCTCCTTGGTGTTCAAAGCTCTAAAATCGTGCCCTACGGTGTCCGTCTAAGCCTCCAAACTCGGATTTAGGTATATTTTTAATGTTTTTTTTCATTTTTTCCCTTTATATTTATTGTTTTTTGTGTTATTTCAGTTTTTTTTTTTGAATGACCAAATATGAAGTAATTAAGTGTGTGTATATGATTTTTATTACATTCATGAAGTGGGAGACACTCGATTTGAGTGTTATTTAAAGATTGGGGGATTTACGAAGTGCTTTTATTTTCAGGTTTTTGTTTGAATTAAAGTACTCCATTGAAATGGCAGGAAGGGGTGGTAGAGACTCTCATTCAAAGTCTGATGATCCGGCATGGCAGTGGGGTATATCAGTTGAGGGTTCAAGGTTAAAAATCAGATATTTATTTTGTGAAAAGGTGGTTAGTGGTGGAATTTTAAGGTTGAAACACCACCTAGCAGGAACCAGAAAAGAAGTTGCTCCATGCACAGGCAGAGTTAGAAGTGTGCCAGAAGGTATTAAATGGAAATGCTTGCAGATGATTGAGAGCATACAGGAAAGGAGACAACAAAAGGATGATTTTCAGATGTGTAAAGAAACTGATGATGCAACTGCCACTGGAGTTGGATTCATTGATAGTTTGCCTTCAGATGTTAGAACAAATATTGGTAGTAGCAGTTCGCGAGCACCTAGCAGAGGAAAGAGGGTTGCAGCTGAAGACTTTGGAGGTGGTAGAAGAGGAAGTTCAGGAAGGAGTAGAGGAAGAGTTTCTTCTAGCATACATTCGTTCTTTCCTCCTTCCACTACACCTGGTGCTCAGTCAGGAATTTGTGCTGCTATGGCTTCAGAACAACTGCACGATCAAGCAGTCCTTGTAGTGGGCAGATGGTTTTATGATGCATGCATTCCATTTAATGCAACAAACAGTTTTCATTTTCAAGCAATGGTAGATACAATTGCTAACATTGGTCCAAGATACAGGATGCCCTCTTATCAGAAGTTGAGAGGGAAGATATTAGATCAGACCGTGATTGAAGTGCAGCAATACTATTCGACTTTGAGACAATTGTGGAATGAAACAGGATGCACTATCATGGCAGATGGATGGACCGATAGGCTTGGAAGAACATTGCTAAACTTTCTTGTATATTGTCCTAAAGGACTCATGTTTTGAGATCTCTAGATATATCAGAGGAGAGGCATACTGCAGAGATCCTACGAGAGGAATTTGATAAGGTTATACAGGAGGTTGGGCTAGAAAATGTAGTCTAATTGATTACAGATAATGCAACTAACTACAAAGTAGCTGAAAAGGAGTTAGCTGATATTTATGGGACTTTCTACTGGACACCATGTGCAGCCCATTGTTTAGATCTCATCCTCGAGGATATTGGTGAGATGGATGAAATAAAGGCAGCAACTGAGTGTTGCCAAGATATTACAAAATTCATTTACAACCATGCATTTGTTTTGTGTATGATGAGGAGATACACAGAAGGTGCAGAGCTTCTTTGCACAACTGCAACTCGGTTCGCAACAAACTTCTTATCTGTACAGAGTATTGTGAGACAGAAGCAAGCTTTAAAGAGAATGTTCTTCTCAGATGAGTGGTAACAATTTGCAGAGTTGCCACAAAATAGAAGGAACAGAAAGTTAAATGAGATTGCAGAAACGGTTTTTAGAAGTTCATTTTGGAATGCATGTATCAGATTATTGAAAATTACTTGTCCTTTAGTGAAAGTTTTGAGATTGGCTGACAGCGAGGAGAAACCATCTATGGGCTACCTTTATGAAGCCATTGATAGGGCAAAAGAAGCGATCATAAATAACTTTAATGGAAAAAAAAGAGATTATGTGCCCGTGTGGAAAATAATTGATAGTAGATGTAATAAACAATTGCATCAGCCTATTCATGCAGCAACCTACTATCTAAACCCATCATTGAGGTACTCAGCAACCTTCAAAAGGGACGGTGAGGTTAATCGAGGAATCATTGAATGCATCGACAGATTAGTCCCTGAGGAGAGCATAGTAGATGCGATACATCGAGAGATGGAGATATATGATAATGCTCTTCACTTGATGGGTTTGCTTGTTGCAATTCACAACCGCTCTACGATGCATTCAGGTACATTGTTTATTTTCATATTTAAGTTGCATCTTACATTACTGTGGATTATTATGTCTTTAATATTTATATTTTTTTTACAGATGTTTGGTGGAACAGGTTTGGAAGTGATTGTCCAAACCTTAGAGATTTTGCAGTTAGAATCTTAAGCCAAACCTGTAGTGCAACAGGTTGTGAAAGAAATTGGAGTATTTTTGAACACATCCATACAAAAAAGCGCAACAGGTTGGAACACAAAAGGCTTAATGATTTGGTTTATATTCGTTGTAACATGCGCCTTCATGAAAGGTAATGTTGTATTACTTTCAAATTTTCAATTCGATATTATTTAACTTCAGTTTTCAATTGTTAATATTACTTACTAATTGTTTATCTTTGTTTGTGTCGTAGGCAATTAAAAAAAGTAAATAGAGAAGAAAGTCAATTTGATCCAATAAGTTTGGATAATTTTGAGATATTAGAAGATTGGGTTATGAAAAACACTGAAGAAAATCCCCTCCTAACAGAAGAAGACGTTGCCTGGATTAATTTGGAAGGAGCGCAACAACATTATGGAGATGAAGAATTTGATTTTGAAGAAGAAGGTGTGGGCATGGCTGATGATGATGATGATCTGCAACGAGGAGAAGATGAAGATTATTTAGTTGATGATCCTGATTACAATTTGTAAAATGTAACATTATATGTAACTGTAGTGTACTGTAAAGTGTAAAGTGTAAACTATGTCTGTATTTTATTTTTTTGATTCAAAATATATAAATTTGGATGCAATTGTTCAATGCTGAATGCTCAATCTATACTAAACTTACATTATATAAATTTAAAGCAATTATCAAATTTTTCTTGATTTTTTACTGATTTTTTTTCGATTTTTTACTATTTTTTATTAATTTTTAATTAAATTTTGCATTATTTTAATATTAAAGTACGATACGATACGATACGCCCGTATCGTGGAGCCCAGCGATACACGATACGATACGCGTCAGACAACACTGGTTCAAACAGATTGATAGAGTAAACAAATTTTTTTAGAATTTAAATTCTTAAAAAAGTGTTTTTTAGATGATTAATTTGAAAATACAGGAATAGTGCCTCAGAACCCTTAAGTTTATGAAAATTAGAACTTGGTTAAAAATATAAATTGGAATCAAGCGAATTCAAGATGAAGCCATGTCAGACCGAGTAGGACCCATATTTGAGGAAACACAACTGTCGATCCAAGATTGAGGCCCAAAACCGTTATATTTGGACGTCACATACATGACAATATCTTGGAAAGATCGTGCCCCATCAACTTACCAACGCTAAGGTTAGCCAACAAGCAATCATGAACAGAAAGAGAGGAACTATTCATGTTCATAAATGATAAATCAAAAGATCACATTAACAAAGACAAAAAGGTCGACCATGCTCGAACAAAATCTTCCAATGGAACAGACTTGCGGATCCTTACAAGTAGACATGGCTAATTTCAGGTAAATTGGGACTGGCACTGGTATATAGGGAGCACATCAAGAGTTGGGAGACGCTAATGAGCAACAAAATCTCAACTCTAATATGCAAGAGAAAGAGAAAGCGCACCCGTTCCGATCGGCATTTTGTGGAGGTTCGATGTCACTCGAAGATCCGAAAACGAGAATTGCAGTATGAGACCTGAAAAGTGAAGACTTGAGAGAGAAGACAGACTCATGTTTGAGGAGATCTTTTTCGCATAGTTCATGTATTTATATGTTTACATACAACAATAACAACTAAGCCTTTTCCCATACTATACTGGCCCAGTTACATGAATTCTTTATTTACACATAGCTCTATCATGTGTCATATTAGCAGTTAATTCACAATAAGTTATATCATTCTTTATTGTTTCTTTTCAACACTTTTGTGATCATCCTCTACATCTTTTAATACTTTCAAAATCTAATTTTTCATACCTTCTTAGATGGTCTTCTTTTGATCTTCTTTCTATACGTCCAAAACATCTTAAACAATATTCCATCGTTTTATCCTCTATTGGTACCACTCCTAATTTGTTTCTACTAATCTCATTATGTTCACATAAGTAAACAAAAAAATTGTTTAGAATATGAACCGAACCATCCCGCTGATTTGCTTCGGATTCATCATTTTGTTGAACACTAGGTAAAAACCCACATGACCCCAACCAATCAAGCCAAACCTCATTTGTTGGTTCAAGGTTGGATGGGGGAGCCCACGAGTAGGGCCATCGTAGACATCAGTGTACCCAATCATATTTTGAAAGTTCGGCCAATTAATTTAACATCATGTGTCAATGACCCACGTATCAGATATTAAACTGATAAGAACAGATACTACACTTGATCTTAGCCAAAAGGCCGAGAAAGGTATGAGTAGCGAGAGAAAGACGGAGAGGGAAAAGATGGTGATGAGGGGACTGGAGAGAGAGGAAACGATACTATGAGAGAGTTGTTTGACCTTTTTCTACAGCAATGCACCGTTCTTTGTGACACTAGCTTATGGGCAGTTGAGAACTGAAAGTCTGCAAAAAGTGCAGTTCAAATCATCGACCGCAGAAACTAAATTGGCATGATGAAGTAGGGAATTTAGGCTTTTCAGATGGGAAACTTGTGCCTCGTTTGAGAAACAGATCAGACAATGCTTCCTTATCATGTGGATGGCTCCATTTTACTGATATGGCAAATGTGAACTGACAATTTTTGCAGAAGCCCACTTTCACATCGCTCATCACTTAGCATTGTCTTGTCCATTGCCCATGCTCAGTTCTTATCTTCTCCACACGGCTTGTGAAGGGTTGTCATTACCACCTTTTTCATAAATAGCTTCCGACTATCCTTGACAAAAGAAAGCCTCTCTGTGTGTACTCATTCCCTCCAGCGAACTGCTTTTCTAGCCTCAGTGTTGTCATACTGTCTGTACCCCATCCTTTGTCGGCAAATGAGTACCTTCTTCCTGTTAACAGGATTACGATGATGGCCGGATTCGGTGAAGCCTATGTAAAGACTTGCAGAGATGCAGATGGAGCAGATAATAGAATGCAGGTGATGGACACGAGGTTCCCACATATGGTCTCGCACAAACGAAGAAACACTTTGCTGTTTGTATATTCTGTATACTATTTTCTCTATTTTTTTTTCGTGTTTTATATGTGCCTTCCTTTTATAGGCAGGTGCCCCCCTTCGTCGTGTTTATCTGCCTGTGGCTTCTCTCATCTGGGAGTTATAACGGACTGGTCGTCCGTTACCTGATCTGGCCCTATCCTCAGGTAACGGACTGGATGACTAATCCAGCCGTTACCTGAGCCGAGAATAGCCACTTTACTGTAACATCTCTCACTTAGACATTTGAGCTAAGTGTATTAACATACTAGTTTTCTTTCCACTTTTCAGGGGTTTTTCCTAGTTATATCGATTCCTTATTAATATTGCAATCAGAACTTGTTGTGTGGTTATTTTCCTACACAACAAATCATCCGTTGTATGGTTATTTACCTATACAACAATGTATATCCGTTGTATGTTTATTTACCTATACAACAATCAAACATATCTCAAACCCATGTTTCTAACATGTTTTGAGAAGAGTTCCTCTGTTATGCCTTTTGTTAATGGGTCAGCCAACATGTCTTCCGTTGGCATGTATGAGATGGATATTTCCTTTCTCATAACCATATCATGAATATAGTAGTATTTTACCATTATATGCTTGCTTTTCGAGCAATCTGCTCCACTCTTAATAAGAGTAAGTGTTGCGTTGTTATCATAATAGATAACCACTGACTCGTCTGTTATCTCCAGCTTCAAATCTCATATGAAGCGGCTTATCCAGACAGCACTTGTTGTAGCCATACAGCAAGCAACATACTCAGTTTCCTGTGTATACAACGCTACACATCCCTGTTTCTTACATGCCCAAGAAACACCACCACCTCCAAATAAGAATATTTGTCCTGAGGTTGATTTGCTGTCATCTTTGCTCCCAACAAAGTCAGCATCTGAGTATCCTACCACTTTCAGTTCATCTACTTGAAAACACAGTTTCAAGTCATTTATTCCTTTCAAATATCTTAGAATCCTTTTCACAGCTACCCAATGCTGCCAACCAGGATTACTTTGATATCTACTGACAAGACTAACAACGAAACTGATATCAGGCCTTGTACACAATATAGCATACATCAAGCTGCCAACAGATTGTGTATAAGGAACATTAGGCTTATTGTCTCATTCACCGGGACAATCAACCTTACTCAATTTAACCCCTTTTGCAACAGGTGTATTTGCAGACTTGCATTCACCCATTTTGAACTTCTTGAGGATATAGTCAATATATCTTTCCTGACTTAGGCATAAGAGTCTAGATCCTCTATCTCGAGAGATCTTTATACCCAGGATATAGGTTGCTTCCCCCATATCCTTCATTTCGAACTTGGAGTTCAACCATGACTTGCTTTTGACAACCATCTCATTGTCGTTTCCAGTCAACAATATGTCATCTACATACAATGACAAGATGACAAAGTGGCTCCCACTGTTCCAAACATATACACACTGATCAAGTTTGTTAGCCACAAACCCAAGTTCTATAATGGTATTTTGAAAAGTCAAATAACATTGGCGAGGTGACTGTTTAAGGCCATATAGGTTTTTTTTAACCTATATACTTTATCTTCTTGGCTTTCAACCATAAATCCTTCGGGCTGCTGCATGTATATGATTTCTTCTAAATCTCTATTTAGAAAAGTTGTCTTTACATCTAACTGATGTAAATCTAAATCATAATATACAAATATTGCCAGGATTATCCGTATGGATGCAAATTTCGCAATTGGAGAATATATCTCAACATAATCTATTCCCTCTTTTTGCGAAAAAACCCTTTGCAACCAACCTCGCTTTAAACTTGTCATTTATACCATCGACCTTGTATTTCTTTTTTAGAACCCATTTACAGCCTATAACTTTCATTTCTTTTGGCAAATCAGCCAATTCATAGACTTAGTTTTTCTTAATGGATTCAATTTTCTCATCTATGGATTTTTCCTAATCTGTTGCTTCCGATGAGTTCATTGCTTGTTGATAAGTCAAGTTATCAGTCAACTCATCCAAATCTACCGAATTACACACTTCCTGAACAAGATAAGTGTGATAATCCTTTAAGTAGGACGGAGTGACTCTTTGCCTCTTATGTCCACTTAAGGTATTAGTAGTTTCAAGAAGATCTTTTATGGGCTCAAAAGATAATTGGCCTAAATCTACCAAATCACCAACACATTCCTCATCGTTTTCCAAGATGTCATTCTTAGTATCCTCTAAGAATTCAACATCTCTGCTTTCAATGAGTCCGTGGTCCTTGTGATAAAACCGATATCCTTTTGAACATTTTGGATATCCAATAAATACACATATTAAGGACCTACTATCTAGCTTATATCTAGACTGATCAAGGATCTTCACGTATGCTATAGATCTCTACCTCCTGAGATGACCTAGGTTGGGTTTTCTTCCAAACTACATCTCATATGGTATAATGAATACAGCTTTACACAGTACTCTGTTGAGTATATAAACCGCTGTACTTACTACTTCTCCCCAAAATACCCTTGGAAGAGAGGCATCAATCAACATTGACCTTGTCATATTCAAGAATGTTCTATTGTATCTCTTAGCTACATCATTTTGCTGAGGTGTTCTAGGCATTGTATTTTGTTTAGCAATACTAAGGTCTTTGCAAAATTTTGAGAATTCTATCGAGGTATATTCACCTCCTCTATCTGATCTTAAGACTTTGATTGAATGCCCTATCTGATTTTCCACTTCTTACTTATATTCTTTAAAAGCATCAAGTGCCTCCGATTTATGTGTCAAAAGATATATATATATATATATATATATATATATATATATATATATATATATATATATATAGAGTAATCATCGATAAAAGTTATAAAATTACCTTTTCCCCGATGTGTCTTTACTTTAAAAGGTCCACATAAATCTATGTGAATAATTTTCAAAAGGGTTGTTGACCTTGTTGTTTCCTTGGGAAAGACTTTCTTTGTCATTTTTCCTTGTATACAAGCTTAACAGTTGTTGAAAGTCTTTTCCTCAAATCCAGGCAATAAGTCAAAGTTGGATAGTTTCCTCAACTTCTCCAAACTTATATGCCCTAAGCGTTTATGGCACATATTCACATCAATAGTAAATGCACTCTCAATATAAGTAGAAGAAGGATGACTTTCATTATCAGACAATTTGAATAGTCCATGTTCTACATCAAATTTCTTTGAGAACAAGATTCTCTCATGTTTGCCCACAGTCACCTTGTTAGGAATAAACCTAACTTCAAAACCCTTCTTAACTAAGGTAGGGACCGAGACCAGATTGCGCCTTATAGATGGCATAATTAACATGTCGGTCAGTATAATTGGTTTACCTTTTACAAATATCTTGAAGGATCCAATACCCAAAACATCTAAGAAAATACCATTTTTCATATACACACGATGTTCTCCAGGTTAATATTCCTTCAGGTCCATTGCCCCTTCCTTGGTCTTCGAGATATGTCTTGTAGCTCTTGAGTCTATCCACCAACCTGACATTGGCCGGTTCAAATACAAGCATTATGAAATCACGCAGATTATATCCAGCTTCTCCGATTGTCACTGCTGTGGGTTGTTTCCTCCACTTTTTTTGTTGCGGCAATCCTTTTTGTAGTGTCCCATCTTACCACATTTGAAAAACTTGACCCGAGAAGCGGCTTTCTGTGATTTCTTAAAAATTTGGCCGCCTTTCTTGTTATTCTTGCCAAACTTTTTATTTGGTTTCTTTTTCTGGTTGGATTTGGAGCTAGACGCTAAATCATCCTAGACCACTAGCAATTTCTCTTTTTTGTTTTTGAGCATATGTTCTTGCTCTATTGCTAGTTTGAGGGGCATCTCAAAAGGGTTAATTTTTTGCCTTAGTCTTAGGGCAGTGATGACCATTTTCCATGACGGAGGTAGACTGTTCAATATGGTTGATATCTGCATCGGTTCGGAGATGACTGATTTTACTACGGCTAAGTCTCTAGCCATTACTAGCATATGATTTAAATGCTCTATTACATTTTCTCCTTCTTTCATTCTGAAGGAGTTGTATTTCTGTAGTAGCAACTGCATATGTAATTTTGCAGTTGTATCATACATAGCGGTTAGTGAGTCAAACAACTCTTTTGCGGTCTCAAATTCTTCAAAGACCCTAATCAGATCATTCTCTATGTAAGTTAACATGATTGTTCTTGCTATAATATCGTCCTTTAGAAATGTTTTATACATTTCTAATTGTTGCTGACTTGCAATTGGAGGTGGAGGACGCACTGTTTCCTTTAAGACATACTCTACACCTTCTAGTGTTAGAGCTAGGAGAATTCTTCTCTTCCCTGCTTGGAAGTTCAGATCGTTCAATTTTTCTGTTTTTGCCAGTTCGGACACACATATCCTAGAACTTATTTTTAAGTGTTTGGCAAAAATAACAATCAAGTGGTCTAAAAAGGAAACCATCACAAAAATAAATGCACACATAGTAGGTGACATGTTAAAGTGATGCATGATATGTAGCAGATAATCTTTTGAAAAAATTTCTAAGAGGTTTTCTGCTTCTGAACCCTAAAAGGATTCCAAGGGATAAAACTATAATTTTATCTATTTGTCCTCTTTTGTAATTTTGTAAAACCACGAGGACAAACTTGTAAAATCACTATTTGGTATTCTTGCAAAATTTGTAACTGATCGGGGTTAAAATCATAATTTTAACCCTTAGGGTGAATTTGTAATTTTTTAAAAGAATAGGGGTAAACCTGTTTTTTGACTGAGTGACAGAATTGAAATTATTCAAACCGGGATGGATAAAATAATAAAATGGCAGCCCCAATTTTTTAGTAAATTTTATAAACAACCACAGGGTAAAACTGTCTTTTTGCTCAATAAGGGTAAATCAGTCTTTTTACCCAAAGAAATCTGGACAAAAGTGTAATTTTGCCCAGTGGCAACTGCGTAATATCCGAAACTAGATAGGGGCAGTTTTATCTTTTGGCCACGAACCCCGAGGCAATTTTCGGAAAACCGCTGGTTTTCCCACCGTTGTTTTCCGAAACCGCTGATTTCAATTTTTTTTTATATACAAAAACGCTTTAACAACGTTTTATTACACGAAGAGAGAGAGGGAGAGAGAAAGTCTCTGGAAAGTTCAAAGAGAGAGAAACTGAGAGAGTGGGGGTCGGAGGAGATCCTACCGGTGGGTTCCTCCGGTCATTCGTTGGCAGTCGACGTCCCTAGCTTCTTCTCTTGTCGGCCACTCAGCCTGCCGCCCTCTAGCTATGGCTTGTCGGCCTGCCGCTTCTGTATTTGCGGTCTTGTCTCTGGCCGTTCTGTCACTTCTGTTTTGCAGCTTGCCTCTGGCCGGCCTACCGCTTCTATTTTGCGGCTTGCCTGTGGCCGGCCTGCCTCTGGTTTTTTGCCTTCGGTTCTTGCCGGCCTGCCTTTGCCTTCTACTCTTGGGATGTGGCTGTTTGGCTTCGGCCGTTCGGCCTTGGCCTTGTGACTTCTGCGCCTTTGTCGACTGCAACCTTCTCTTTTTTTTTGTGCTGATCCTCTCACTCTCTTTTGCAGGGAATGAGGCCCTGATACCAATGTCGGCAAATGAGTACCTTCTTCTTGTTAGCAGGATTTCGATGATGGCCTTCCTTCAATCGTCGGATTCGGTGAAGCCTCAGTTGCCAATGTAAAGACCTGCAGAGATGCAGATGCAGCAGATAATAGAATGAGGGTGATGGACACGAGGTTCCCACATAGGGTCTCGCACAAACGAAGAAACACTTACTGTTTTCTCTCTTTTTTTTGTGTTCTGTATGTGGCTTCCCTTGTCTAGGAGCTGTAACACATAACCGTTACTGGAAAATCAGGTACTCATTTGCTGAGCCCTATCCTGGAAAATTAGGGAAAATCAGGTTCCCTAATCTGGCCCTATCCTTAGGTAACGGACTGGATGACCAGTCCAGCCGTTACCTGAGCCGAGAATGGCCACTTTACTGTAACATCCTTTACAGAGAAGTGCAATGCAATTTGAGATGAAAATGTTAGGATACAACTGCAACAATAGAATCAACACAGTGCATGCACCGTTTGGTGATACTTTTACTGAAGTAGTACTGTTTGAGGTAGTCCAATTGAGCTTCTTGCAGTTGAGAAGTAGTACTATTTTTTCGGCTCCAGTTCACACTATGACTGAAGGCCATTTGGAGCTAAAATGGAAATTTGTCTAGTTTCTAGGGATTCTGAATGTTCTTTTGGGGTTTCCATCATTTGGATGCATTGTTGCACACACTCATCTCCTTTCGTCATCATGGTTATCAAGGAAAATGGTTAATCTACCATAACTAAAGATGCCTTGCGATTGCAAAGATTACCTTTAGGTTCTACATGCGCATCTCAAAGTTAGACAATGTCTACATGAACGTCAATGCCAGACGAGAATTGCTTTCAGCAAAACAGAAAGATTCTATTATGATCCTCAGCTTGTAATGTTTGGTAAGTTTATCCAACTCTCCTTAAGCATTTGCTATAAAAACTTTTCAGTGAACATTGATAAAGCAAGGTGGAGTGTGCAAAAATTAGGTGTATACTTCTCATTAGTTCCATTATTGTTCCATTTGAATATATGTGCTAATGCATTTTTAATTCTGCTTTAGTTTTTGTTTGTGCATTGTCTAAAGAGTGGTATCCTATTGACATACATAAGTCTTATAAGAGACATGTAATGGTGCAAAAACTTGTGTGAAGACTCATGAATGAATGACATACTCCTTTGAAGTTAATATTGAATTACATGAGGGATCAACTTTAAGTCCATATTTATTTATATTAGTCTTTGATGAGTTGACAAAACATATTCAAAATGAAGTACCTTGGTGTATATTATTTGTAGATGATATGGTGTTAGTAGATGAGTCTAAGAAAAAAGTTGATAGGAAATTGAAACTATAGAGATAAATGTTAAAAAGTAAAGGCTTCTTACTTAGTATAAGAAAGATAAAATATATGAAATGTAAGTTTCATCATTTGGGTACTTTAGAGGACATAGAAATTAAGATTGACATATAATGCATCCCTCACAAGGAAAGTTTTAAATATCTAGGTCAATTTTTCAATGTGATAGAAAAATTGATGGAGATGTTACAAATAGAATTAATGCTGGTTGGTTAAAATGGAGAGGGGCATCGGGTATTCTGTGTGATAAGAAGATACCATTAAAGTTAAAAGATAAATATTATATAACAGTAATTAGACCTACTATGTTTTATGGTTATGAATATTGGGCATTTAATCATCAATATGTGCAAAAGATAACGGAAATGAAGATGTTGAGATGGATGAGTGGTCACACAAGGAAAGACCATATACATAATGAGGTTATTAGAAACCAATTGAGAGTAGCACTAATAGAGGATAAAATGAGAGAAAATCGTTTAAGATGGTTTGGACATATAGAAAAATGACCAAAAAATGCTTCCATTAGAATATATGAAAAATTAGATTGTGAAAATGTTAAAAGATGAAGAGGATAATCACAAAAGTGTTGAAAAGAAACTATAAAGAATTATCTAGTTTGTATTGAGTTAACTACTAGCATGATACCTGATAGGGCTATGTGGAAACAAAGAATTCATGTAGCTAACCTCATCTAGTTTGGGAAAAGACTTAGCTGTTGTTGTTTAGTTTTTGTATCTGCCTCTTCTGTTTAAATTCATGTTGAGCCTTGATAGAGACCCTGATTAATGACACTCTTGTTTTATTGTGTTGTAAGTCATAGCTATCATCCAACATCATAGCCTTCTTGCTTTCATTATGTATCTTAGCATTAGCATACAATCTCTTCTTTATTCGCCACCTTTTTATTTGCCACTTCATTTGCCTTCACCTAGCACACACTTTATCACATTTTGCACCTTGTCACCACATGACACATCTAACACTCATTTGCACCCATGTATTTCCATTATGTCTTCATTTATATTTGTTGTTGTAGCCACTCTTAGCATCAACATTCGCCTCCACATGATAGGTATTCTTCTCCCCATATCCACCCAAATACTATAGCCAGCTACCTCTTAACTTATATAACAACATTAACACAGGCAGTTTGTTATCTTCTGGCTAAAATCCTGATGTAATAAGATCCAAATTACCAACATTCTTAGAATCTTGGCCCGCCCAAATTAGTTTTCTTTGCTTCAACAATCTAAGAACTTGAACCTAACTAGCTATACACAAAACTTGTGCCTACCTAAGTGGGTTGTGATGCACTTGATCTCACTTCTCAATAAGTGTAGAGGAAAGCATATCTTGAGAAATTTTAGACCTACCTTTGAGAGGACAATCTATACCACAAAAAGGTTGACCATTTCTCAGTATAAGAAAATCTTTAGTTAAGCCCAAGTGAATCATAGGTCTAACTTTAAAGGAACACGAGGATTCATCTTCTAAACCTAATCTCCATCGTTACGCTTAGAATCAAGAAGTTACATTGTAGGTTTTGGTTCGCGATAACTAAATTTATGCATACTATTCTCTTTTAGCATGCTCTATGGGACCTAGAGGTCTATCGGTTGTCTTGAGTTGGATTGAATTTTTCTGCTCTACTCTAAAAAAAAACATGGCAAATTCATACACTTCATGTGATAAGTGTAGTCCACCTTTTGTTCATGCACACACACACACAATTCCCTTGTGTGAACCTTATCGGGCTTAAAAATGACTTCAAATATCTAATACCACATGAAATCCAAGGATCATGCCACACCTCCAGTTTCCCTCGAGTGTAAGGCCAAGGAAATCCATAACCATGACACAAAATAGATAGAGGATGCCTCCTCTTCTAGGTGCACATGTTCTCAAAAACCAATTTAAAAAAGTCTAACTTGCCAACCAAGATGAACCATGACTATTGTGTGTGAGAGAGAAATGGTGATCTATGGTGTAAGACATTCCTAAGAAGAAGGAATCAAAACCCAAAAATAGAAAGTTTGATTCAACAAAAGAGAGACATACCCATAAGGTAAAGACCAAGGACCTATAAAGGAAGAACTTAACAAGATGTATGAACCTTGATAAAAAAGGAAAACAAGGACTGTAAGAGATATGATAAAGAGAGAGTCTCTCTAGGGTTTGCACGGCTTAGGAGGGGGCAAGAGGGTTGTTTTACGGGGTTCTTAGTTAAGTTAGTGGATTAGATCAGGTCGACCCAAATAAAATTTATTTGAGTTGACCCACTATAAGCTATATTGGATATAGTGGTCCGCTATAGCGTTGGTAGCACTGCTATTGTGGGTTTTATTGTTCACCCATTAAATACAAGGTCAACCCTCGAGCTGCAAATACACTATAGTGTACCCTAGGTAATAAAACTTTCCTTATGAGAGATGCATTGTAAGCCAATCTTAATTTCTATGTTATTTGAAGTAATAGAATGATCAAGGCAGTATTCAATGTATTCTTTTTTTATTCTACTAAGTCAGAAACCTTTACTTTCTAATATTTTTCTTCGTAGTTTTAATTTTTTGTTAAGTTTTTCTTTAAACTCATCCACTAACACAATGTCATCCACAAATGACATACACCAAGGTACTTCATCTTGAATATACTTTGTTAACTCGTCAATAACTAAGGTAAATAAATATAGACTTAAAGCATATCATTTAAATATTAACTTCAAAAAAATGTAAGTCCTTCATGAGTCAAACATGTTTGTACAATGTCATTCATATCTCTTATAAAAATAATGCATGTCAATGGTATACCTCTCTTTTTCAAGGTTCTACAAAGAAGATGTTTAAGCACCTTATCATAATATTTTTATAAATTAATAAATACCTTATCATAAATCAATTTAAATGTTTATGTCTTAATAAAAAAATATAAATGAAATGTAACAAAAGATATGAGGTGACATGTGAAAATGTTGACAAAGGAATGGAGTGTGAGTGAGATTGGTTCACATAGTGAAAAGTAACTAAGAGAATAGATAGTTTATGAAAAATGATATGAGAGTGAATATGGATGTTCAGATTGAAAGAAAAAGATAAGGCACGAACCAAGGAAGTGAACATAGCATGAGAGAGTAGTGAGAAAATTAGAGAGATGTATGAAGGTGCTAGTATATGTTAAGAGATAAGAGAGAGAGTGATGATCTAATAGAAGATAGAGAAAGTATTTGAGAAAATAAAAATTAGAGATTGAGAGAAATATGAAGGTAACAAGTTAGAAAAGATGAAGAAATCTATCTATCAAACCAATTCTAGCTAAGGTGTGAAAGCCTTCACTACCCAAGCCTACAAAGAGAACTTACCTTAGACAACTTTAGAGGATAGCCTAGTCTATCTAGAAACCTTATAGAGGAGGAGCCAAAGGTCAATTTTTTATTCATCAAGCATACATCTCACACCTTGAGTATATGGGGTATTCATAGACATGGCCTACCAATGTGTGCCACTCATTTATGATTGGGCCCCAAAAAATTAATATTAACCCTTCATTGTGACAAACAATTAGATCCATTTATGCGTTCTTGGTCTCCAAAGAATTAACATGAACCCTTAATCATCTCTTCCTATGCATCCCATCTTCTTCTTCCATCACCATCGGCCCATATTCTTTAACTTGAGAGTTGACCTCTTCCAATTGGTTAAAAATGATGTGGATCATTCTTATTGGTGGTTTAATCTCCCCATGTCTCAGGTTGTGAATGAATTATTATTTCAGAGTTTTGCCTCGATCGTCATCCTTTCGTTACCAACTTGGTGGGCCTAAATTGGTAGGCCTTGTTTTCAAATGGGAGTTCATACAACACTTTCACCTCTTCATGGATTTTCTGAAACTTCATTTTGGCTTGTGAGTGCTTTGTTTGAGTGGTTCAAGCTCATGGTTAGGCTCGATGGCCCTTCTTGAACTTGTTGCCTTGCTTGACCAAGTAACTTAACTAGGTTCTTTGGCCAGGGCATAACGATCTATATGCCAAAATGACCATGAAAAATAAATTCCCACCAGTTGATCACATTCCTAATAATAAGCCTCATCTTATACATTTCTTTTTATGGATGTAATGGAGATTTTGATTTTTCGAAGTCGAAGGCTACGACTCTCACCCCATCGCCTATGTTGGGCATCAACTTGTGCACCTGAGAATAGTGTCCGTCTCAAAGCCCTTTGCATTAAGTGAAAGTCCCCGTAACATCATCTCAAGCATAGACATCTTATACTTTCTCAAGTTCTTTTAAATGTTTTGATTAAAACCAAAAAAAATACATCTCAATTTCACTAAGTACCTAGATTGATTACTTGATAATACACTTTTCATTGTTTTCATTATTTTTAAACAATTTTCAGATGCCAACTTCTCGAATGTTTGAATTTGTCACTGCATTTTGCATACCGAACCAAGTAGAGAAGGTTGGTTTAAGTTTATCGTTAATTACGTGTTACATCCCACCTATAAACCCTAAGAGGCTCACTTAAGGGCAGCACGCGGAGCATTAGCACACTGGTAGGGCTTCTGACTCTCATGTCACTGATGGCGAGTTCGATTCTCGGGGCATGCATGCATGCATGCATGCATACATGTGTGCTCTCCCTTTGTAACTAAAGAGTCACTTGAGCTCAAAGCCATAAATAAGTGAAATCCAAATCAAAGGACGACTTGTAATTGTCAAAAGTTTATAACACAGCCTCGAGATATACAACCATGGCTTCACTAACTTAACAACACAGGAAGAAGCATGAAAACTCATTTATTAGTGAACTGAGAGACTCATCCGAGCTTTCCTAATCGGGTGGTGATTTCAACCTCAACAAAACAATTTCGTGTTTTGTGTCCTCTCATAGTGACACGAGAAAATCCGAGTCCCTTCTGTTTGACCAATATTTAAAAAATATGAACCCGGAAAACCATGGAGAAGAAATTGCAGGTAATTTCAGACACAGTATGGAACCTTCGACACGAACTCAACCCAAAGGTCTGTAATTACTTTCTGTGGCCACGAAGACCACGTGACACGACACAGCCCGAAAGCGAAATTGCCTCTGGAGAGAAACCCTCATATGAGCCTCCGACTCTCCTCTTGCGTTTCCATTCTGTCTTCTTTAACAATCGCAAACTCCTACGATTCCCTCCTGCAAAATCCAACGAGATCACAAAAACAAAGAAAACCCAAAATTTTGAACCACCGATCGCCGATGCTTCAATCCAAAATCTCGAGTTTTCGACCCTCAAATCGTTCCCAATCGCGATTCGATCAATGCCGTCTCATCTCCAGCCTCAAAGTGGTCTGGCGCAAGGACACCCATTTGGACGAAGCGATCGAGAAGGATAAACGGTGGCGGCTCTGCACGAGGGTCGTGAAAGAGGTGCTCAACGAGCCCGGCCAAGTCATCCCTGTTCGATATTTGGAGAAGAGACGAGAACGAATGCGACTCAAATTTCATGTGAAGACCTTCCTCGATCGTTACCCTGGAATTTTCGACGTCTACCATGACAGAATCAAGCCCAAATCTGAGCTCGTTCCCTTTCTTCGCGCCGGCGATCGGCTTCGCCGGTTTCTCGACGAGGAGAAGAGGATCAGAGCCGAAAACGAACCTTTAGTGGTCGGGAAGTTGTGCAAATTGCTCATGATGTCGAATCACAAAGTGATTAGCGCCGATAAACTCGTTCATGTGAAGAGAGAATTCGGTTTCCCAGATGATTTCTTATGCAGTTTGATTCCGAAGTATCCCGAATACTTCAAATTGGTGGGTTCCCCGGGCGAAGGCAAATCTTTTCTTGAGTTGGTGTCCTGGAATCCAGAGTTTTCGAAGTCTGTGATTGAATTGAGAGCGGAGGAAGAATCGAGGCTGACGGGAATTCGAATGCGGCCGGCTTTCGATGTCCGGCTGCCGCCCGGATTCTTTCTGAAGAAGGAGATGAGGGAGTGGTTGAGGGACTGGATGGAGCTCCCTTATATATCCCCTTATTCTGATGCAACCCATTTGGATCAAGCGTCGCCCGAGATGGAAAAGAGGACGGTTGGTGTTTTCCATGAGCTTTTATTTCTTTCTTTGTTGCGAAGAGTGCCCGTTCCGATCTTGGGTAAGTTTTGTGAAGAGTACAGATTTTCAAATGCGTTTGCAAATGTGTTTACCCGGCACTCAGGAATCTTTTACATGTCACTCAAAGAGGGTATCAAGACAGCCATGCTGAGGGAGGCATACAGGAAGAGTGAATTGATTGATAAGGATCCTTTGCATGAGATAAAAGATAAGTTTGTGGAGATGTTGGATGACGGGCACTGCGAATGGGCCGAAAGGGAAAGGTTGAAGAGAGAAGCGATTCAGAGGGAAATGCAGCGGGCAGCAGTTCGAAATGCTGACAACCATGGTTTGGTGATGAGTGGTTCTGAGTATGAATGTAAAGAACAGTGCCAGAATTGAAGTGATTCTGTAGAAAGATTGAAGAACAGAGCCATCTTCATTTCTTATCTGTTTTGTTATAACCTGATTTTCTGGTAACCTGTTTAGGTGTGATCCAAGCACCTTTCAGAGCCTCATTTTGGCCTATCGATCTGTTTTGCTCCCAAAACCAAGTTTAGCTTTTGGGTGTCGTCCAAATCAAACCCTGTTTTTGTTGAAAGTTCAGGTGAGAGAGTCTATTACATGACGCAGTACTTTGTGCCTCAATTTTCTATGATGGGAAAAGTAAGCTGGTATTGATTCAAATTGTTGAGCGTGATCCTGATGCTTAAGCACGTATGTGAATGATTTGAAAGCTTACCTTAAATGTTGTCAACATGGATTCATATGGATTGCAGAACTGAGCTTCGTATCCTTCTATGGTGATTCAGATTGCCGTTAATGGAGGCCTATTGCTAGATATAGAGGTCGACGATCTAACAGGTTAACTCTAATGTAGAGAGCTCTCTTGAATACATAGAATAACAGAGCAGCATTGGTTGGAAAAAATGCTTTCGATATGATTATGACGTCCTGCATGTTTTTGGTACAGAGGCATCATTTGAAAATGGTTATAGAATGGAGGGGATTTTGGTTGGATATATGAAATTAAAGATTGATAATCAAGTGCAAGAGGAGAAGCAGTGGACCGGGTCCAACAGTAAAGGTAAATGCCAAATTCATGTTCAACTGCTAAGGTCTGGATTGCAAAGTCACATTGCATGAATCACTTAAGTCTTCAAGTGGGGTTGAGACCTTGTTGTGGGAATACAAGGGCCAGAAAGGAAGTGCTTAATTAATAAAATGCGCTGGCTTCTAGAAGAACTACACAGTTTTAAGGTCAAGCGTTTATGCTGGCAATCTCTTAAGAGGCTGGGCAGCAATCCTTATAAGGTATAGACTTCTAGATGCTTGTCGTTCTCCTTGTCTACCAAGAGCAGAAGCCTGTTGCATTCATGACTTCAAGATTATTTTAGTTTGAATATGAATGTATTGTAGTTCTGTTTCTTTTGGAAAATGATATCTATGACTGTAGCCACTGCCGTTATCTGTTTTGTGTGTATATTTGGTGCTTGAAACTTGAGGGGACTCTCTCTGCTTATAGATTATACTACCTTAGATCTGTTTTTGGTCCTTGTTGCAGTCCAGTTCTATGACAAATTGTAATGAGTTTATTAAAGCGAATATATTATGCGTTATGTATGTAAATGCTGATTCATTTTAATATCTGGACCCTCCCTGTTTGTGTGGTTCATGTTTCTAATTATCTACATGAGATGACTTTTAAAGCGATTGTCTTGTGTACATCGAGCAATAGCTCACCTGGCTAGGGGGTTGTCTCACAGGTTAGGTCATGAGCTCGATACCTGCAGCGTGCATCTGACTTCAGCCTCCGTATCATACCAAAAGAAAGAAGGGATTGTCCTGTAAATGGTCGTTCGATCTGGATGTATATTGGTGATTTGGTTTGTCTAGTAAGAAAGCTATGCGCCCTTGAAAGCAATGTAAAGAAATCTAATGTTCTTTATGTGACTTTGCACTAAATCACCATCTGCTTTAACCATCATGCTTCATGATAGGATTCCAATTCTGTTGTCTCTAACCTAAAACCAAGCCTTTCCCTGCGTTAGGTCGGTCAGCTACATCGGATTCTTAGTTGCTATTGAACTCAAACTTGTGTCATATTAGCATTTAAGTCCAAAAAGGTAAAGTAAAAAATTCTATTATTCTGCCTGCAAAGTTTAGCAACAACAAAAGGATAACCAAATCTTAACCCGAGACACAGCACTGACATCATATGTTCTCTGGCGAGCAGATTCACAAAATATTCTTAAACAATGAATTATATAAACAAACAACTAAGCATTTTTTTCATGCTAGATGGAGTCGTCTACATGAATTCTTTGTTTCTGTGGAACTCGATTACATGTCATGCTAACAGTTAGCTCAACATAAGTTGGATAATTGTTTATTGTTTCACTTTTGTGTTTTTTTTCTTCTTTTTTAATATTTTCACTATCTAGTTTTTTATACATTCTTACCCGAGGTTCCTTTAGTCATCTTTTCATACGTTCAAACCATCTTAAACGAGTTTATCTCATTTTATCGTCTATTAGTATCACTCCCAATTTATTTCTAATAACCTGATTATGTATATGGTTTTTTTTGTGACTACTATGCCTATCTCAACACCATTTCTATCAAGGATATCTTTTGTACATAAATAACACTGCAACTCAAACTTTGGAAGACTATTAATTGTTTTCTTTTCTTTTTCTTTTTTTTTGGTACAATGGGGAGACCAAAGTGAGTTGCACACCCTCTCGAACTCTCATGACCTACTTGTGAGTCGAACCCCTAGCTAGTGTTTTGCTTGTGTGGCTGTTAATTCTTTCTTGAGCCCATGCAAAGGTGCTTTGCAACTGTATTTCAAGCCTCATATTCAATTACGTTATATAACCACTCCATCTCACCTGCATATTAAGCTGTCTACTGATGCATAAACCTGTAACGAGGTGTCATGACATCCAACTATAACAAGTTCAGTCCAACAGCCATACCCTTTCTTTCCTCCTGGACCACAGATACAATGCATGTCTTTTCTTAAGATAAACGATTCTCCACTAATTTGTTCACTTATTTTTGTTGGTTTAAACGGCTGCTTTGTTTTTATAGCAGTCGAAATAAGTGCCTTTTCTACTAATGCAGCACCATCACCATCATACTAGCACGATGGCTGAATGACAGATCCATATTAACCTCCTAATTCCAAAGCAATAATTCAAATAGCAGACATTGTCTGTTAGCCAGTGGGCAGACAGGTTGAGCAATAAGTGCTGTGAGAGTTCACTGTGCAAGCAAAAAATTCTGTTGTATTTTACGTTCTTTTTGAAAAATTTAATGAAGATTTACTTAAATCATCAAATTAATGATCTGACCAAAAAATCACATTCTGCTACTAGCAGCAGAATAGTGAGTAACCAGAGTTTTTGGTTTTCTGTTGGAAGGTGCCACAGTGCGACCCTTCTGATACTTTATATAATTCATTGTCTCCCGTAGGGATCTTCCTAACCCCATCTTGGTACAACAACAACAACTAAGCCTTTTCCCATACTAGACGTGTCATGTTAGCAGTTAACTAACAATAAACTAGATCATTTTTATTGTTTCTTTCCAACACTTTTGTGGTCGTCCTCTAGCTCTTTTAATACTTTCTAAATTTAGTTTTTCATACTTTCTTATAGGTTCTTCTTTTGATCTTCTTTTTAAAGTTTCTTATAAGCCTCTAATTTTTAAAGTTTCTTATAAGCCTCTAAAGGTTAATGTATGTCAATGGGATACTTCTTTTTACCAAAGCTCTCTAAAGAACCTCTCTCGCACCTTATCATAAGCTTTTTCTAGATCAATAAATATCATGTGAAGGTCTTTCTTTTTTGCTATAAAATGTTTTATAAGATGTCTCAAAAGGTGAATCGCTTCCACAGTAGATCTGCGTGACATGAATCCAAATTGGTTCTCTGTTGTACTTGATACTTGTCTTAACCTACGTTCGATAATTCTTTCCCACAATTTCATAGTATGGCTCATTAACTTGATACCTCGATAATTCGCACAATTTTGAATGTCTCCATTATTCTTATACATGGGTATAAGTGTACTCGTTGTCCATTTCTGGAGCATCTTTTGGTTTCTCCATATTTCATTAAATAGTCTTGTGAGCAAGTGATTCCTATTTATTTTCCAAACTTCTATAGGAATATTGTTTGGTCCTACCGATTTACAACCCTTCATATGTTTAAGAGCCTCTTTCACTTCATTCTTTTGAATACGTCTGTAGAAATTGTAGTTTATATACTTTTCTGCTTTGGCTCTCTCTCCTAAGCTAATACTAACATCTTTATTTTCATTAAAAAGCTTATAAAAATAAATTTTCCATCTATTTCTTATATCATCGTTTGCCACTAGAATTTTTTCATCCTCGTCCTTATGCACGTAACATAATTAAGATCTTTAGTTTTCTTATCTCTAGCCCTAGCTATCCTAAAAATATCTCTTTCACCCTCTTTTGAGTTGAGTTTTTTATATAAATCCTCTCAAATTTTAGCTTTTGCTTCACTCACGACCTTTTTCGCTTCCTTCTTTGCTTTCTTATAAGCCTCTAAAGTTTTATAACCCCATCTTGATAATCCATTAAAAAAAAGGCAACTGCAAGCAATGCCCTATGTGTCAATGGACTGGAATACATTAGCGTCAGGGTTTTCGTAGCAAAAGAATGGATCTGTCAATTGTCCGGGTTAAACCCACAAATTCTTACCCGGAAATGGTTGGACAGAATTTATGCCAAATCTGGATAAGCTTGAAGTCCAACTAACATTTGTCAAGATTCATCGTTGCATTCTATATTGAATTTTGACACCTAAACCACTTTGGAGACTAAGAAAGGACGCTGGTGCTTTGCTCACCATCTCAAACATGTAACGTGCTCTTTGGTTCGAGATAGTCAAGGATAGGGTACAAGTATGTGTTTTCAGCTTGGTTAAGCTCAATTAGGCTGGTTCATTAGATTTATATACATGTTTGTATATAAGAAAACTGGATCATACTCACGTCTGATATGCTCACTCACACGCATCCATTGATTTTGAGTCGTAATTTCAAAATTTTTAAAGAACTTTAAAAAAATATGAAATATATTTTTATTACACTCATGCTACTTAAAAACACTGTGTACATGAGTGACTCTTTATATATATAATAATAACACTCTATATATTATAATAATAACTCTGGCTCCGATGAGAGCTCTGCTGATGCAGCCAGTGTAACAAGGCGACCAAACACTATATCTGATCGACTTGGCATGGCTTGGCTTGCCTGTAAAGTGGCTGGCAGTCTACTAGCTGAAATCTCCTACTCTTGGGATCACATAATAGCTCAGAAGCTACCTCCTTGTGCATTAGAATCAAACTTATCTGCAAAATACTGGCTATTGAAGAATTCCGATGATGGCAATTCAGATGATACACCGAATAATAACATGCTTTGAAATCTTATCCATGCGTCATGGAGATGGAAGGCTGTTTTTCTTCTCTTGTACATCCAAGCCGGACCACCATTAATGGATTTGTTCGACAGCATTCCAATGCTTCATCATCATATTTCTTCACCTATTTCTAGATCTCGACCATTCATTTTTGGGATGGATGGTTGTTGGATTCTTTTTATATATAAAATTTCAGAACACTGTAAGAAGAATTTGTTGAACTCGTTATCGCAACTCCTCTCAATTTGCCGAGTCTCAGTTACATCTTATAGCTTAGATTAAGTGTCACAAAATGATGAGAGTACTCCTACAGGAAATCTTCAAATTATAAACCAGCTAGTAACTTTACACGACAAGAAAAGACATCGATGAGTAAACGTTTGCAAGAGCAAATACGAACATGAAGCACTTCAGCCACCGACAGTCGCATCAGAAGCCTCCATATGTGCGAAGGCAAGTTAGTCGCATACGGGTTTCAGTATAACCCAATCTTGGGGACTAACGAACTCTAGCTGCGACGATTCAACTCTCATCGTCTATACATCTGCATGAAGAAGGGTAACCCATGCGCGAGTAACAATCTGAAAACAAATCTAAGCAATGTTTTGGTTACATGCATCCAAAGAGCAATAGAAAGGCATACCAACTCTACAAACTGCTTGTTTTGCTAGGTGAAGGACGTGCTTCCGCTATTTTTTCAGCAGCTGGCACCATCTCTTGCAACCATTGTACAGATTCTGACAGTCTATTGAGAAGATTCATCAATGCAATGACTTCGTTCCGTTGAAGCTGCAACTGTAACAGGAGAAAAGAATAGCGAATCACACATCATGGCAGTAATGAAACAATCCAGATGAAGCTGACAAGGCTCTTTAACATATAAGGGTCCATCTAGGATAAAATCAGAGAGTAAATCATCTTACAGGCTGATCAACAAGGTCATCGCCATTGACAGAGAAAAGGATCTTCAAAGCTGTTCCAAGGCCATATACTTGAAGCTTCCCCCAAAGACGGCATTTCTCACATCCAACGCAATTCATAATTGAGCTGCCAAGATATCAGTACAATGAGAAAAGGAACGAGTTAATTTCATTAAGAGCAATAATAATTATGCTGCAATCATCTCGAGTTTCCATCCCAACCTTATGTTGCGGAACTGTTGCTGAATCTGCTGTTTTAGCTCAGGTCCATTCTGGCCTTTCCATAGCTTAGCTTCATCAAATGGTAGTGGGCATGCAGATCGCAACTTAGGGTTGAACACAAGTTGCCTTATGAGTGACTGCGTCTTGAGGTCCTCTGTCGGGTTGCCGATATCATATTCAGCTTGCTTGAGATACTCTGCAGCCTAGAATGTTCAAAGAAGAAAAATCTTCTAAACCTACTGCTGTTCAAGTCAACTTATCATCAAGTAAATACTTCCAAGCTTATATATTTGGGTCGAGAAAACAAGAGCATAGAGCTGAGCCGCTATGGATGAGATGGAAGATACAAGCCACAATCTGACATGCTGACTGTGGGATGATGGAACTGATCTTATTAATCGTTCTCATATGGATACAGATTCAAACAAAATGCATCTTGACCATACGTCAAATAATATAAAACATGAAGGTTACAGTTTCCCAGTATTACATGTAGCCTCCCATTTTACAGACTGTTCCTAAACTCACGAATTGGTCATTGACAAGAATAGTCACTGCAATGTCGTCTTTCTTGATTTGAAGGGCAGAAGACTACAACTTAAGGAGTCAGCATAAAAGGACAAAGGATGTTAGTTTTGCAATTATAATATGGCAGCCAATCAATGAAAGAAGGTTGATTTTCTTCTTTTTCCTAAGTTGGAGAGCAAGTACACTTATACCCATATATAAGAACAAGGGAGACATTCAAAATTGTGCGAATTATAGAGGTATCAAGTTAATGAGACATACTATGAAATTGTGGGAAAGAATTATCGAACGTAGGTTAAGAGAAGTATCAAGTACAATAGAGAACTAATTTGGATTCATGTCAGGCAGATCTACTGTTGAAGCGATTCACCTTTTAAGACGTCTTATGGAACATTTTAGAGCAAACAAGAAATACCTTTACATGATATTTATTGATCTAGAAAAAGCTTACGATAGGATACCGAAGAAGGTTCTTTGGAGAACTTTGGAAAAAAGAGGTATCCCATTAACATACATTAACCTTATAAGAGACATGTATGTTGGTGCAAAAATATGTGTGAGGACTCATGAAGGAATGACAAACTTCTTTGAAGTTAATATTGGGTTACATCAAAGATCAACTTTAAGTTCATACTTATTTATAATGGTGATTGATGAGTTAACAAAACATATTCAAGATGAAGTACCTTGGTGCATGTTATTTGCATATGACATTGTATTAGTGAAGGAGTCTAAGGAAAAAGTTAATAGAAAATTGGAACTATAGAGAGAAACATTAGAAAGCAAAGGCCTTTTGTTGGAGATCAAGTTGAAGATGAAAGTTTTAGTCTCAAGTTTAAATTCATGTTTATTTTATGTTCTATGAAAACTGTTTATGTCGCAGGCAGTTTGGATCCCAATGGATCAGTTTTTGATCATTGGGAATCGGGTAGTATTAGTTCTTTATTAAGGGTATTTAAGACATTTAAGTTAGATTAGTAGTATAAATAAGTGTGTTGTAATTAGGTTTAGAGTAACAGAAAAAAGAGGCAGGGAGACGGCAGTCGAGTGTGGGCACCGATCTGCCCTAGTGCTTCCGCAACATTGTCATGAAGGTATTTTCGATTCAATAAAGTTTATTTTTCATAAGTTCTTCATGGTATCAGAGCTGTACCATAGCAATATCGTTCAGCCATTGTGAAGAAACACGTCCGCAGGTGAGTTGTGAAACTAAATTCAGGATTTTATGGAATGATATTCCTGATTCTTCGTGTGAAGAAGGGTGAAGTCAAGAAAGTGCAGAAATTAATTCTTCGTGTGAAGAAGGGTGAAGTCAAGAAAGTGCAGAAATTAATTCTTCGTGTGAACAAGGGATTAATCTTAGGTTATTATTGATTAGAAAGTGCAAAAATTAATTAGTTTCTGGAACGATAATCAGAAGGGTGTATATTGCTTGGATGTGTTAAGAATATTGGACAGTTGTGTACTTGAAATCTGAATGTAACACTCTAATCAGATAGCAGATCAATATATTCAAAAAGGAGACTTGTCGATAGGCAAATCCATTCCATCGACTCCTTGTTATCATGTTTGTTGATTGATATTGAGATTAATCTTTTTCAGAAGTGGGTTGAATTACTCGGCAGCCAGCTATTCTCTTGGAATTTTTGTGAGGGTTCTTACTTACGGAGAGGACTAAGATGGGAGACGCTAGTGATCAAAATTCTGCAGACAAAAGTTAAGGATTCCATATAACAAACCTAAAATTAGCTGGAAAAAATTATGTTCAGTGGGCCAGATCTATAGAATTGACAATAATGACAAGGGGGCGATGAGACTATTTGACAGGTGATATACCACAAGCTCTAACTACTGATCCCCTTTACTCAAGATGGCGTAAAGAAAATGCACTAGTCAATGTCTGGCTTATCCAATCAATGTCACCATCCATTAGTAGTACTAGTACATTCATGTTTCTGGAGACTACAAAGGATATTTGGTTAGTAGTTTAAGAGGCTTATGCACAAAGGAAAAACATAGCTAAGATGTATGATCTCATTGAAAAAATCAAAGGTAGATCTGTGAGTGAATATTATGCAGAACTCAGAGGCTTATGAGAAGAGCTACAATTTTATTTTAAAACAAAATGTCAAACTTGCACTCAAGAGCGCAATGAAGAATTTGAAGAGAGAAAAGTATTTGATCTTCTATGGGGTATTTCTTCAGAATATGAGGCGATCAAAAATAATATTCTTGACAGAGAAGAATTACCATCCTTAAGTACAATGTACTCTCTCTTACTTCAGGAAGAGGACAAAAAACATTTAGAGAAGAGACTAAAATCAGTTCAGAAACCACTGCTTTTATTGGAAGAAATACTTCTAATTCTTCTTATTCCAGTGGAAGAGAAAGCTATGGACGAGGCAGATTTGGATTCACTCAGGAAGAAAAAGCAAAATTAACTTGTTCTCATTGAGGTAAATCTCATCATACAAAGGAAACATGCTAGGAATTAGTTAGCAGACCTACTCACTTCCAGAACAGATCTAACAGTGCCTATTTCAGCAGTGATCAAAATGATAAACATAATACCGAAAACAACGCAAGCGCTTTAGCTAATATGAAGAAGAAGATTGAATTACTCAAAGCCCGGTTAACTGATTCACAAGCGCCATCTACATCCTCCAATAATGATTCTCAGGCAACTATGACATATCCATTTTCTTTTTTGGCTAAGGGTAATTTAATCGGTCCTAATTCTCAGATATGGGTCATTGATTCTGGTGCAACTGATCATATGGTCACTAGGAGAGAATTCTTTGATAATTATGAATTGACTCAGGAACAAATTAATATTAGAATGACAGATGGTTCACACACTCCTATAGTGGGAAAAAGAAGTATTACTATACCGTTTGGTATATTGAAAGATGTCTTACATGTTTCAAATATATCAGTCAATTTATTATACATCTTTGCCTTGACTCATGATCTAAAATGTCGCATAATTTTTTATTCCACTCGATGTGTATTTCAGGAACTAAGGACGGAAAAGATCTTTGGTCAGGGTAGTTTGAAGAGAGGCCTCTACTTTTACGAAGGAAATAAGGGAGCAGCTATGCAATCTATTGTCATTACAGGAAAACAAGGAGATCTACCTCTTTGGCACCAGAGATTAGGACATCTACCTCTATCTAAAATTAGGATGCTTTTGCCTGAATTTAGTCATTGTAATAATTTGAATTTGAACTGTGAAACCTGCCAGAAGGCTAAACATCATCGTACTTCTTTTCCTTTGAGTGAAGCAAAATCCTTTATTCCTTTTGAAACTGTGCATCTGATATTTGGGGCCCTTGCTCTACTACCTCTCTGCATGGATACAAGTACTTTATATCTTTCATAGATGACTGCACTAGATTCACTGTGATTTATCTCATGAAAACTAAGGATGAAGTAAAGAATATTTTACCTATATATTGTCAATTTGTGAGTACTCAGTTTTAGCGTACTATTAAAGTTTTCCGCAATGATAATGGTGGTGAGTTTATGTCTCAATTACTTCACTCATACTTCTTAGACCATGGAATATTACATCAAGCCTCTTGTTCGTATTCCTCTCAACCAAACGGAGTCTCTGAAAGAAAGAACATACATATTTTAGAAGTAGCTAGAACACTTTTAATTGGGTATAATGCTCCGAAATATTATTGGGGTGAAGCAGTTCTAACCACCGTTTTTCTTATAAATCGTATGCTAAGAAGAGTCCTCAATGGCAATACTCCATTTCATTCATTATGCCCTACTCAGAAACAATTTCATGTACTTCCTCGAATCTTTGGATGTACATGCTTTGTCCACATTCACAATGGTTTGAGAGATAAACTTGATGCAAGATCTATCAAATGTATTTTCTTGGGATACTCCTCTACTCAGAAGGGTTATAAGTGTTATGATCCTCTCAAAAAAATACTTCATGTAACTTTGGATGTTACCTTTCACGAAGATACCCCATTCTATCATATGCAGGAAGTTCCTTTAACAGAAATATCATGCCTCTTCCACCAGTTGAGAATCAATGAGAACATGAAAGGAAAGAGGAGGCAATGATACCTCCTCAAGAGAAAGAGTGGCAGGTATATACTAAAGGGATTAGAAAACCCTTTCTCCCTCATCAATGAACCATCCAGAATCAGGATCCTCACTAAGAATCAGATCCAATTCCTTCTCAAGTAATCTCTCATGCCTCATATAGTGAGTTAAGTGACTTACCAATTGCAATTCGAAAAGGAAAACGTATAGTAGCCAAATATTCACTCCAAAACTTGGTATCATATTCTGATTATCCCAGAGAATATCAGTTATTTGTGATGAATGTAGATACAACATATATTCCCAGAACATTTGAAGAGGCAGAACAACTACCAGAATAGAAAAAAGCAATAGAAGAGGAAATTGCAGCACTAGTACGTAACAAAACTTGGGAACTGGTTAATTTACCATCAGAGAGGAAAACAATGGGCAGCAAATCGGTATTTTCTGTGAAATATAAGGCCGATGGAAATATAGAAAGATATAAAGCCAGATTAGTAGCTAAAGGTTATAGTTAGTCATATGACATAGATTACACTGAAACATTTGCTCCAGTAGCAAAAGATGAGACACGCGGTCGGGATCATTTATCATACCCTCTTTATAAAACATTCAAAGAAGACAGCTTGCTGCTGCCTTCTTGGTTTATGTTGATGACATGATCATTCTTGGTGATGATGAGGTTGAGAAATAGGTCCTAAAAGAAAAATTAGGCGCACAGTTTGAAATGAAGGACTTGGGAAGCTAAAGTACTTCCTTGGGATAGAGGTTGCCTATTCCAAACAAGGCATCTTTTATTTCCCAAAGGAAATATGTCTGGATCTTCTTAAGGAAACAGGTAAGCTAGGTTGCAAACCAAAACCACGGGGGCACCTATTGAACAAAATCACGGGATTGGAAACAATGAGGAGGAGAGCCCAAGGGTGGATAAGGCACAATATCGAGGACTTGTGGGAAAAGCTGATATATTTGTCTACACCAGACTGACATAGCCTATCTTTGTCGATGTGGTTAGCTTGAGTTCATGCATGATCCTCGTGAGAGACATATGCTAGGCGTGAATAGGGTGCTTCAGAATTCTTATTTGAAGACAAGCCGGGGAAGAGGACTTCTATTTCGGAAAGAACAAACATTGACCATTGAAACCTATACGGTCTGCAGATTATGTCGGGTCGGTTGTCGACAGCGGTCTCACCTCGGATTCTTTGCATGTTTTTAGGAGGAAACTTGGTGACTTGGAGAAGTAAGAAATAGAATGTGGTTGCAAGGTCAAGTGTAGAGGCTGAAAAGAAATATTCCAATTGACTTCTTTACAGATAGTAGAGCTGCTCTCCAAATAGCCTTATCCAGTATTCCATGAAAGGACTAAACACATGAGAAAAGATTTCTCAGAGTATCTTCAACCTGGTTCATATACGCTCAGAAGATCAGTTAGCAGACATCTTGACCAAACCAATTTCAATTAATGGTTTAAAGAAGTCACAAAACTTCAAACTTCAACTTGAGGGGGCGTGTGGAGATCAAGTTGATCAAAGTTTTAGTCTCAAGTTTAAATTCATGTTTATTTTATGTTCCATGTAAACTGCTTATGTCGTAAGTACTTTGGATCCCAATGGATCAGTTTTTGATTCATTTTGATCCATTGGGAATCGGGTAGTACTAGTTCTTTATTAAGAGCATTTAGGACATTTAAGTTAGATTAGTAGTATAAATAAGTGTGTTGTAATTAGGTTTAGAGTAACAAAAAAAAGAGGCAGGAAGACGGCAACCAAGTGTGGGCACCGATCTGACGGCAACCAAGTGTGGGCACCGATCTGCCCTAGTGCTTCTGCAACATTGTCATGAAGGTATTTTCGATTCAACAAAGTTTATTTTTCATAAGTTCTTCATCTCCGACTTAGTAGAATAAATACAGAATATATGGAATGTAAGTTTGATCATTTGGTTACCTCCGAGGACATAGAAATTAAAATTGGCACACATTGCATCGCCCCAAAAGGAAAGTTTTAAATAACTAGGGTCAATTTTTCAGAGTGAAGGAATAATTGATGGAGATGGTACGCATAAAATTAATGCTGATTGGTTAAAATGGAGAGGAGAACTCCACCCATGTAAGGGATCGCCCTTGCATTGCCGGTCCCAAGTTCGAATAAAAGAGGAGAGTTGTGTTAGGCTTCCGACAGCCAACGTAAAACTTCGTCGGATTTTTATAACATGGATTACAAAAATTATGAGCATTGCTTTGGGGCGTTCCCGCCTAGCGACGTGCTGTAGAGCCCGAATGCAGTAAGAAGTAAGCAAGGGCCATTATATTTTCGTCCGAATGTAGTGAATCAATTGCAGAGAGGGTTCCCACATCATGAACGCGTGTGGGTAAAGAAGTTAGTCCCGCTACATTGCCGCCCGAATGTAGTGAAAAATTTTCAGAGAGGGTCTCCGCATTTTGATTATGGACGGATGCGGGGGGTAAGGAAGCTAGTCCTAGATAATAAGATTCATATTGGTTCTTGGAATAACGGAACATTATCCGGTAAGCTAATGGAGGTGGTAGATACTATGATTCGGAGAAAGATTCATATTCTACGTTTACAAGAGACAAAATGGGTTGGAGAAAAAGCAAAGGAGATAGAGGATACAGGTTTTAAACTATGGTACTCAGGTAAAGAAAAGGCTCGAAACGGAGTTGGTATTATCATAAATAAAGCTTTAAAAGAGAGTGTAGTAGACATACAACGATATGGTGACCGAATCATGACGTTGAAATTAGTGTTAGGAGCTTAGGTTTTGAAGATAGTTTGTGCTTACGCACCCCAAGTAGGACTAGAAGATAGTATAAAGACAATTTTTTGGAAAGAGTTAGATAAGGTGTTTCAAAAGATTTCACAAAGGGAGATGATTTGTTTAGGAGGAGATTTAAATGGACATGTCGGTAAAGAGGCATTAGGATATCAAGGGATTCATGGAAACTTTGATTTTGGGGATATAAACGAGGAAGGTAGGGAGATTTTAAATTTTGCTATGGCATTTGATCTCTTTATAGTCAATACAATCTTCAAAAAACGAGATGAACATTTAATTACTTATAAGAGTGGCTTATCACAAACACAAATTGATTACTTTATTTGTAGAAAAAAAGATAGAGCGTGTTGTAAAGATTGTAAGGTAATTCCAGGAGAAAGCTTAACCACCCAACATCGACTTTTAGTTATGGATTTACAAATAAAAAAGTGGACAAAGAAGAAAAGAGTGCATCGAGCTATTCGGACTAAATGGTGGAACCTCAAAAGCGAGAAAGAAGATATATTTAAACAGAAAGTCCTGCAAGAAAATGTTTGGAATTATGTTGGCACACCCTTCGATATGTGGAACAATATGGCTATACATATTAGGAAAGTGGCGACAGATGTGTTAGGGGTATCTAAGGGAGGTGTACTGGCACAAAAAGAAGCTTGGTGGTGGAGTGAAGTAGTACAAAATAAAATCAAGGCAAAGAGGGCATGTTACAAATTACATTATGCTAAGAAAACTAGTGAAACTTTAGAAGCTTATAAGAAAGCAAAAAAGGAAGCAAAAAAGACCGTTAGTGAAGCAAAAGCTAAGATTTGGGAGGACTTATATAAAAAACTCAACTCAAAAGAGGGTGAAAGAGATATTTTTAGGATAGCTAAGGCTAGAGATAAGAAAACTAAAGATCTTAATTATGTTAGATGCATAAAAGATGAGGATGAAAAAATTCTAGTGGCAAATGATGATATAAGAAATAGATGAAAAAAACTATTTTTATAACCTTTTTAATGAAAATAAAGATGTTAGTATTAGTTTAGGAGATTTAGCCAACTCAGAAAAGTATATAAACCACAATTTCTACCGACGTATTCAAAAGAATGAAGTCAAAGAGGCTCTTAAACATATGAAGGGTGGTAAATCGGTAGGACCAGATAATATTCCTATAGAAGTTTGGAAAATACAAGGAGAAATAGGAATCACTTGGCTCACAAGACTATTTAATGAAATATGGAAAAACCAAAAGATGCCCGAAGAATGGAGAGCAAGTACACTTATACCCATATATAAGAACAAGGGAGACATTCAAAATTGTGCGAATTATCGAGGTATCAAGTTAATGAGTCATACTATGAAGTTATGGGAAAGAATTATCAAACGTAGGTTAAGACAAGTATCAAGTACAATAGAGAACCAATTTGGGTTCATGCCAGGCAGATCTACTATTGAAGCGATTCACCTTTTGAGATGTCTTATGGAACATTTTAGAGCAAAAAAGAAAGACCTTAACATGATATTTATTGATTTAGAAAAAGCTTATGATAGGGTACCGAGAGAGGTTCTTTGGAGAACTTTGGAAAAAAGAGGTGTCCCATTGACATATATTAACCTTATAAGAGACATGTATGATGGTGCAAAAACATGTGTGAGGACTCATGAAGGAACGACAGACTTCTTTGAAGTTAATATTGGGTTACATCAAGGATCAACTTTAAGCCCATACTTATTTATAATGGTGATGGATGAGTTAACAAAACATATTCAAGATGAAGTACCTTGGTGTATGTTATTTGCAGATGACATTGTATTAGTGGAGGAGTCTAAGGAAAAAGTTAATAGAAAATTGGAACTATATGAAATGTAAGTTTGATCATTTGGTTACTTCAGAGGACATAGAAATTAAAATAGGCACATATTGCATTCCTCAGAAGGAAAGTTTTAAATACCTAGGGTCAATTTTTCAGAGTGATGGAAGAATTCATGGAGATGTTATGCATAGAATTAATGCTGGTTGGTTAAAATGGAGAGGAGCATTAGGTATTCTTTGTGATAAGAAGATACCATTAAAATTAAAAGGTAAATATTATAGAGCAGCAATTAGGCCTGCCATGTTTTATGGTTACGAGTGTTGGGCAGTTAATCATCAACATGTACAAAAGATGTCTGTGACAGAAATGAAGATGTTGAGATGGATGAGTGGTCATACAAGAAAAGACCGTATACATAATGAGGTTATTAGAAACAAAGTAGGAGTGGCACCAATAGAGGATAAAATGAGAGAACATCGTTTAAGATGGTTTGGACATATAGAAAGAAGATCAAAAGAAGAACCTCTAAGAAGGTTAGAAAAACTAAATTTGGAAAGTATTAAAAGAGGTAGAGGACGACCACAAAAGTGTTGGAAAGAAACAATAAAGAATGATCTAGCTTATTGGGAGTTAACTGCTAACATGGCACAAGATAGGGATCTGTGAAAACAAAGAATCCATGTAGCCGACCCCGTCTAGTATGGGAAAAGGCTTAGTTGTAGTAGATTAAAAGAGCTAGAGGACGACCACAAAAGTGTTGGAAAGAAACAATAAAGAATGATCTAGCTTATTGTGAGTTCACTGCTAACATGGCACACAATAGGGATATGTGAAAACAAAGAATCCATGTAGCCGACCCCGTCTAGTATGGAAAAAGGCTTAGTTGTTGTTGTTGTTGTTCATGAGTTGTAGTAATTTGAGGAAATCACAAACCGGAGGATTTGAGTATGTTTTTGTAACATCCTCAGCAGCGTCAAACCCAAAGGCCAGGACTCCTGAACCAATATCTATATCTGGCATCAACACTCAAAAGGTTGAATTGCTTCTCGGAAAAACAGTAACATTCTCACAAAGACTTGTATCTTGCCTATGTGGATAACGTGATGATTCCAAAAATAAAGGGAACCATTCCATATGATATTTCTAAATTTAAGCATTTTCTACTTATTCTCCCTGTCACCATCATATGTTCACCATCAAAGATTACGGTTCCAAATTCTTTCCTTAGCAAGGTTTACCCTTAAATGTTCCAACATATTGTTCTTGATTGCTAGCTCGTGAAGGACTGACCACACCTAATTCCCCACGGGAAACTTTTATTTTACCATTCTATCACATTGGGGTTTAGCCAGCAAAGAACTAAATTTACACATTCATCTTGCTTTTAAAGAAAGTTCTCCATTACCCCACAATCAACAATTTTATATGTCTAGCTCGACACATGATGAAAACATGAAAAGCAACAGTAGAGATCAACTATGAAACTGAAATGAACAGATTGCAGAAGTTCATAGTTGAACATCATTAGAAACACTTTTAAATACAATTATTACCTTTGTTACTGCCCGCAGGACAAAGAGAAAAGTGAAGTACAAATTCCTGACCCGCTCTGGGTATCTTAGCACGCGGTCGTAAAGCAATTCATGGTTTGGGCCCCACTATATGCGATGAAAACACAGGAACAGGAAAAATGTAACAATGTCAACAGTTACACTTCAAAAAACATTAGAAGAAATTTATATTAATAATATGAAAAGAAATACTAACTGGAAGATGTACCGTATTTGTAGCTTCATTAAGGAGATACTCGTATGCAATATGAATTGAAATGGAAGAATGCAACCCAGAAACCAACTTGTACAGCACCTTCCGCTCTTGAAAGGAATCTGAAGGCAAGTCTGTAGAGAAGTTGAAAAGGAATGAATCAACAAGATGATAGTAATGATTCCAACATTGGCCTGAAGCCATCACAAGATCACCTAGATAAGCATCTGAACAATGGGAAGGCAACAAAAATGAAAAATGCGTAAAATATGTAACTGCAGCAAATTATGGTTGGCTTAGTCCCAAAGTGCTAAGTTATGTGGTTCTGATCCTTCGCCAGTTCCTTTCTTCTACAGAAAAACATCAGGCTTGTTGGACCAATTCTCTCCCTAGTGAAAGTCATGTCAAGATGTTACTCTAAAAATGTGAATGAAATTTTTGTGGTTGCATTCTACATAAGTTGACATCTGCAACAAGTTCATTTTTCTTCATAAAATGCTTCATGACTTGGCAGACAGTAAGGGATGGACAGCAGATAGAACCTGCAACATCTTGGGGCCTATCAATGTAAACGCTTCACCCATAATACACACAGGCACCAGACTGGAGCTTACAAGGGGTTAGACTTAGAGTGACTTTGATAACGCATGCTTGTCAAGGAAATCACAAAATGGAAGATGGCTTATGGTGTCTAATCTACAGGGTACACTTCCGATCCTACTTCAGAAGTATATGCCATCATAAAGGACCCAAGACTACCTATATTTTGACTTGGCTAGAGCTCCACAAACATACCCAGCCGGATAACCTTGTTAGGCAACCACCTAAAGATTACAAGATTCAAGAATGACAGAGCGGAAAAGCAAGGAACTTCATAGGGAAAAAGATTATAATCTTTATTTATCTGAGGGTTCTTTCCCTTTTCCATCATGGTTGCAAATGTTCCTACCATGCAACATTGACGTCCTCAAATAACTCCAAAAGTAATCAGTGGGCAATTCAACGGTTATTCTGTAACTTCATGAAATAGGATTGACACCTGCATATAGGTTATAAACTTTCTTCTATTTTTCTTTATTTTTCCTCTCTTGGGAAGAGTTTGTTAGGAAAATGGGTCTGGGCCCCTTTGGGCAATCAGGGACAGGGCTAAGGGGGCCACTAGCCGTTGGGGGCCCTCTCTTCCCTCTCCCTTCTCCCTTTACTCCCTCACTCTCTCTCACTCTCTTTCACTCATTCTTTCTCTATAAATACACTTCTAATCTCTTGTAAATTTAAGCATTTGATGGCTAATGAATAACGATTATTTATTCAAGCTTGTGCTTTGTTTATTCTCCTTTTCGCATGCACTTGTTGCTCTCAGCTATTCTCTTTTCTAAGGGCTTGTGATTGTTACTTTGTGGTATTGTCCACTCGTTGATCTTCCGCAACTATATTGAAGCGTAGACTTCATTACATGGTATCAGAGTCATTTTTCGATCGTGGGAGTATTGTTCATTACCTCGGAAAGTGTGCCAATCATATTTTGTAAGTTTACCTCTTTAGTTTCTTTCTCCTTGAACTATGGATGATAAAGGGAGTTTCAATTTTCGTCTAACACCTTCGAATTATAAAACATGGGCCCAATCTATGAAAAACTATTTGTATTTCAAAAAATTATGGGGGTAGTAAGTGGTTCAAAGGTAGAACCCTCTATTAATGCCACACTCGAACAAAAAGAGGAATATTAAGGAGGCCATAGAACAATCCTATAGGTGCTCATGAATAATGTAAACGAGCACACTAGGGACACTTTGGCCGATTTCACTAACGCTAAAAAAGCATTGGAATATTTAAAAAAATCTCATGTTTAAAGCGAGGTGGCTCATAGGATGGCATTAAGAGACAAATTGGTCTCACTTAAAAAGGAGATAAAGGGGTAAATAATTTTTTTGGAGAATTTTCCAATGTTTGAAATCAATTCTATGGTTACAAAAAGAATTATACATAATGTCTTAGTGAGAGGCAATGTGAAGACAATGAGGACTTTGTATATCAATTTCTAAGAAGTCTCTGGGAAGAATTTGAAGGATTAAGATCATCACTCGCTCATAGAAAACCTTTTCCTACAAAAGAAAGATTTTTATCGATCTTCAAATGGCGGAAACAAGAATGAACGAAGCAAGACTTGAAAAAGACACTGCCTTGGCCGCATTAAAACCCGGAGCAAATATGAAGGCTTACCAACCTCCTCATTTCAAAAGTGAAGAAGGAAGAAAAGACATCATTTGCCATCATTGTACAGAAGCCGGGCATATAAGGCCAAATTGCTCAAAATTGAAAAAGAAGGTGGCCGTAGTAGAAGAACATGCTTCATCTTCTTCTATTCTTGCACTTGAACAAAAATTAAAGCAACTTGAAGCCCAAATGAAGGAAAAAGCAACGGTTGGTGTGGCTTGCTCATCTTCAACAAAAGAAACTCAAGGTATGATCTCTTGCATTCTTGATTCGGGTGCTTCATTTCATATGACTTGTAATGAACATATCTTAAAATCATGTGTTCAAAAACCCTTATCATGTGTTTATACGACGGATGGTACATAATTAAACGTTGATAAAATTGGTGACTTGCAAAACAAGAATTTTGAAGTTTCCAAAATTAGTGTTGTTCCAAAACTAAATTTAAACTTACTTTCCGTATCTCAAATTTCGGATCAAAATTGTGTTATAACCTTTTCATCCACCGGATGTATTTTACAGGACCGCCTCTCGAAGAAAGTGATTGGGCGTGGCCATAGAGAGGGTGGACTTTACATTATGGATTATTTGCAAAGTATAGGATATGTTAATGTTTTGACAAATGATGCTCTTTTATGGCACAAGAGACTTGAACATCTTAATGCTCAAAAATTGTATTAATGTCCTCTTGAAATGAAATTTAAGGAATCTTTTTCTTGCAAAGATTGTGTTCTTGGTAAAATGCAACATCTCTCATTTCCAAACAAAACACATGTTATAACAAGACCCTTCGAAATAATTCATTCGGATGTATGGGGTCCGACACCTGTTTTGTCTAAAGGAGGCATTTCCTATTATGTTATTTTTGTAGATGACTTTACTAGGTATACATGAGTATATCTTTTAAAAGCAAAATCCAATGTCTTTCAAAATTTTGTTATTTTTCATAATCTTGTAAAGAATTAATTTGATTCAGAAATCAAAATTTTTAGATCGGATTCAGGAGGAGAGTTTATGTCAAAGGATTTTGAAAACTACCTCAATAAGTTTGGGATTATACATCAAACTTCTTGTTCTAAGACTCCTCAACAAAATGGTGTTTTCGAACGAAAGCATAGACATATATTGGAAACCACAAGAACTTTGCTTTTGTCAAGTAGTATTCCCAAAAATTTTTTGGCAAAAGCTATTATGACTGCAGTCTATTTAATTAATCGGATGCCCTCTTCGGTTTTACAAAATATGTCTCCTATAGAAAAACTTTTTAAAGTTTCCCCTAACTATTTAAGATTGCGGGTTTTTGGATGTAAATGCTTTGTTTATACTGACAAAGATGATAAATTATCATCTCGGGCCATCGAATGTGTTTTTCTAGGATATGGAATAACCAAAAAAGGATATAGGTGTTATGATTGTAAAAATGATAAGCTTTATGTATCTCGAGATGTTAGATTTTTTGAAAATGAATATGTTTTTAAAAGCATGGATGATGATAGCTCTATTAATGACTCCTACTCCTTCTTGAATGATATTTTAGGTGAAGAGGTAATTCATGAAGAAAATGAGCCTGATGAACCTATGAATACCAGACATTCTATTACACCCTTTGATCAACATTACAATAGGAGATCTATGCCTATTCCTATAAGGTCAAATCATGATTCTAGACCTCCTTAAATATTTGTCTCATATGATAGTTTTTCACCAAGATATAGAGCTTTGTGGGTTTATAAAATCAAGACTCTTTCGATGGTTCTATTGAGCAAGTACAAAGCCTCGTCTAGTGGCAAAAGGGTTCACTCAAGAGTATGGTATTGATTATGAAGAAACTTTTGCCCTTTGTTGCACGCATCACCTCTGTTCGAACTCTTCTTGCCACGTTAAAGAACTCAACAATGGCCACTTACACAAATGGATGTTAAAAATGTTTTCCTTAATGGTGAGTTAGAAGAAGAGGTTTATATGCATCCTCCTCCTGGGATACACTTGTCCGACCAACAAGGTTTGTCGTCTTCGTAAGGCTCCTTATGGTCTCAAACAAGCACCTCGGGCCTGGTTTGCTAAACTTATCACTATCGGTTGGGGTTCTCTTCCTGCTCATGATTCTCGCTTCTTTTTACTCAAAAATAGAAAATGGTACTATTGTCTTGCTTCTTTATGTCGATGATATGATTATTACCGGCAAATGATTCTACCGCACATTACCGAGCTCAAACAGGTTCTTATGTCAACATTTTGAGCATGAAAGATCTTGGACCTTTAAGTTACTTTCTAGGGCTTGAAGTTCTATCTTCCAAGCGATGACTTATTTCTCTCACGAAGCTAAGTATGCTTCGATCTTGTCTCTCGAGAGCCTCTACCGATTGCAAAATCGAACACACTCCCTCTTGAACCCAACGTTCGGTTTACTCCTCGGGATGGTACTTTGTTGGATGATGCCACTCTCATCGTCGGCTAGTAGGTAGACACAGTCTATCTTGCTCATAGTTACTCAACTTAGGATATCTCCTATGTTGTTCATCCGGTTAGCCGGGTTCACGGGCTGCCCTCATACCACCCATTATGCTGCTGTCCTCCGCATTATTCGGTATATTCAAGGGTACCTTGTTTTATGGTCTTCATTATTCCGTTGTCATCCCTTTGACCCTCTTGAGCCTACTACGACAGCCGATTGGGCCTATGATCCTAGTGACCGTCGCTCCACCACCGGATTTTGCATTTTTCTTGGAGATTCTCTTATTTCTTGGCGGAGTAAGAAACAAACTAAACGACGACTCAGCCCAAAGACCGGCCTTTGAAGTAGATCATCGTGTCCTTTACACGATACTACTCGAAATATTGTGGCTTCCTCTTGGCTTCTTCGGTTAAGAGATACCTCATTTTCCTTCATGACGAGTCTTCATTGTGACAACCATTAGTGCCATCCAAATTGCACACAATGATGTTTTCCATGAGCGCACCAAGTTCAAGTCATGGAGCTATCAGTTTGAGGGGGGTTGTTAGGAAAATGGGTTTGGGCCCCTTTGGCCCTGGCCGGGTAGGCCCTGGCCCACTGGGCCATCAGGGCCTCCCCAACGGCTAGTATTATAGCCGTTGGGGGCTGGATGCAGCTAGCCCCCCTCTCTTCCCTCTCCCTTCTCCCTTTACTCCCTCACTCTCTCTCACTCTCTTTCACTCATTCTTTCTCTATAAATACACTTGTAATCTCTTGTAAATTTAAGCCTTTGATGGCTAATGAATAATGATTATTTATTCAAGCTTTTGCTTTGTTTATTCTCTTCTTCGCATGCACTTGTTGCTCTCGGCTATTCCCTTTTCTAAGAGCTTGTGATTGTTACTTTGTGGTATTGTCCACTTGTTGATCTTCCGCAACTATATTGAAGCATAAACTTCATTACAGAGTTGTCTCCCAAATTTTCTGTTACAACATTTACATTCCTTCTTCCCCTTTTCATGTTATAAGAGAAAGAGATAATCACTGAAGGCATATGTTATCTTTTAAAGTATATTTTACCCATCAACCACCTCCTGTTTTGACCTTTTGTTTGGGTACTGCAAATTTTATTAGAAAAAAAGACTCAAATAAGGTCATATTGGCGCGACTCACTAAAATAAGTCACCAAAGGAAGCTTTGCTGATCCCTGAATATCAGTTTGCCACCAATGCAGAGGCATCATAATAAATGAGCATGTAGGAAACATAACGAATTAGATTAATCATATTATAGATGGTATGATTGGTTCTGAGTCTAGCTCATGTTAAACACCAGGATGGAAAAAAGTACAACAGATTCTATGGAGTACACAATACTGAAGAATTAAATCACATCAAAGAAAAAGAGATCGAAAGAAGTTTCTGATGGCAAAAAGAATGGCTTATGTACCTTTAATATTGTCAATATATATCGCATCCCATATCCTCCGAGCAGATGGTCCAGAATAGCCAGTGTAGCGCTCAGGATTTAGTTGTAGGTTGACATATGTCATTTCAGCTGCAGAAGTAAAGGAAAAAAAAACATCAATCTTTTGAGCAAGATATGCTAACAAATCTATATCCACCAATAAGAAATTAAGCAGACACTTGCCATTGTCAGTTTCATCATCATATGTCCAGGGATTGTCAATTTCTATCCATCCTCTGAATGCTTGACTATCAAGTGTTCGGTCGACCATTGCTTTTGGATTTCCTTCTTGGCACATCAAATCCTCACTAGAAAGCTTTTGACTGGTCACTTTAAACATTTCAGGGAACTCGGTATCTGGACATTCACAGACACTGCAATCTCGAAGGTGGCACATTCCATCATCAGGCCAGTAAGGACAGTCGCACCACAGCTTGACCTATTACAATAAGATGTTAAAGAAGGTATTGGAATTTGGAATGAATTTTTGTCAACCTAGTCAACATGGAAGTGATGACAAATGTAAATCACAACAAAAATCCCTAAGTCACTGACAGCATTCCCTATAAGTTTCATCCTATTATTTCCAACCTGTAGCCTATGATATGTATATTTACATAAAAGCAGGAAATCTTTGTTACAGGAAAAATGGAGCCACTAGGTGATTGCTGACAATGGCCATTCCAAAATCAGCAAGTAAACACACTAGCATAGTTATAGTATCCATTAGGCAAAACATTGGCCATTCAGCAGTATCATTTCTTTTTTCCTTTTATAGTGAGGATCCTTTGTATCCACTAATGCCAGAGATAAACTATGCGTCAAGCAGACGGTTTTCATACCACTGTAAAAGTGCCTATTTCCATGACGGTAACTGGTATAAACAAGTCCAATTTTTCAAGATTGCGATAATTAAGGACCTATTGAATGGCACTAAAACTTCCATGGCATTGAAAAAATGTATTGACACTTTAAGATGGAGATTATTAAGGGTAATGTTCCAGATTACATATATCAGCACTTAAAACGAGCTGATATTCTCACTAGGATAGTAACAACTCGACATTTCAAGAGTTTACAGGCAAAACTAGTCTCATAACTGTCATGCATACGAAGCAAGTATTTTCGTCGTTAAACATGAGAGATCAAACCTTGAAATAGCGGAAGAACGGAGTCTTCACAAGCTCTTGGAGGATTGGATGCAACACCTCAGAATTAAGTGTGTCGACTGTTTCATAGTTGCAACAGCAATCCTCTATCATCCCAGTATACTTGCGAGCATTCTGCAACACAAAAGACAAAAATGATCGTTCCCTTCACATGCCATATTTCACTCAATTATACATCACTTTCTACGAAAGACTCAAAGACTCAACACAACTAGAAAAGAAGGTAAATCTTGATCGAGAATTTCACATAATCACATAGGAAGTCCAAGTTGCAAAACTTAGTAGCACATTTCTTACCAGAACCAAACCAAAATCAATTCAAATTGAACACTCTCACTATTGTATCAGAATCAATTAACCAAAATCAAGAATTCACGTAGCAAAAACACCGCGAAGAACAAGAAGATCAAACAATATATAGAACGAAACAGGAAATACCTGGCACCCACAATTCTCGTTTGAGCGACCGAAAAGTGAGATCTTTGGAGTGTTTCTGGACGCGAAGGCAATGGCAAGGAACACGGCGATCAAAGCCCCGGAGGCCCAGACCAATTTCTTCCAGCTTCTCCTCTCTCGTTTCTCTCCTTCCCCCATTCTCGCTTAAACTAGCAAAGGACAATAAACACTAAGAAATCTTCTTAAAAAGATCTTAGAAATCGTAATTTGATACTGAAGATGGATCACCATTTATAGCGGGAAAGCGAAGGTACTCGAAACCGGGTGCAGAAGAGGGAACAGCGGTTTTGACAAGTCATATATGCGGTTTAAGGGGTTTGACGACGACCGGTTTATGGTTTTCCTCTCTCTCCCCATCTCTTAAAGAAGAAGAAAAGGGGTCGTCCTTTCTTTTTTCTTTGCTTCTCCTTCAGGAGGCGGTTGGTCAACGACGGGGAGGGTTCACCTTGAGAGAAATTTGGAAGGGTTTGAGATTTGACGATTGTGCCCTTGACGGAGCCCAGCGGCTGGCCATTAGGGAGGAAACGGGTCGGACATAGATTTGATCCAAGGATTTACTGAATCCGACTTGATTGAACGTTACGGCTTCTAGTAGACATGGCCGGTTTAGGTTAGCCTGAAACAGTAACCGAACCGGCTCAGAGACGGTTTCCGTTTGAGTCCAAAACTATCGAGAACTGGTAAAATTATTTAAAAAATTTAAAATTAAAGAGAAAAGTTTAAAAAGATACCGGAACTAGTAGTTTAGAGCCGTCCGTGTCTAGTTTCGAGTAAGAGATCTCAAATGAAAGTTCAAAATCAAAGTTAAGTTTCCCAGGAACCTTGTATAAACACACCTATCAAAACCGGAACCGGATTGGAACTGAAGCAGCCAGTTCCATATTTTTTTATTAAAATTTTAATTTCAAACTTTTATTGATTTTGGCCACTTTAAGCAGACAATGCTACCCGATTGAGCATCTAAACCATGTTTTGTGTTTGACTTATGGGACCTGAGTATCTTATTTTCGTACCTGATTCACTTCAGATTGGACTCTGGTATCAATAACTGGAATTCAGGTCGGATCCAGTGTGATCTGATTCAATTCCAATTCCAATTCAACTCTAACCTTTCCAAAAGTGCACCATACACACACACACACACACATAGAGAGAGAGAGAGAGAGAGAGAGAGAGAGAGAGCAACTCTTATTTAGTGTCGTGTCATTTTGTGATAAAGCGAGTCAAGTTGAAGTCCTGTATCGATCTCATGTAGTTCAATGTCTTCATGTCAAACTTGAGTGGCAGATTAAATGAAGCTGGAATGGAACCAAAAGAGTCAGGATATGATTACAAAACCATAAACTCAAAGGCCATAATTATAATTAATTGATGGTTAACCAAGTAGGTTTAGACAACTCTTTTGACTTGAGCACAAAAACCAGTGGGCGTAGCACCTAGTCTATATTTTCTTCAATTATTTAATATTTTTTAGTACATTTCATTGTTATTTTTAAAATCCTTATAATAGAAAATTGCCGAAGAACAGTGTGTCTAAATTTATGCTTGGGAGCGAATCTTTTATTTTATTGACATGGGAACTTGGGGTCAGCTTGCTTCAACGTCATTGCATTAACCTTGGAAATAGGGATGACAACATAACAGGTTTAGGTTTGGGTTTTCTCTTTCCTGATAATATAGGGCGGGTACGGGATAAAAACATATATATATATATATATATATATATATATATATATATATATATGAAACCATATTTTGCCGTTTCTAATATGCCTATTAATTATTTTTTGATGGCATGAGTGTAATTTAAAAGTTTTTAAAGAAGATGGAAGATAATGTTATTACACTCATGGTTTTGAAAAACAACGGTGATGTATTACACTTCACATAAGATAGAGTGGACCGGTATATATATATGAAAACCATATTCTCCCGTTTATGTTATGCCTATTAATTATTTTTTGATGGCATGAGTGTAATTTAATTTATTTAAAGAAGATGAAAGATAATATTATTACACTCGTGGTTTTGAAAAACAACGGTGAGGTATTACACTTCACATAAGATAGACTAAGCCGGACTTGGTTTGGCTCTTGGAGAGTTTTGGAACCAATCTAATCAGATCCGGCATAATTGGCTCCGAGGAACGAATTTTTGATACTGAATCCAGCTAAAGTAATTCATCAGGTTGTGTTCTCATATGCGTATGTCCTCTTGCATGGTCGACTACAATGAATTGGAGTGTCAATACTTCTCTTCATTCATATTCTCAAAAACTAAACATATAGACTGTATGGTAAAATCCATCAAAAAGCATAAACACACACTATATAATGTACATACTTATATACATATACACATTCATATATATATATATATGTATATGGTTTTTGAGCATGGAAACATTTTTCTTTATATCCTTTTAAACTATTTATCAGAAAATAAGCAAACAGTCTATTTCAAGGTTTTTGAGCATGGAGATCCCGCTTATATGGTTACTGTGTGTGTGAGAGAGAGAGGTGACTTGCAAGAAATAGGTTGAAAGTTTGAGTTTCATTTCTTTCAGAGTTCAAATAATGAGAATCTTATTCTAACGTGCGATATTAACCTGAAGTTCGCAGTTGTAGTGTTCAGATTATGCTAATTTAAATGCAATACAAGTTTGAGAATTTCATTGATATCCTTTATATTTTGGTGATATTCCTAAGCCCTTGTTAATGTTTAATGATATCATTTGTTACATATACTTGAAAGTTATGCACAATCCTAAATATAAGTGAAGAAGTCATGTATCTTGTTAATGCATATCAAGTATTTTACTTTAGATGTTAATCAGATTGTAAAAGTAAAAAAAAAGAAAGAAAGACAATTTTCAAACCCATATACGTTCATTGCATACACATCTGCATCAACTTTAATGCAATTTACTATAATATTAAATTTATATTTCAAATTCGTAGCAACTTAGAATAAATCATATTTAATACGGAATTAACATTAATACACATATTATTAAATAACTAGCAAGAAGCCTTGCATATAACATACTAAGGCTTTTAATAAAAAAAATATGTGGTAAAATCATAATTAAGGCCCTTTGGGATTAGTATATAATAATCACAAAATAAAGCATACTGGTATGATAAGCTTTCTTTCACGTAGGAAATCATTGGTTCAAGATCAAGGTTTCACATCTTCACTTCCAATTTTGATGTAATTTTTTAATAAATAATATTTAATTTATTAATAGTATAATTCATTAATAATATTAAGTAAATTACTTAAATAAAAAATAATACTAAATTAATAATATGAATTTAAATAAAGTAGCATTTTAATTAATAATATTACTAAATATACAAAGAATATATATAATCAAAACATTATTATTAAATAAAATTAATTTCATAGTTCATATACAATATTAATTCAAATAATATATTTTTATTAGTTAATGAATATTAATAGTTAAATATTATTATTTAAATTAAAATTTTAATTTAGTATTCAATCTAATAATATAATTAATTTAGTAAATAAGTAATAAACGTAGTTATATATTTTTATTACAAATTAAAAACACTTTACCGATTAGTTAATAAACATTATCTAAAATAATCTTTTCTAATTAATTAATCATAATTTTGAATCAATAAATTCTTTTTGACATGTATGCTAATGTATTTGATGAAGTGCCGCATAAGCAACAAGCAAATGTTCGGAGTAACAACATTGACGATTTTACTCAAAACTAAATGAATACCAAGACCTAAGAGTACTAGATTGATGATTTCTAAACCTGACGGCTTAAACCTTAATGTACTTATAAGAATATATATATATATATATGTATGTATATATATATATATATGTATGTATATATATATATATGTATGTATATATATATATGTATGTATATATATATATATGTATATATATATATATGTATGTATATATATATATGTATATATATATGTATGTATATATATATATGTATGTATATATATGTATGTATATATATATGTATGTATGTATATATATATATATATATGTATGTATATATATATATGTATGTATGTATATATATATATATATATGTATATATATACATGTATGTATATATGTAAAAATTGTATGTCAAAGAACATGAATGGATTACATTCAAAAAGTAAAATATGATATAATCTCTCTCTCTACACACAAACATCCACACACACACACATATAGCAAAAGCCGAAGGATTAACATTAATGTACTGAATTTAAGAAATATTTCCTTCAAATTCAGGTGATGAAGTAGCTGGTTTGCACAGAACTGGATATAGGAAGTGGGTCAATATCAGATTATCCCAGAATTGATTCCACAATCAAACTTGAGATTTTATTCTTTCAGTTGGAATATAGAAGACACTCACAATAGGTTCAACAGCGGACATTCCTTATCACCTTACCAGATTTATGTTCCACTGCGGCTGTACACACACACACACAGAGGATAATCCTTTGTATATTTGTGTATGTATATCAATTGCATTGAACCCATAACACAGGATAATCCTTTGTATATTTGTGTATGTATATCAATTGCATTGAACCCATATCATATAGGGTACATGCACCTATATGTCCGTACCCGCATCATAAGAATACAACACAATACTCTACCATACTAATTTCTTTGTTTAATGAACAAAGAAAACAACAACTCGAAATCAAAACAGTGTCGTATTCAGTGCATGGTACAAAGGCACGAAAATATCATGAAATACACAAAATGGCAAAAGGCATTCAACTTGATCGTGACGATTCAGATACCTATAAATGATATTACACTTTCCATATGATACTTATAACATTGATGTACATGACATGAGCAAAATTAAAAGGAGAAAAGCCCTAGCTGAGCTCATTCGATTCCTTCAGTCCTCACCCTTGTCTAACTTTCCACCCAACATTGGGAGAAGTTAAATGCTTAAGTAATAATACCAAAAACGCAAGCAAATCCTGTCGATGCCGAAAATCGAGGGGACGTGGTAAGCACCCGATGACAACAACATTCCCTAAATTAGTTTGATTTGAAATAATGAAAACTGCCACCATCTTCCCTTGCAAGATTAGAACATTCCATGATTCTCTCCTTTTCTTCTTTATGCTTTTTGCTTCTTTTCTCCTTTGAAGAATGATGCCTTTTCCTTCCATGGGGCACATATATATACCTCACTTTGCTGCTTCCTCACTTTCAATCTCTTACCAGAGTAAGATTTAGAGTTGAAGGCACAAGGAGCCAGCAGTTTCTTGGCAAGGCGGTCGACACGAAAGAACCTTTTAGTTGAAGGTCAAGAGTTCGGTACTCGGGGGAGTGTATACCTGGTAGGGGTCTGATCAACCGGGCTTGCCAGTTAAAAAAAGGATTTGGGGGTTGACGGAGCATAGAAATTATATTTAACTAATTTGTTTGGATTTGTGAAGAATTCAGCTCGAAGGTAACTGATGTGAGTATGGACTGCATATTTTGAGTTTGAGTTTTGAACAATCTGGCCGTCATCATTCTTGATCTTCTTCTTTCGTTTCTATTTGTCTTCCTTGTCTTTGTTACAGCTATGCAAGAGGCTTCATCAACTATTAACATGCTGAGATGCAGGAAAACTGAGGTTCGGTGCCTCAAATTGCTTTCTAAATCTTTGCTTTCCGAGGATGATAGTTCAGGTCTCTCTCTCTCTCTCTCTCTCTCTCTCTCTCTCTCTCTCTCTCTCTCTCTCTCTCTCTCTCTCTCTCTCTCTCTCTCTCTCTGTGTGTGTGTGTGTGTGCATGCACGCACACGTGCTCAGGTGTTGATTGATGTTGACACAGGTTCTATATATAAGTCCATTCAGACCAGCATTGGTTGCGTGAAAACATGCTCCATACATACATAATAATAATACATACACACACACACACTATATATATATATATATATATATATATAAAAGAGAGAGAGGAGAGTCTTAACTGCATAATGTCTTTTGTGCATAATTTTATGCAAACATCTCTATTTGATCTTTAAGATTAATGATTGAGAGTTGAATTAAAAGTATCATTATACTTTAAGTACTTTGTATTTTAATATATCACCTGTATATAGTGTATTAAATATAAAATAATTTAAATATCTATAGTTGATCTCGAAGATTGAATAATATAAATGTTTGTGCAAGATTATGCACCAAAAAACTATGTAGGTAAGATTCTCTCCCTATATATATATATATATATATATATATATATATATATATATATATATATATATATATATATGTGTGTGTGTGTATGCCCTTATGGGTAAATGAGTTTGGAACCAAGCTGGTCTTTTTTACAATCTATAGTACAAAAAGAATGACGTAAAGATGTATTTTGCAGAGAACTTGTTGAGCGATGATGAAGAAATGGGAATGGAATTTGGGTGTGTTGCTTTGAAGGGGAGGAGGCCAGAAATGGAGGACACTGTCGTCACTGTGCCCAACTTTATGCCAGGAGCACATTTCTTTGGTGTCTATGATGGCCATGGTGGTGCACAGGTGTGTACGTTATTTACTTACCACAATAAAATATTTGTGATTCATAATAAATCTGAAACTGGATTCATAATATCATGTGTTGACGATATAATTCAAGCCCAATTGGATCTTTAATTTCTAGAGATAATTTGAAAAGTGAGCCGAGTAATATATGATATTTTTTCAAAAAGTATTGAAGCTTCAAATGTACACAAGAATAATTTTCGAAGCAGCTGTCCCAAAACTTTTGATATTTTTGTTAGTCAGTCTACCTTTTTTCCTTTTTCCCTTTTCCTTGTTTTAAAACTCTCCCAACACACACATACAAATAAATATATATAGAGAGGGAGTCAAATGTATTTTTGTTCGGTGCATAATCTTACACAAACATGTCTACCATCAATCTAAAAAGAAGATTTAAATTGAATGTACCGTTATTCCTATGTACTTGAATTTAAATGTGAAGTGATTCTAAACTCGTCGATTTCAAAGATCAAAGAGTACATATGCTTGTACAAGATTATGCACCAAACACTATTATGCAATTAAAACATCGTATATATATATATATATTAGTGATATGATTTGTCTACTATTGATACTAACCATTCTCTACTCATTCTTGATTATTATTTTTCAAAAGCATAAGTATAATAACATTATCCTTTATTTTTTTTTTAAAATTTTTTAAATTACACTCATGCCACCAAATGCAAGTTATATATATGGAGAGAGAGAGAGACTTGATCCAACTCATGGTATCACTCATGTTCAATCTTTATTTTTTTGGCATGAGTGTAATAAGATTGTACTTTATCGTTTTTTAAATACCCTTACAACCTTCAAAATTATACTAATATAATTGAAAAATAATTGTTAGATATGAGTGAGGATGATGTGGTTTTCCTATATATATTTATATATATACCTATATATATTTATATATATAGTAAGAGAATGGCTAACACAATACTCGGATCTGGAAATATACATTCTTGTACCATTCATGTTGAACTAGTGGTATCTGACCACTTTGCGTATCGCAATGCCATTTGTGAACCAATTCGTCTTGCTAGGTTTCCAACTATTGCCGGGACCGGTTGCATCTCGCAATGCTAGAGGAATTGGAGAAGACGATGGGTCTTGATCCAAGGTCACCGAGATCCATGGATCCAAATTCCAATTTGGGGTCAGTCGAGGCGTGGAAGGAAGCATCAACCAACTGCTTCACCAAAATTGACAAGGAGATAGGACGCCTTGGGGGAATTGAGATGGAGACTATAGGATCAACGGCTGTGATTGGCATAGTCTCATCATCACATATAGTTGTTGCAAACTGTGGTGACTCTAGGGCAGTGCTTTGCAGAGGAAGGAAACCCATCCCACTTTCTGTCGACCACAAAGTAAGCATTTGATAAACATCTCTCTCTTTCTTTCACACACACATATATAGAGAGAAATTGGTATGTGCATACACCTATTATTCATGTTCAACACTTAAAAGATCTTTCATCATTAGATCGGCGTGTGGATACTGTATTAAAATCCATTGGTATACATATAAAATAGTCCATACACACACCCATCCATGCTTAAATATGCAACAATCGAGATTTAAATTTAAAAATATTTAATGTATCATATACATTAAATGCAAAGTATGAATAGTTTAATGGTGCACTTCACTTTTTAAATTCAAAACATTTTCATCCCGATCAATTAGTAAAGATCTTTCAGCGGGTTTGAGTATGAATAAATGTGCACATATACCAATTTCTCTCTCTATATACATATGTATGTGTGTGCATGCATGTGTATCTTAACACAAGAAATGGTTGGTGAAATTAAGGATATTCTTCTTCTAACACAGTTAGTATTGATTAACAGCCTGATAGAGAAGATGAGATGACAAGGATAGAGGCAGCAGGAGGAAAGGTCATACGTTGGGATGGAGTTCGAGTCTTTGGAGTGCTTTCTATGTCAAGGGCCATTGGTACATATGACTGGCTTTACCATTCAAATTTCACTTCCTTTTTAATTACCTTTCTTTCTATGCATTGCGAGTAAGTCTCATGTACTCTGGTACTGAATTAATTGAAATAACATATCTTCGTCGTCGTCCTCCTCTCTCTCTCTCTACATATATATACTATCTACCCTTATCTATAAATAAATTAACGAGAGTTTATTAACCCAATTCCCACAGCTTCAAGAATAGTTAAATTTGATTGATGGATCCAACTTGAGAGCTTCTTACTCTCGAGTGCTACCATAATGTCCATCAGTAATTTTCATCACAATTTGATGCAATATATAGTGGATATGCTAGTACAAACTCTCCTGAACAAACGACAACTGAGGGATAGATTACCTTTGAGAATTATCTTTTCAACGGCCAGCTAAAGAATGATTTACATCACAAAAAAGCAGTTGTTCTTTGGTTGAAGGGAAATATCTGTTGTTTCAGCAATGCTGCTATGATATCATGTACTTTGATCTCTTAATGCAATTCCTTGTGCTCATGTGGCCTGAATACATCTTACAGGCGATGCATATCTGAAGCCATGGATCATTCCGGTGCCGGAAGTTACACTTACCGAACGAACCTATGAAGATGAGTGCCTCATCATTGCAAGCGATGGTCTGTGGGATGTAGTTAACAATGATGAGGCTTGTGAAGTGGCTCGCCGATGTCTCCGGCGATGCCGATCTAAACATGTTAATAGAGGAAGAGGCCCAGGCAAGACGCCGGCGGCGAATGTGGCGGCAGAGTACCTGTCTAGGCTCGCTCTGCACAGAGGCAGCAAGGATAACATCAGTGTCATAGTTGTGGACCTGAATCATAGTCCAAGAAATGAACACAAACTGTAAATACTAATAATTAGTGATCAAAGAGTTGATCACATGTTATTCGAAAAGGAAAAAGGAAGATCAGTGATCAAGCAAGAAACTGAGATTAACGTCTCATATATCAATAAAACTTCTTGGTAGCCTCAACCAAAGCCTTTTTCGTACTAAGAAGTGATGGCAATCAACCCGAACTGATGAAAGAACAATGGGTTGACATATTTTTTATGTGAACATGAGCTTGAACACGAAATTGCTGGCAATCACAACCATGGCATAGAAACCCTAGGTGTATATGACAAAAACAAAAGTGTTTTCATGTTCCCCCAAAGTGACACAAAAGATCAGGTTGAATCTTGTTGACTAACATCGACATAAAATGACATTACATGCACATTACCCAGAATACGGCATTGCAGCACCTACTATCGACACGAAGAAGACCAAAAAATATCGTGCAGAGTTGAACAGCGAAGTGTGACTGAGGTGTTGGTATTCGAGGTGAGTTGCAAACCGTCGCGCAGAAATTAAGCCCCTCTGGCCGGAGGATCCATGGCTCATGGTCCTCTCAGAGAAAAGTGGCCTAATTCAACGTGCGTGCGCGCGCGCGCACACACACATTTAATTAGTTTTAAAATAAATCAGCTCATATGAAGTATGTTCTTCCTCGCAAAATCTAACTTATGTAATTATTTTAGTTTTTCATTATGTTTTAAAACCAATTACTAAAACTAAACTGGAATCGGAACTAAACCCGGCCAAAGCTGGAACCTAACCCGCTACCAACCAGAACAAGAAGCTGACCTGGGAAAACATTGAAACTGAGCCTGACCAAATACTGGAAACCGCAAAACCGAAACAGAACCCAAACCAAATGGGTCCGGGTTTATATACCCAGAACTCGCCATGTCTAACCGGATCCCTACTCTTGTAGCACCTGGGTCCAACTCCCTAAGGAGATGTTTGATGACGAAGCCCGATACTACAGAACTGGAACTATGGTATCAGTCTCTCCATAATCAAATAGAGACCTTGAGGATAAGTAAAGAATAGGGTTATACGATTTCTCTTTTTACTCGATTATGAGACCAATCAACGGCCCCTATAAGGGTGGACCACTCTAATTGAAATTTCAGTTCCAGCCTCACAATCAAACAACCCCTAATGGGGGCTACAGTCTCCCAAGTGGACAATATGGGTCTCTCCTTTCTTACATCCACACGCACATATAATGTTACGAAGGCGAAACTAAACCCGGTGACTTATTTATTTTTAGGTCGCAGACCCATAATGGCATAGTTTTCTTTAGAGACCCTGGGGCCGAGGGCCTTTCCGGAGCTCGTTTGCAGTGCTGTGGCACGCAGAACCGAACCACATAAAGTGTCACCACCTGCATATTATGGTGTCGTCTTCATCATCAGGTTTCTTTAACAAGTGACAAAATTATATGCTATTATCTTATCCCCCTTCAAGAAACCACCAAATGTATTATATAAAGAAGCAGCCTTATTCTGTATAATCATTTAGATTGGATTAAGAGATGGAATCTAACTGTTGATGCTTCATCACATGAGATAATGATACTTACGTGACACCCGTGCCTACCATTAACACAGTATCCCGAGTCCTAAAGATGTTAAAAAGGGAGGAATCAGAGACACCAGAGTCAACCACTCATGCTTAATTTCTAGCGTCATCTATTCCTTGCAAGTATTCGAAATATATTCTCTGCTACATAATGTTGTCAGTAAAGATGTCCGGTTTCAACCCGAACATAACTGGGCAAGGAACCAGTTGAAATTGGAACCATCAAAATCAGGCCTGGAACTGGAGTCAGAACCGGGAACCACCCGGTTCAGTTTCGGTTCCACTTTCTATCAAACTGAAACCGGCCCAAATACTGAACCGTCTGTGTCAAACCATCGGTTCATTGTATTTTTTAAATTTCAATTTTTTTATACTTTTTGTCTGTTTTAGATGGTTTAGGCTTCAAACCAAAACTAGAACCGATCATGTCTAGTTGGCATCGAGACTAAGTGGTCAACTACAGGTCTTTTCGGAGTTGACACGGGTACGTCGACTGAGCCAGGTTATCGATCAAAGACCCGACCTTCATAAGAAGTAGAGGGCATCCATGCGCAATGTCAGGTGTTCATGTAGAAAAAGCCAGGTCATCTTCGAGTTAACCTGTTTCTGACATAAACACGAAATGACACGACCCGAAACACTAGATTGTAGCACCTTATATAAACTATTATGAGTCTGTGGATGCCAAAGAAGTCCCGTTTCGTATCATAGCATCTTTGTAGTGGACGATGTTGAAGTGTGACTTCATCTCTGACACTCCTAAAAAATTGACGTATATAATTTTCCACCTTATAATAAATAATTATCCTCAAGAAATAAATTTCCTTCAAAAAATTTCCACGTCATAAAAGATGCTCTCTACGTCATCAAATTCTCACGAAATTCCCATTCTTTTCAGCAAAAAATCTTACTGGAGCTTTAAAAACTGCATATATGCAAAAGGGTATATTGACAATAATGGAGACACCTTTTAAATTATTTCACAATGTGTGGAAATAAAAGGAGCCACAATTCTGCTTAAAAAAGAAAAGAAAAGGAAAAAAAGATGAAGAACAAATGACATGATCCTAACGACAAGAAAAGTCAACAAGAATCCTCTTTATACACTCCGCCCCGCCTTACAGGTCTTGAGGGATCAAACTCGCACCTGCCCCTTACCCTTTTGTTACAATCTGGTCATGCCCCACCCCATTTCAGCTTACAAAAATATTTTTTAAGAAAAAATATTTAATATTATGTATTCTATATAAAATACAAAGTCTTTTTATGGTATTTTATATTATTAAATTAAATTTTATATATAGTTATATTTATATAAAATATATATATAAGCATGTAAAATAATTCTATATATATATATATATATATATATATATATATATATATATATATATATATATATACATATATATATCAGGAGGGGACATGGGTTTACCTTAAACCCTTTCCTGTCCTACCCCACTTGTGGGTCTTTTCTACCTTGTCCCATATATATATATATATATATATATATATATATATATATATATATATATATATATATATCAGGAGGGGACGGGTTTACCTTAAACCCTTTCCTGTCCTACCCCACTTGTGGGTCTTTTCTACCTTGTCCCATATATATATATATATATATATATATATATATATATATATATATATATATATATATATATATATATATATGTATATATATATATATATATATATATATGTATATATATATATATGTATATATATATATATATGTATATATATATCAGGAAGGGACGGGTTTACCTTAAACCCTTTCCTGTCCTACCCCACTTGTGGGTCTTTTCTACCTTGTCCCATTCTATTCTCCTCCTTGGGGGGTGGGCGTGGGTAGGAATTGCTATCCCTAAACGTTTACCTGCAGAAGTTCGTGATCGTGTTATGCTCTTGTCTAATCGTGTGCACCCAAAGTAACGAAAAAAAAGTCGGGTCATGTTTAGGTTAAACGGAACATGACACTGAACCTACCCGAGTGTCAACTTTGAAGGCCTCCAAATGTTTGACATTGAATGAGAAAAGGTTACATGTCAATGTTCAACTCTTTCATGCTGAATGCCTACATTGGGTTCTTCATTTTTCATGTCAATCGTGTCAGGTTCGGGGCAAGAAATAGATCAGGTCATGCTTGTTACTTCGACTAACCCGGAAACTATTTCTGCTCATATTTTGGTTGACATCAGTCTTTCTCACTGAATGTCGACACCCGCCGAGTTTAAGTCTACCATCAACATTCAGATTTCATGTCGTACATGAGGTAGATCGGTCATGCTTGTGATGGGCTGATTGACACGAAAACTATTTGAGGTGATGTTCGGGTTGACTTTTTTTTATCTTAGGAACACGACCTGAAAAACTATACTGCCACCCTTATATCAAGGTGCTTAATTGAGAATATTCTTCTAAGGTATCTCAAGAGAATACGGATGTAAACAGGTCCATCTCGGGTCAGGTCCCATCTTTATTGGGTTATACTTAACGACAACCTGGCATAATCAGTTTCGAATTAGGGTGCAAGTTATGAGAGTCAATCCAATAAAGAAATGACTAATTACTGTGGTTGCACGAGTGAGCTACTCGAGAACGACTTGGGTATGACTAGAGCTCATTCATTTGATAAGTGAGTGAAGCTTAAACACATCGTGTCAAGCTTGATTAGAGCTTCAAGACAGATTACTTAAGATGCTTATGCTTAGTTGGCTTAAGTTAAAAGCCAAGCCAAGTTTACTAAAGCTAGCACTTGAAGCTTGGCTCAATGTACAGCTCTGCTAATAGGGTTTCTTTCTTGTATGCAAGTACCAAGGTCTGATTCAGATTGTCGCGAGATTTAGATTCATATCCAAATATGCAAATTATAACATACAAATTTCGTTTTTAAGTAGATCATTCTACCCGATTCAATTAAATGAGTTCGGTTCAGTCAGATATTGGACCCGAACTCCGCACGTTGACATCCCTATAGAGTCACTTATACAAAGTTCATGATTTTTTCGCACCCCATGGTCTTAGCTCAACAGGCAGGGCTGTCTGATGCCTTTGCTGTGTAGTTGTGGAGTTCGATTCCCGGAGATGCATGTATGTGTATGCATGCGTGTGTTACGCTTCGGCCTCTCTGCTTACTCACTTTCATGATTTTTCTTAAAAACATGATAGAACGTGTCATAGGATTTTTCTCGTCTACACGAAATGATATATAACTTAGTGTTTGTGTCAAAGATGTGTAAAATGGATGACATGATTTTATTTTTTGATACATAACTTCGGGTGGATAGATTCATAGGTTTTTCAGGTCATATTCATGTCTAGATTTCCTTTGTATTTTATGTTGCCAGCCCTACTTAAAATAAGGAAGAAATAAGGAAGATGATGAACCCATCGGACCGTCTTTCTCAATCATTTGCAAGAGGTCTCACAGTTTATGATAAATATTTTTGTCTTGTTCTTTGAATGCATCTCCAGGAAAGACCGTTGCTAGCACCAGATTAATAACACCCCCTTATATCAACTTTTAAAATCTTCCTGATTGAGAGCACACCGTTAATTTTGCAAGCAATTATGTATATTTATTAGTTTACATCTAGCATTTAATTTAGATGAATTACCATCTTAGCTGATTTAATATAAAAAGCAATAGCTTTCTATCACATGAAAAAACAAATGGAATGCTTGCATTATAGATGCCGGCAGATAGTAACTAGCAATTCATACATCTGCATGGAAGACTTCATTAACACGTCAGAGGAGTATTTGCTCCAGAAGAGGTTACAAACAGCTCCAAGTAAATTACAGACTTTCAAACTTGCAATGCCACAGATGGTGCCTCCAATACAGAATCAGTGCCGAATGATCTGCCATGGCTTCCTCGTCCCTTTCACGTGGCCGCCATTCCAAAAAATTTAATTAACCAAAACTATAATACACCGAGTGAGAAACTCCCTCTCTCTCTCGTGATGAGCACTAGAATTTTACAAGATTAGAATGGGGAAAGCTCCAACCATGTCAATAAAATAGCTGCTAGTGTGATCTCGCCTTCTTCCTAGCATCAGATTTGTCATGGACCATAATGACCACATCATCATTGTCATCAGCACCTTGACCAAGCTGCCCACACTCCCCGTCCATATCTAAAACTGACTGAGATTTAGAAGCTGGTTTGGTTGAATCTGCACCGTGCGCGTTTAATAATTCGCCCATCTTTCTCTTATGTCCACTGTAAACCTTTGGTTCTGCCGGGAGTATTTCAACTTTTTCAGTGACATTCCCGGCAACCTCAGTTCGCCGTTCTGGATTAATTGATGTGGATTCACCATTTTTGGCGAGACTCGTTTGCTGCTCTGCTGGTGGTAGCAACCATCTGGAGAGAACCATCCTGTCAGGCTCTTTCTCATCAAATTCTTCCCTGCAAATGAACCACAAACTGGACGGTAAATAAAACTCGCCATTCGCAAAAATAAGTGGTACATAGAGTGCCTTGTGGTGACCTGTCTCCACATGGCCAACAACTCAACAGTGTATGAAAATGTATAACATTTCCTAGGTTTATGTGTGTCTCGGAATTGTTTCCTCTCACTTTTCCTTGGATGACAGGCAGGAAATATTCATATTACTGTAAACAAGAAAAGCGTTTTTCACAAAATCAAAGAAAAATCAAACAAGAAAAGAGGTCTACCACTTGCTTATATGTTGGTACAACAACTAAGCCTTTCCCATACTACATGAGGTCGGCTACATGGATTCTTTGTTTTCATGAAGCCCTATCATAATTTCTAGAATGCATGGTAGATAAGTTCGCCAAAGTTTTACGTTGGCTGTCAGAAGCCTAACGCAACCCTACTCCTTTATTCGGGCTTGGGACCGGCCATGCGAGGGTGATCCCTTACATGATCAGAAAGCACGTGCTTGCACAGACTTGGCAAAATGCAAAATAGTAAATAATTAAGGTTTCTAAAACATTATAGCAGTACGACAGTGGATGCAGAATCATATTACACATTTCTGGGAAATACCCGTCCCCTCAAAAGAAAGACAATTCTTTGGAGTTTGCAGCTCAAATTTAAGAAACCATGTTACTTCTTGAACAGCATGTCCCAATACCAGTCCATCAAAATGGGAATAATTGTGAACACAATATCTTTTTCCCATAGAAGGTTGTCAATACTACCAGGAAAAGATATAAGATACTGTCTCAGAAAAGAATTCCATACATGTACTCAGTGCCAACATCTTTACATGAATCAGATTCAAACCAAGTCACATTACGAAGGGAGTTAAGGAGTCAAACTTATCACAAGGATCAAGAAACAAAGAAACCTGTGCTTGATATTGATGTTGCATGACAGCTCTTGTTGAAAATCCTCAACTTTCAGCACTGTCCCATTAGTAACTGGAGTTGGAAGCTCAAATAAAAACTGAAAGAAGTACAAAACGTCAGAAGAAACCCTTCTAAACACAGAACAGAGTGTGAAAGCATATTGTGAACCTTTTCAAGGTTTGCAGCATAATTGGTAGCTTCATCTTCATCAAGATCATCACCGACTTCATAAATAAGAGACGAGCCTAGCATGACCATTGGCGAATTCATCCCAAGCTTACTTTTCACAATTTTCTCCACAACATCCTTAAGCTTCGTAGTAAAAGTATTGACCTCAAGACATGAAGGAGCCTATTTCCAATCACATTGTGAGAAATGTTAGCCTTTATCATGTAAACTAGGGTAACTAGAGAGCATCAAAACTTAGTTGAGTAGTTACCTGGGAACAGGTGTAGCAAGATTTGTTTGGCTCAAATGGCTCTACTGGCATCAGAAGCATCTTTCTTGATGGGTGTTCCAAGCAATAGGTCATTCTGCAGATAAGGCATGAGCAACATATATAAGTTGATGGTTATATAGAATATAAGAACACAGATAAAGGAATGCATGTGACTGCAGATCTCTTTATTCTTTCAAATCCATGTTTTGTTATGAAGGTAATGGAAAGCAAAAGTTGGATGGTGCAGGAAGTTTGTAAAGCATAATGATCATAAAAAAGAAACGGTGCATGCCTGTAGTTGTCAGCATCATTTTGGAGTACTTTGATTGCTTCAATAACAATCAATCCAGCGATAATTGCATTCGTGGTGGCAATTGCATGCACGATATTCCCAGCAATGCCCTTTGCCTCAAAAAGGCTGTGCATTGGGATACCAAAAGAGCAAGCTCTGATGTTTGCTGCAGCAGTAACAAATTCTACAGCTAATTGGTCATCCTTGTCAAAAGTGAGACCCCCAATCTCCTGAAATTGATGAAAAGAGGCCGTAGCTAGAGTCAAAGACAAAGCAACTGGTAGTGAAACAACTAGAAAGGTAAGAACTTGAGTAGCGAGGGACCAAAATCATATAGCAAGACCTTGTTTCTTTCCTCAATGAACAGTTTCACAGCCTCTAAGAAGATTTTAGTATTTTCTTCTAGATTCCAAACATCTTGTGGGTTTTTCAGCTCCAAAGAAGACGTTGCAGATAGAGCCATAGAATCAGCAGTTTTGGCCACGTCACCATTCTGCTTGGTTTGCTGATGTGACAGGACATCCCTAAGATACATTGGGATAGGCTTTTTCCTGTTTTTCCATGTGTCTTCATTAGTAAGAGACAGATCAATGTTATAGCCGAAGACATGATCATATATTCTTCTACCATATTGGAGAGAATCTTCCTCTGCATTACGTTCAAAAACATCTTCAACATTCTTCAATGGGTTTGTAGCATCACTTGAGTGCACATGCAGATCATTCCCTTGGTTCTTATCACCAAAAAGCTTTGCAAACAGAAGATCTTTTGCCCACACAATACAGTGCACAAACTGCAAAATGCAGCATCACTTAGACAATGAAAATATATTGACATGAGGAGGAACATATTTACTAGTTATATCATCTGCAATTGCTTGAATCTCGAGACGCTCCTCGAACCCTCTTTGTCGAACAAAGAAAGAGGTGCGATCAAGATATTATCTTGTGACAATTAGAGTGCTGATATGTCTTGTCTCCGGGGATACTAGATGAAATAGGGCAAGAGGATAAAGAAAAAAAAAAAAAAACACAAAAAAACCTCTTTCCTTTTGTTTTTCTGTATCATTTGGTACTGAGAGATCCGATAGTGGAACAGAAAAATAAGTTTTGTCTAATGATTTATTATGCTCTTCTCATTTAAACTAAACGATTTCACTATCGGGCTACGCTCCACTGCAAGGGGATGCTTCAAAACAACCCCCCTTTTGATTGCCCTGAACTGTAATGCCTTGGTCTCACTGGGGGTTACTCCATTAACAAAAAAAAAAGGATTTTGAGTCAATCCAAATCACATAGCACTATGACCGAAATGGAGTGACTTTTTCAAGACGCGGGTTGTGGGAGAGCAATATAAGCATTGTGCTGCCAGGCGAAGTGGTGGAGTACTGCACCCTAGATGGCGAGAGTCCAGTAGCCGAAAGCATCACTGGCTTATATGACAAAATAAAAATGCCTTTGATTACTATGGTTAATTACCAAAAGAAAAAGGATCAAACAAAAATATGAACAGGGAAATGAACCATGGATGCGGATATGATGGAACACGTAATGTTTTGTGTTGTTATCGTTACTGTTTAGAAGTTAAAACAATTCACTTAAAAGTTAGAACATGAATAAATTGGATTCAATCAAGGCAAAGAGGACACGTTACAAATTACATTATGCTAAAAAAACTAGTGAAACTTTAGAGGCTTATAAGAAAGCAAAGAAGGAAGCGAAAAAGGCTATCAGTGAAGCAAAAGCTAAAATTTGGGAGGATTTATATAAAAAACTCAACTCAAAAGAGGGTGAAAGAGATATTTTTAGGATAGCTAGGGCTAAAGATAAGAAAGATCTTAATTCTGTGAGATGCATCAAAGATGAGGATGAAAAAATTCTAGTGGCAAATGATGATATAAAAAATAGATGGGAAAACTATTTTTATAAGCTTTTTAATGAAAATAAAGATAGTAGTATTAGCTTAGGAGAGTTAGCCAAATCATAAAAGTATATAAACCACAATTTCTACCGACATATTCAAAAGAATGAAGTCAAAGAGGCTCTTAAACAGATGAAGGGTGGTAAATTGGTAGGACCATACAATATTCCTATAGAAGTTTGGAAAATACTAGGATAAATAGGAATCACTTAGCTCACAAGACTATTTAATGAAATATGGAGAAACCAAAAGATGCCGGAGGAATAGAGAGCGAATACACTTATACCCATATAAAAGAACAAGGGAGACATTGGAAATTATGCGAATTATTGAGGTATAAGTTAATGAGTCATACTATGAAATTGTAGGAAAGAATTATCGAATGTAGGTTAAGAGAAGTATCAAGTACAACAGAGAACCAATTTGGATTCATGCCAGGCAGATCTGTTGTTGAAGCGATTCACCTTTTAAGACGTGTTATGGAACATTTTATAGCAAACAAAGAAGACCTTCACATGATATTTATTTATCTAGAAAAAGCTTACAATAGGATACCGAGGGAGGTTCTTTAGAGAACTTTGGAAAAAAGAGGTATCCCATTGACATACATTAACCTTATAAGAGACATGTACGATGGTGCAAAAACATGTGTCAAAACTCATGAAGGAATGACAGACTTCTTTGAAGTTAATATTGGGTTACATTAAGGATCAACTTTAAGTCCATACTTATTTATAATGGTGATCAATGAGTTAACAAAACATATTCAAGATGAAGTGCCTTGGTGTATGTTATTTGCAGATGACATTGTGTTAGTGAAAGAGTCTAAGGAAAAAGTTAATAGAAAATTAGAACTATGGAGAGAAGCATTAGAAAGCAAAGGCCTCCGACTTAGTAGAACAAAGACAAAATATATGGAATGTAAGTTAGATCATTTGGTTACTTCAGAGGACATAGAAATTAAAATTGGCACACATTGCATCCCCCAAAATGAAAGTTTTAAATACATAGGGTCAATTTTTCAGAGTGATGGAAGAATTGATGGAGATGTTATGCATAGAATTAATGCTAGTTGGTTAAAATGGAAAGGAGCATCAGGTATTCTTTGTGATAAGAAGATACCATTAAAGTTAAAAGGTAAATATTATAGAGCAACAATTAGACCTGCCATGTTCTATGGTTCTAAGTGTTGGACAGTAAACCATAACATGTACAAAAGATGTCAGTGACAGAAATGAAGATGTTGAGATGGATGAGTGGTCATACAAGAAAAGACCATATACATAATGAGGTTATTAGAAACAAATTAAGAGTGACACCAATAGAGGATAAAATGAGAGAATATCGTTTAAGATGGTTTGGACAAATAGAAAGAAGATCAGAAGAAGAACCTGTCAGAAGGTATGAGAAACTAAATTTGGAAAGTATTAAAAGAGGTAGAGAATGACCACAAAAGTGTTGGAAAGAAACAATAAAGAATGATCTAGCTTATTGTGAGTTAACTGCTAACATGACACATGATAGAGCTCTGTGGAAACAAAGAATCCATGTAGCCAACCCCGTCTAGTATGGGAAAAGGCTTAGTTGTTTGTTGTTGTTGTTGGAGAACCACTGTGCAGATGCTTATCAAGAGTAATCACCTTTGATGGAGTGCTAGTGATTGTGCAAACAGGATAGGTCTTTGGGGTAGGTTTTGGTTGACATTCATAGCATTCTGTTCTTCCCTTCACATGAACAGTCACCTGCTTACATGAATAAAAACACAAGAACATTAAGAAAATTGAAAGCAAGATCACGTCTGCATGTATACAAACCAACTTCAATGATAAAATTCTATTAAAAGGAAAAATAACGTGGTAATCATGTACAAGTCATCTAGTCAAGTGGTTTTAAATGTTAGTTACTGGGCCAGCAAAAAGGCCAATCACTCAACAAGGTGAGTTTATCGAATCTTAGTCATGGGTTAGCACCAAATTATCAATATCAGACACAGAATATACCATTATATAGCTAATAATGAAAGTTACAACATATGTATTTACATACACAAAACTGTAACACCCACGGTTGTTATATATTTAACACCATTTGGGTACTTCGGGAAAGAAAAGCACAGAACGTTTCAGCACTTATATCAAACTAGACTTTATTCGCCCACAAATCTAAGAAGAGGTTGTAAATGGATGCTTCCTGCACTAAAAGCAAAAGTCACTATTTTTCAACTTCAGAGTGATTTCGACTCTTTGAGCATTTCCTTCAGTTTTTGACAGCTTCCTCCATTGTTCCCAATTCCATCGTGAATTTCTGCAGAACCTTTTTTTTTGGATAAATAAGAAGAGATTCATTCCAAAGTACCTAGAGAGTTCATCAACTACAGCAACCAGAGGGACTACATGAATCTATAAACTCTACCAAATCAAAGCAACAAGACTATTTTGATATGCTTTTCTTTGTGGTCATGTTTGCCAGAGATGCAGAATTACCAACATGAAGCATCATATTGCTGGGATGGGAATATGGGTTTAATTGTGGCACGATGAGCACTTGTACCACTAGAAACAAAGATGATAATGTTCAAAAGATGAAAGCTCAAGTTCAAAAAGGACAACCAAATTAGCTTAGAGCTAGGATAGCAAGAGAAGCCTCTAACTTCTTTTAATTGATGTCATGTACTAAAAATACTTAACTAAGTTTTGCCTAGGATGTGATGTATCAGGGTTAAGTTTAGAACTTAAGTTCTTTTTAATGACGTTATAAAGTGCTACAGTAGCTTATTATGATTTCCTATGACTGTAGATGATTTGAACTTTTGAAGGTTGACCATAGAATGGTTTGAATTTAAATTTGAATCAGATGATAATTGAGGTTTGAATTAATTGACGATTGAGTTAAGTATATTATGGATGTCTTTATGGTAAATGTGCACTATATTCCTAGTTTTGAGGGACTCCTTTAGAATTTTTAATAGATATTAAGTTTTTAGACTTGCAAAATAATAACTTCAGCAGCACAAACTTCTCTCACAATCTACCAGGTCACTTAAATAGCCTCAAACTTCTCGCGTGATCTTGCAGATACCAAAGGTTTCCACCGTTAAATTCAAAAAGGTGAATAAGGTCACAATGTTGAGTTTTGGCGACATGATGCCTTCATGGTGAAAGATATGGAACACACACGAATGAAATGGATTATAAAGTATATTATTATAATATATATTATAACTACCATTATTATTAATAGTAATACTATGATTATAATATTAGAAATTATAATCAATACATTATAAATTATACAATAAACAATAATAATACATCATATAAATAGTCTAAAATAATAGTTTTAAAACTACTAAAAGAAAGGGGAGTAAATGACGAGAACTAAAATAGTGATTTAAGATGGCACCGTACATAGAGAAACCACCCTAAAGCCAGGTCATTGTGTATAGTGTTTTACGTAGCAACTGGGGGTGGGGGGGGGCATATTGCTTTGCTCACCTCAAACACTATATGGCCAAAACGTATTAGTCGTATCATATGTTTTTTTCTTAGAAAAAAATAATAAAATCTCTAACAATCCTAAAGAACATAAGAATCAGAAAAAACTACTTTAAATCTAAACTAACAACTACACAAAGTAATTATCCTTACAGTATGAAATCCCTAAAATTAGAAAAGAAAACATGCATATGCATTTGGATATCCATTCAATACCATGATTAATAATTATGTTAAACTAATTAATAACAAATTAACAGCACTAATAATCAAACCATTCAACGATCAAGCAGAGCAAAAGCACCAGGAACAAAGTAATAAGAAATACTTATGTTAAAATTAATATCAAAGTTCAAACCACACGTTCATAACATTGTTATCTAATATCTATCTGAAAAATTCAAACCATTCAACAATATCAATCAAAGCAAAAGCGTCACCATCAAAGTAATAAGTAATACTTACATTATTATTAACATCAAAGATTCAAAGTTCAAACTAATATCCAAACAACAACAAACAAACAAACAAACAACAACTAAGCCTTTTCCCATACTAGACGGGGTCGGCTACATGGATTCTTTGTTTCCACAGATCCCTTCAAACTAATATCCATCTGAAAAATTAAGCAAACTATGTTCAATTTTTCGTACTGCATAACACTAAGAAAAAGTGTAATATCCATATCGATATTCAGTTTCTGAAACTTCTTTATATTCATAAAGTAGAATCATCCTCTTCTTCAAGGTGACACCATATGACATGGCACTTAGCCCTCCTTTACTGCAAGATGATGCACTGTGCAGGTGAGTCCTCCGCTCTTTGGAAAATGTCGAAGGCAAAGATGCACCTACAAAATGCTGTTGAATAACTCAAATCGCCGTGCTTTACTTCCTCAATGTACTTCCATAATTCATCCTGGCTATGGATGTTAAAGTAGATTACCAATAAGAAGCCATTGGAAACTAAAAACTAAAAAGTCTAAAATGTTTAAAATGCAAAAAAAAACAACCTACCTTAAAACTTGACCCCAAATGCTTCACACACAAAAATATAATGATTTTATAACTTAAACATGATGAAGGTCGGAAACATATTGTTAATCTCTCCACGAACCATAGTTGCCAAGAAAAGCAGCAAAAACTCCGGTGACACTACAACAAGGTGCGTTGGAAGGAGGAAGGGGCCAACCTATGAAAAAACTATAGTAGATCCACATTTTGGGACCCCAGCAGCCATATTATAGGTATTCGATAATATGGTTGATACAGTCTGTATCGTATAGCCAGGTACTGCACGATACAAGATAATCTCCCCTCCGGCTGTTGAAGATGTTGTGTAATATCGGATCCGCGATGTTGGATCCATTCTTTTTTTTTTGTCTAGTTATTAAGTATACATAAGGGCATATTAGTCCTTTAAGTTATAAAAGGTTAAGTATTTGATTTTAGTTTAGGGTTTAGAGTGTGTGAGAAAAGCACCAGCAGCGGAAGGCTGCCGAGACGCACACAAAGTGTGGTTGTGTGTGCGGTTCCAAGATAAAAGTTGTAATTATATGTTTTTTGTTACTTCTATGTGTAAATACAATTTATTTCAACATGGTATCAAAGTTGTGTGGCGTTTTTCTACAAGTTTGAACAGAAGAAACAAGGGCATACAACTCGAGGCAGGTCTGAACGCATCTTGAGGTAACCCTAATTTCTGTCGAATCTGAACATGTTGATCCTGAGAGGGAGAATCAGATATTTAGTGACTGAAGTCACTAGAAGATATACGCAACCCGAGACATTTGCATGTGTATCTCAAGTGACCCTTAAAAAAACTTTTTTTAAGATCTTTGTTCCGAGGTGGAGAATCCCTATTTCTAGATTGAAATCAGCATAAGCAACAACCACTTTCATAGAGAAAAGTGTAGGTAATATTTTTGAAAAAAAATAAGAGAATATTTAAAATCTTCAAATTACTAATATTCGATTTGATGAAACAAACTATCAACTATGGGCCAAATATGAGGAAGTAGCCTTAAAAGGCCATGAAAAATGAGAATATATGATTGGTAAATGCCCTAGACATGCCAAGACATCCCCTACCCTATGTTATCAATAGCACGCTATAGCGAATTTGCGGTCACAAGATCGCTAATTCACTAATGGTTTAGTGGCGGTCCTTCGAGATGGCTAATCGCAGCGCTAGAGCCGTTATAGCGGACCGCTATCGTGGTCCACTATATCAGGAATAGTGTACATCCATTTGATTAGGTCCATCGAATGGATATGGATCGACCTAATGACACGACTCAATTTCTTAAAACCTAATAAACGATGATTCTCCTTCCCCCTCTCGTGCGCTCGATTCTCGTCTCCTTGGTGTCCCCTCTTGTGTATTCGGTTATCATCTCCCTAGTGCTACCGCTACCACCACCACTCACCTGCTACCACCACCGCCTATCACCGCTCAAGGTAACTCCCCTTTTCTTTACCTCTCTCTCTCTACCCCCCTCCTATGCTTTGCATCTCTGTATGGTTGTGTGTCTCTATGTCTTTGTCCCTGCTTCTCTTTTCCCTCTATTTCTCTTTCTCTCTCTTTGTCTATGCTCCTCCTTCTCTACCCCTCCCTTTCTCTTTACCTCTCTCTCTGCCCCCACCCCTGCTCTCCATCTCTCTTTGGCTCTCTGTCTCTCTATCTCTCTCTGCCCCTTCCCCTACTCTGCGTCTCTCTCTGACAAAATGGTTACTCATACATATAGGGTAAAGTTCAATATACCTTGTTTAGGAAATTTTGCTCAACAAAGTTATATATCGAATGACCTCTGTTAGTAGTGTGAAATGACGTAGATCCATGCGTCCATTCTTATAAAATGTATGTTTGTTTTAACATTTTTCTTGCTAGTTAGGTTTTTATTCTGATTTTTTATAGTGTTGAATCATCAACAAGTGCAACCACTTGTTGTCCAAATGACAGTGACACTAGTAGTTGCAGCACCCACACTAATAGTATAATTGGTATTTGGTTTTTTAATCCATCCTACAAAGACCCCAACTTCTAAGGATCCGGGATGGAATTAGGGGTTGACAAAATCTAAGACGGATAATATATCAATATTTTGCACGTTATGTCGCCATGTTTCTAAAAGTGGAATAACAATTATGTTTCTTTTAATTCTTTTGCTTAATGCTTACAATAACTTTGTTACATTTATGCTTTTGTTTTCTAATTTAATGTTAACAATTCAACATACATGCGTCACATGAAATTTATTGTTTGTTTCTGAGAAATTAGAAGTAGAATTTGTTTATTTAGTTTGATTCATATTTATAAAAGAAGTGATTATGTTTCTTTATATTTCTTAGAAATTAGAGAATCCATTATATATATATATATATATATATACAACAACAACAACAACTAAGCCTTTTCCCATACTAGACAGGGTCGGCTACATGGATTCTTTGTTAACACAGATCCCTATCGTGTGCCAGGTTAGCAGATAACTCACAATAAGCTAGATCATTTTTATTATTTCTTTCCAACACTTTTGTGGTCGTCCTCTACCTCTTTTAATACTTTCCAAATTTAGTTTTTCTAACCTTCTTACGGGTTCTTCTTTTGATCTTCTTTCTATATGTCCAAACCATCTTAAACGATATTCTCTCATTTTATCCTCTATTGGTGCCACTCCTAATTTGTTTCTAATAACCTCATTATGTATACGGTCTTTTCTTGTATCACCACTCATCCATCTCAACATTTTCATTTCTGTCACAGACATCTTTTGTACATGATGATGATTAACTGCTCAACACTCAGAACCATAAAACATGGCAGGCCTAATTGCTGCTCTATAATATTTACCTTTTAACTTTAATGGTATCTTCTTATCACAAAGAATACCTGATGCTCCTCTCCATTTTAACCAACCAGCATTAATTCTATGCGTAACATCTCCATCAATTATTCATCACTCTAAAAAATTGACCCTAGGTATTTAAAACTTTCCTTTTGGGGGATGCAATGTGTGCCAATTTTAATTTCTATGTCCTCTGAGGTAACCAAATGATCAAACTTACATTCCATAGATTCTGTCTTTGTTCCTTTGCTTTCTAAGTGTACTGCTAAATCTGTTATATCCTCGCTACCGCTATATCAGGGTCGACTGCTAAACCCACTAACTACTATTGATAACATAGCCCTACACTACCCAAATGGCAAGAGAGAATGCATTGGTATCTTCCTAGATTCTCCAATATATGATTCCTTCTATTAGTCACTCGTTTATACATTGAGATTCTACTCATAAAATTTGGAAAGCTATTGAGGATACATATTTAGGAGGAAAATATCACGAAAAAATATGAAATTATAGATAGAATTAGAAAGTGTAGACAAGGAGATTGTACTATGTTATTTAGTTTGATTCATATTTATTAAAGAAGTGATTATGTTTTTTGATATTTCTTAGAAATTAGAGAATCCATTATATATATATATATATATATATTTTAATCGTAAATAAAAGTGTACCGCTAAATCTGCTATATCCTCGCTACCGCTATATCAGGGTCGACCGCTAACAACCTACTAACCACTATTGATAACATAACCCTACACTACCCAAATGGCAAGAGAATGCATTGTTATCTTCTTGGATTCTCTAATATATGATTCTTTCTATTAGTGTAGAATTAAAAAGTGTAGACAAGGATAATTCACTAGCTCATTGTGGGACATGCGCTAAAGGGAACATTATAGAAGCAGAGAAAGAAAAATATTTGACTTATTATGGGGTATATCATGAGGTTTTGAATCATTAAATATGAGTATACTTAGTAAAGAAGAGTTACCATCTATGGGAATTGTCTATTCTCTTCTTATTTGAGAAGATCGCAAGGCACTAAGAAAAAGGAAGCTTAACTACTGTAAATCCACCATAATCAACACTTATTGGAAGATGGCAAGTTCCTACTAGTCCACCTTCTTCTTCTCCTTCTTCCCTTAGCTCTGAACGTGGTTCATTTTTCAGAGGCCGAAGTCATGGAACAATGACATATGCTAATAAGGATAAATTAAAATGCTCTCATTATGATAAGACTAGACATACTAGAGAATGATGTTCAGATTTAACTGGTAAGCCTCCATTTATGAAGAATAAAGCATTCCAAGTGAGTGAAACAACAACTAGTTGCAAGTACAGATACTATGAATAAACTTTTGAAAAGAATGGTAGACTTTAAAGCAAGACTCATGACCATCAGCTGCCATGACACATGATAAAGGTACCACTCCATTATGTGATAATTGGGTTATTGATTCATGAGCTACTCATCATATGGTTATATAGCTAGCAGAAGGGAGTGCTTATTTGATTATCAAAATGTTCAGAATCATAGTCAAGTACGACTTGCAAATGGATCTTATGCATCTATAGCTGGAAAAGGGAGTATTATGACATCCTTAAGAGTTCTTTATTCTATGTTTTATGTGCCTAGTTTCTCTATTAAATTATTCTACAATAATCTTTTCCTCATCGGGATGTGTATTTCAGGATCTGAAAACAGGGAGGATATTTGAGCAAGATAGTTAGAAAGGAGACTTTATATACTGAGGGAGTTAGATATTCATATACAACCTCATACAGCTTCATGAGTCTTAGCTAGTAAAGAAGAGGCAATCCAATTATGGCATTTGTGATTGGGACACCTCCCACCTTCAAAACTTAAAAGAATTTTCCCTCGGGCATTTAGTACTTTACCTTCTTCTATTTTTGTTGAATGTGATGTATGCCAAAAGGCAAAACATCTTCGTGCTTCATTTTCAATAAGTGAACACAAATCTTCTATTCCATTTGAGTTAGTCCATTATGATATGAGGTCCAAGTTCTTGTTAATCGTTTACCAAACATCAATACTTTGTGTCATTTATTGATGATTACACTTGTTTTACAATCATATATTTGTTAAAATCTAAGAATGAGGTGTCACACATATTTTCTAACTTCCATAAATTTATTGAGACTTAATTCAATGCAAATATTAAAACCTCTGCTCTGATAATTGAGGGGAGTATCTCTCTCAAACTCTGAATAGTTATCTACAACATAATGGCATTATGCATCAAACCACCTGCCCACTCCTCAACAAAATAAGGTAGCTAAGAAGAAAAATAGACATTGATTGCTCGAGCATTGCTCTGTTAGTGTAGTGTTTTAAAGTTATGTTTTAAATGTGTATATGTAGTATTTTATTTCAAATGTCCAAGTGAATGTCGTGTTTGGACTCAATGGATCAGATCAAATTCATTGGGAATCATGTCCTATGCTTAGGGGTATTTGTGTCTTTTAAGTTAGAATAGGATTAATATAAAATCTGGCATTGTGATTAGGGCTGTAACAGAAATCAAGAAATAAAAACCAGACGGCTGCCCAGTGAAGGTGCCGAATCTGCCAGAATTCAAGAATGAGTTAAATGCCATTTTTCTTCAATCTTCTTCAATGAAATTTGTTGAATGAAATCGACATGGTATCAGAGCCTTCTACGAAGATTTAGCAACCAACCAAAGTCGTTTATCCCTGGAGAAATACAATAGTAAGTAAACTTGTTAGTTTTTTTTTCGAAGATTGATAAAAAAAAGTGCATGCCTGGAACGGACTGGTTTGTGAATTTCTTAAATCACAAATTAGATAAGGTATTATTGATTGCCGTATAACAAATCAAGTTGGAGATCACGAAGATCACGTGATCGTAGTGAATTTTCTTGAATCACAAATTAGATTAGATACTGTTGATTGCCGCTGATAACAGAAATCAAGTTGTTGATCAAGTCAACAACAAATCATCAAATAGGTTGTTGATAGCCGAATAGTTGTTTGTTGGCATTACAGCCGTGGTTGACTGAAATATCAGTCTTTGATTCTTGTATCACATAATCAATTGTAATCTGCAAGTGGAAGTTTATAGATCGAATTAGCATATACAGAAATATTGCAACAAACTGCATATCCAAACAAACTGATTTAATACCAAGAAGGCTAGTGGAAATATTTGTGCTGCAACTATCATCAATCGAAGTATTTGAAAGAAGGAATCTCAGTTTCAAACAAGTGTGAATCAACATGGAAGGAAGATTGAAAGAAGAATCATTATCAACTGCGTATGGAAATGATCAAAAGCTGGAACCATTCCAAATTACAAATATTCGGCTAGATGGAAGAAATTATAGAGAATGGACTCAGTCTATTGAACTTGTATTACGATCCAAAGAAAAAGCCTCTATTATTAGACAGAGTCCACCACCTCTACAAGGAAACAGTGCAGATTATGAACGATGGTCCAAAGATGATGCTCTTGTAAGTTCATGGCTAATTCAATCCATGAATCCTTCTATCAGTAAGACTTTTATGTTATGGAATCAGCAGCTGAAATTTGGTTTGCAGTGGAAGAAACTTACTCCAAACAGAGGAATATAGCAAAAGAATATGAGATTATTGAAAGAATAAGAAAATGCCGCCAAGGGACCAGATCAGTAAGTGAATACTATAAAGAATTGCGAGAACTCTAGAATGAACAAAGACATATTGTGAAAAATAAGTGCAGTCACTGTGTAAAAGAGAGAACAACTAAAGGAGAGATTCGAAAAGTGTTTGATTTACCTTGGGGAATTTCATCATAATACGAATCAATCAAGTTAAATATTCTAAGCAAGGAAGAACTTCCATCACTTGAAACAGTATATTCACTCCTACTAAGGGAAGAAGATCGGAAGAATTTAGAGAAAGGTGAACATATACAAGCTGAAAAATCTGCATTTGTTAGTAGAGGACAGAGCAATTATCAGAGAGGAAAAGACTTAATTAGAGGTAGAGGAAGAGGAATGAATCAATATTATGATGATAAGAGCAAACTATAGTGCACACATTGTAGAAAAAGAAGACACACAAAGGAGTATTGTTGGGAAATTATTGGAAAACCTCTAGAATATAAAGATTATAGCAGGAAACCCACAGAATATAAAGATTATGACAGTCATGTGACAACTATATCTGAAAAGAAAACAGAAATGAATCCTATAGATGAAACGACAGAATTGAAGAAACAAATTGCAGAAATTGAAACACGTCTACGGGACCAACCTTCAACTTCTTCATCAAAGACAGAATTAAGTCCTCCTACTTCCTATAGTATTAGTGGTAACTATTCTCTTAAAGATTCTACAGTTTTTTTTAATTGGATAATAGATTCAGGAGCTACCGATCATATGGCAGGAAACAAGTCTAATCGCATGCAGTATGAAGTGACTTCAACTCCTCAGTATGTAAAAGTAGCAAATGGTTCTTTGATTCCTATGAAAGGAAAGGGAACAATTCAGAGAGATAATCTCAGACTTAACTCAATGATATATATTCCAGAATTTCCAGTTCAGTAAGTTCATTGGTTAGAGATATGAATTATACAGTTACATTCTCTCCATATGGTTGTGTTTTTCAGGATTTGAGGACGGGAAGAATCTTTAATCGTGGTGAACTAGGCAATGGACTATACATACTACCTGGAAATCAGATTTTAAGGCAAAAAAGAGTATTGACAGCTAGTACTACTGAAGAAGAAATAAAAATTTGGCATAGTAGATTAGGACATTTGCCTGTTTCAAAATTAAGAGAGTTCATTTCCCTTTCAATTCCTAGTGATTTGGTAATTCAATGTGATGTATGCCAAAGAGCGAAATATCATAGAGCTACTTTTCCTAGTAGTTAATCAAGATCAGTTGTTCCTTTTGAGTTGATACATTATGATGTTTGGGGACCATGTGTGATACCTTCTGTTGAAAATTTTAAGTATTTTATTACTTTTATTGATGATTTTTCTAGACTTACTTTTGTTTATCTAATGAAGTCCAAGTCAAAAATCTCTTCGATTTTTTCTCTGGTTCGTAACCTTATCAAGACTCTGTTACTCAGATCAGATAATGGTGGAGAATATTGTAATACTCAGTTTGAATCATATCTTCAATCTCACGGTATTATACATCAGACATCTTGTGTTTACACCCCACAACAGAATGGAGTAGCCGAACGAAAGAATCGACATATCTTGAAAATTGCTAGAACTTTACTTCTTAAACACAATGTTCCAAAATATTTCTTGCCAGAAGCAATTCTTACAGCAATATATATCATGAATAGAATTCCGACTGTGACTCTTGCAGGAAAGTCTCCTTTCAAGGTGATTAAATTGGAAGATAATCCGCTCCATCTCATTCCCAGAATATTTGGATGTGTTTGTTATGTGCATGTTCATCAACAATTCAAAGATAAGCTTGATCCAAGGGTGATAAAATGTATTTTGATTGGATATTATTGTGAAAAGAAAGGATATATTTGTTATGATCCTAATTCTCAAAGAAGATATATTTCTATGGATGTAACCTTCTTTGAAACTACTCCATACTACAAAAAGTCGAATGATTTGTCTGATTCTACTTTTGAAGAAACAGTTGTTCTACCAAGAATCAGTGTAAGTGAAGAATCGGAGGAAGAAAACTCTCTTGCAAGAATTGATCAAATCTCAGGAGACAACAGAATGCAAATATACAGAAAGGGGGAGAGAAATATACTTATGAACAGACAAACATAGATGATGAATAAGGGAGAGAAACAGTATCTGATTCAAATGACAGTATAGAAGAAACAAGAAATAAGGACTTAGATGACTCAAATGTTCCCATAGCACTCAGAAAAGGGAAAAGATCATGTCGTAAGTATCCAATTTCTCAATTCATGTCTTATAATCGATTATCAGAAAGTTACCATAATTTTGTGTTAAATGCTAAGATGCATCAAATTTCGAAAAACTACTTTGAAGCGTCTAAAGACAAGCAGTGGGTTGAAGCTATGAAGTCTGAAATTCAAACATTAAAAAAGAATCAAACTTGGGAACTCAGTGACTTACCAGAAGGCAGAAAAGTAGTCTCATGTTATGAGGAGACATTTGTTCCGTTGCAAAAAATGACTACTATTCGTACTCTTATTAAGTAGCTTCGGTTCGTCGCTGGCATATCTTTCAACTTGATGTTAAAAATGCCTTCTTGAATGGAGATCTTCAAGAAGAAGTTTATATGGCACCCCTCCCGGTGTTTTACATGATTCGGGTATGTCGCAAGCTCAAGAAAGCATTATATGGTCTCAAACAAGCACCCCGTGCTTGGTTTGAGAAATTTAGAAGGACCTCTATTGGTTATTTGATATTAAGGATCTTGGAAGATTACATTACTTTTTAGGCATTGAAGTAGCCTATTGAGGTAAGGATATCTTTCTGAATCAAAGAAAATATACCTTGGACCTATTGCAAGATGTCAAGATGAAAAATTGTAGACCTATGTATACTCCAATGGATGTGAATCACAAGTTACAGATGGAAGATGGAGCTGAAAGAGTTGATGTGACCAAATATCAATAATTGGTTGGGAAATTGATATACTTGACCATCACACGCCCAGACATAGCTTATGCAGTGAGTATAGTAAGCAAATTTATGAAATCACCATCTAAACATCACATGGATGCTGTGTTTCACATATTACGATATCTGAAGACAACTCCGGGACATGGGATCACTTACAAAGCTAATGGTCACACTGACATTGAAATTTATACAAATACTGATTGGGTAGGTTCTACAGTGGATAGAAAGTCAACCACAGGATATATAACATTGATTGAAGGTAATATAGTTTCATGGAAAAGTAAAAAACAGTCGGTTGTAGCTAGATCGACAGCTGAGGCAAAATACAAAGCAATAGCATCAGGTACGTGTGAAGAAAAATGGTTGAGATATTTACTGATGGAAATAGACTTATTTGCTGGAAAACCTATACCTATATTTTGTGACAGCAAAATAGCGATACAGATAGCCTCAAATCTAGTGTATCATGAGAGAACAAAACATATTGAGATAGATTGTCACTTTATACGGGACAATGTATATATAAAGAAATTTCAGTTAGAACATGTGCAATCAGGACATCAATGTGCATACATGTTGACTAAAGCAGTTACTAGAGATCTACTTCAGAGATTGTGCAGCAAGTTGGGTGTAACATCCATCTTTCACCCAACTTGAGGGGGAGTGTTAGTGTAGTGTTTTAAAGTTATGTTTTAAATGTGTATGTGTAGTATTTCATTTCAAATGTCTAAGTGAATGTCGTGTTTGGACTTAATGGATCAGATCAGATCCATTGAAAATTGTGTCCTGTACTTAGGGGTATTTGTGTCTTTTAAGTTAGAATAGGATTAGTATAAAATCTGGCATTGTGATTAGGGCTGTAACAAAAATCAAGAAATAAAAACCAGACGGCTGCCCAGTGAAGGTGCCGAATATGCTAGAATTCAAGAATGAGTTGAATGTCATTTTTCTTCAATCTTCTTCAATGAAATTTGTTAAATGAAATCGACATGCTCATTGGAGCAAATACTCAAATCTTTCTGGAAATATGTCTTAACATTTGTATTCTTAATAAATCGTACGCCCAATAGATTGCTAAATGAGAAGTCTCCCTTTCAAATACTTTTACCTGGCCAAACAATATTTTTTATAACACCTCGTGTATTTGGTTGTCTCTTATGTTCACATTTATACCCAAAATAGAGATAAACTTATCCCCGTGTCATCAAGTGTATCTTTATTGGTCACTCTCCGTCTCAAAAAGGATATAAATGTTACGACCCCAAAGCTCAGAAAACTTATGTTTCACATGATGTCTCATTCTTTGAGTCCCAGTCATATTATGGTCATCATGAAGAAACACAATTTGATTCTGTTACTATTGAGGAATGAGGAGTGTTGCCTATTATTCCAAGTTATACTTAAGAAGACTAAGAAAGTGATAGAGAAGGAAGTAATTTTGACTTATCAGGCAAGGAGATTCAAGAGAAGAGTGATTAGAAGGTTTATATCGTGGTACCAAAAATATATTTTGTTCTCTTAAACAAACAACCATACCCGAATGCTCCAATCCACCTTCAGATCCATCTATAAAGGATCTAGAATTGCCAATTGCAATCAGAAAAGGAAAGAGAACATGTGTATATCATATCTCTAAGTATGTCTCATATAAAGGTATGTATGAGAATTACAAAAGGTTCATATTAAATGCTAGCATTGAATCTATACTCGAAAGTGTAGAAGCGATGGTGGATCTAAAATGAAGGGAATTCATGAAAGAGGAATTAACTGCTCTTAAAAAAATGACACATGGGAATTGGTAACACTACCACCTAACAGAAAACCAGTGGGATTTAAATGAATATATGTCATAAATTTCGGGCAGATGGGAGAATTTAAAGACATAAGACACGTTTGATGGCAAAAGTATACAATCAATCTTATAGAATAGACTATAATCAAACTTTACACCACTGGCAAATTTAACTACCATCCGTATGATTATGAGTTTGTCAGCAAACAGAAGATGGGATATGATGCAACTAGATGTTAAAAATGTTTTTTTCAAGGTAACTTGAATTAAGAAATCTATGACTTTATCACCTGGAATTGATTACGGCCAGAATTAACATATGGTGTGTCATCTTAAAAAGGTTCTATATGGACTAAAACCGTCCTCACGAGCATGGTTTGAGAAATTTAGTTAGGAAGTATTGGAACTTGGTTACAAAAGGTGTATGAGTAATCATACTTTATTTATAAGAAAAAAAAATCTCAAAAGAGATTACACGACTTAAAAGCAAACTCTATCAAATGTTTGATCTCAAGGACCTTGAAAAATTACATTACTTTCTTGGTATTAAAGTTTTGCGGTATAACACAAGTATTTTTCTTACCCAAAGAAAGTACACTCTTGATTTGTTAAAGGATACTAATATGGTTGATTGCAAGCCTAATGAACTTCCAATAAAAGTTAATCATCAGTTAAATTCACATGAATCAGAAATATTCAAAGACAATTGACAGGTATCAACAGTTAGTTGGTAAACTTATCTATTTAATTATTACACATCCTGATATCTCTATGCAGTGAGTATTGTAAGCAAATTTATGCATCAACCATCAAAGTATCACATGGAAGCTGTGTATAGAATTCTAAGATACCTAAAGTCAACCCCAGGATATGGTACTTTACTCCAAAGAAGGACATCTAAACATTGAAATATTTATAGATATAGACTGGGTAGGATCTAAAGAAAAGCAAAAAACATCTAATGGTTGCAAGATCTAGTGCAGAAGCTGAGTACAGGGCCATCACACAAGAGATCTAGTTGAAATCATTATTAATAAAGCTGACAATTCAATGTGAACATCCTATTATCTTATTTAGTGATAGCAATGCAACTCTTCACATTGCTTCAAATCCAATTCAACATGAGAGGACAAAACATATAGAAATTTATTGTCATTTTATTCGAGAAAAATTCAACAATGGAGAATTTCAATTAACATATGTGAGATCCTACGAACAGCCAACAGATATATTAACTAAGGCAGTACCTAAAGGAATCCTACAATCAATGCTTAGCAAGTTGAGAATGATGAGTAATATTAACTTGAGGGGGAGGGTTGTTGATGTTGAGTAATATTGGATGTTGGATCCATTCCCTTTAATTTTTTGGTCTAAGTATATTTAAGTAAGGGGATATTACTATTTTAAGTTATAAGAGGTCTATAAGTATCTAATTTTAGTTTAGGGTTTAGAGTGTGTGAGAAAAGCACAAGTACCAAGGAAAGTTGCCGAGACACACAATTCCAAGATAAAAATTATAATTCTCTGTATTTTATTATTTTTGCGTGTGAATACAATTTATTTCAACACCGTCATCACAAGGGGTGTATGATATTATCTTTTCAATCGACAGAGTATGTATTGATATATATAGAGAGAGAGAGAGATATACTGTGGTAAGTTACAACCATGCTATGGCCAAAGAACCTGGCCTATGGAGGACTTGAACCCACCCGAACCTTATTTTCAAAAAAGTACAATTACCAAAAGCTTGTGTCGTAAATAGTTTTTCGCAATACTGGTATAGATTCCAGCACCAATATGTACAATACTTGTGTCGTAAGCTTGATAACTTAGCTCCCCCAAAGCTCATTCAATCCCACAGTGGTATATACCTTCTAGAAGAAGTCACAATCATATTACTATAATATTAAAATTAAATTATATTATTATGCAACAACTAAGCCTTTTCCCATACTAGATGGGGTTGGCTACATAGATTCTTTGTTTTCATGTAGCTCAATCATGTACTATACTAACATTTAATTCAACATAAGCTAAATCATTATTTATTGTTTCCTTTCAACACTTTTAAAGTCTTCTTCCTCTTTAACATTTTCACAATTTAGTTTCTCCTGTATTCTTGTCGGAGCTTCCTTTGGTCATCTTTCTATGTGTCGAAATCATCTTAAATGATTTTCTCTCATTTTGTCCTCTAGGGTCACTCCTAATTTGTTTCTAATAATCTCATTATATATGCGATCTTTTCTTATATGATCACTCATCAATCTTAAGATCTTTAGTTTTGTCATGAACATCTTTTATACATGATTAATTGCCCAACACTTGGAACCATATAACATAGCAGGTATAATTGTTACTCTATAATATTTACCTTTCAACTTTAATGGTATCTACTTGTTACACAAAATACCTAATGCACCTCTCTATTTTAACGAAATCACATTAATTCACTGTATAACCAACTTACATTAATTCTTTGTATAATATCTCCATCATATATCAATGGGATACCTCTCTTTTTAAAAGAATATCTTTTAGCACCCTATTATAAGCTTTTATAGATCAATAAATTTCTTGTGAAGGTTCTTTGTTTGCTTTAAAATGTTTCATAAGATGTCTCAATAAATGAATAAAAATAATTGTATATTACTAGAATGAATCCAAATTGGTTCTCTATTGTACTCGATATTTAATTCAACCTACGTGCAATAATTCTTTATAATAATTTCATATGGCTCATCAACTTCATACCTCCATAATTTGCATAATTTTGAATGTCTTCCTTGTTATTGTATATAGGTATAATTGTACTCTTCCTCCATTCTTCAGGCATCTTTTGATTTTTTTCATATTTAGTTAAATTATCTTGGCTAAGGCAAATAATAATGTCTCTCTTAGGATTTTTCATACTTGTATAGAAATATTGTCTAGTCCTATAAATTTACTAACCTTCATAAGTTCAATAGCCTCTTTGACTTCATTCTTTTGAATACGTAGGTAGAAATTACGGTTTATATACTCTTATGATTTGGTTAGCTTTCTTAAGCTAATATTAATACCTATATTTTTATTAAAAAGTTTATGAAAATAACTTTTCATCTATTTTTATATCATTACTTACCACTATAATCTTCTCTTCCTCATCTTTGATACATCTAACAAAAGTAAGATCCTTAGTTTTCTTATCTCTAGCATTAGTTATCCCAAAAATCTCTTTCACATTCTTTTGAATTAAGCTTTATATAAATCCTCCCAAATTTTAGTTTTTGCTTCACTAACGGCTTTTCTCGCTTCTTTCTTTAGTTTCTTATAAGTCTCCTAAATTTCATTAGCCTTATGTTATTAGTATAATCCAATTCGTAACATTCCCTCTTCACCTTGATATTATCTTGCACCATGTCACTCCATTATTTTTTTTTATTGTTAGGCATCACGTTCCATGTCACTCTATATTGCTACTTTCCTAATCTTACATCATCTGCATGGCCATTTTGTGGTGTCGCTCCCATGCCACCACATGCACCTCTCAGGAAAACTACCCCGCGTGCAAGTGTCACAGTCCCCATAACGTCCTCTCTCACGATTCTGGCATCACGACATCGAACCCTTGCAGTCTCAAGGGAGTTTCATCATCCGATGAACCCCCGGATATAGGGACTTCTTCTTGAAGCCCGCGTGGCCATGACGAGTCACACCAACCCGTTCACGCCTCTGATGACCCCGCCTTCCCTTCAGCACCATCCCTGAACGAAGTGGAACATGGTCCTTTTTTTCTTTCCGGATGAAGGACCGAAAACCTTTTCTCTTTCGCCCTACTAGTGGCCAGTCTCCAAGCCACACTTGATGGATATGCATCAACAAGGATGGTCCTTTGCAAGACCCCCCAATCCCATTACTCTCAAAGGAAACTCCTTCCTATTCGGGTCAGATACAACCGGTTGTTGTAGCATTTGTGGTTGTTGTTGCTAAACTAGTTGATGTTGGAGTTGGAATGCAGAGATTTGTTGTTGAAGGCTATCCAACCGCACCATCACCTGTGCAAGAACCGCCCTCAAGGAACACCGTTCTGAATTTCCGTCTTCTTCAATAGCCTCCCTGTGGCTTTTCCCCATTCTACAAGTGACTCCTTACACTGCCAACCCACTAGCTGGAGTCTACACACTCCCTTATAGTTCAGCTTACAATCACACACACAAAATTTTACAACACAACCATCACCACTACTCGATTACAGCAATTCAACACTCGGTTATAGCTAGTTTCGCCTAGCTATTGCAGTCAGGCAAACCACACTCAATTCTACTCTGAATTGAGTGGTTTCACTTGAGTTTGACTCCTGAAATCCCACGGCACCTGCTGACCAATTTTCGAGCCAAACGGTTTTCAACAACCCTCTCAAAACTCCATCTACTTCTGCCAAAAATTCAGTCTGACCTATGCGTGGGACAGATTCAGGTTCCACTGGAAAATTCTCTGCAACTCCACCAGATCTGCTCCAGTCTGGTCAGATCTATGCTGATTTCTGTTAATGATGATCAAATACAACCTCTGTGGATACACACAGATTTTAGCACAGAAATACCTCCATTTGCATACGAAAATTAACTATGCACGAATTTCTGTTTCCTGTTTTCTCCAATCAAAACAGAATCTGCTGCAACTCCTTTCCAACACCTAAATACGTTTGAATGCACGAAAAAATGGATGGATCAACAACCCTCAATGCTGCAGATCAGTGCTTGATCCCTCAATTGCCTCGGTTAGTATTTGTTTTAGAGAAATTATCTCCAAATTGCTGACCAATCGGCTTCAGAAATTTCAGATCTCAAATTTTTCCAGAACCTGCCAGAATATTTTCTTAAATTTCGGCCAGATCGGTAGCTGATCTCGATCAGACACACCTAGATCAAGAATTCCTCACTGGAATGCTGCTCGGAAATCAGCAGAATTTCTGCAACTACTTGTGCAACAGATCGGAAATATCTGTTCCGATTTTCTGCAAATTTCTTAACCGTTCTGCAAGAACAATCGCTTAAGCTACACGATCTGCCTTAGATCATGTCGAGCAGAGCCTAGGTCTATCATTCGTTGATAGATCACATATGAATCAAGGTAAACTGCACTTACCTCACACAGATCCGCTTGGAGTGTCCATTCACCGGAATCCACCAAAAATTTTCTGCAACTTCTAAATCTGGTTCGTGCTCATCAAGATGAAGTCTTAACCGTCGATTTGTCCTGATAACAGCCTCCGATAGCTCTGATACCAAACTGTCACAAGATTAGTTCTAACCTCAAGCGAAAGGAGGTTTACCTTTAAGAGCAGGTCCCCCTCATGATTTGCCAGATGAAAGCAGCGTTACCGACACTTGTGTGCTGGTTCCAGTTCAGTTCTTCAATAGGTAAAACTGGAACCAAACCATGGGTTTCCCAATTCTGGTTCCAGCATATTCTGTGGGTGGTTAAAAAGCATCATATTGTGTCAAAAGAAGTTTTCATTCTTTTGATGTTTTCAGATTTTTTAATGAATTCTATCACTAAATAAACAAAATTAAAGTATCGTTCAGCCATCACATACAATATGGTATGGTATACACACATTTGCACCATGAACAGTAGAGGAGCAAAAGAATCAACAAGGAAAGCGAGATGACAACACAAAACAGACAATTAGAGGTAAATGATACTGCTTGATGTGATAACAAAATCAACATTGATAAAGAAGTGAATAAAGTATATAAATAAGAGAAAACCCAAATTAGTGCATGAAAGGATGAGTCACTCAAGGTAGATCATTTTAGAAGCTGAAAACTGTCCATCACCTGTCCCAGATATCCAGTAGTTCCACTTTCAACGAGGGGAACTTCAGCAGCCAAGCAGAGTCTGTTGACATGGCGACGAGCATCTAAATTGTCAAGACCATTCAAAACTATATCAAATTGCTTGAAGAACTCCACATTGAATTCTGAATCCTTGACATTAGCATGATGTGCTGTAATGTTTATGTCAGGCTTAAATTTCAAAACAGCTTCCCTTGCCACCTGGTTGAGGTATCTCGAGCATAAGTGTCGCTTATCATGCATAAGAGCAGAATGAGCAAGAATATACCAAGGCATCAGTAAGCAACTTACTTTAGCCTTGGACTGTCCTACATGCCATTTCCGGAACAGAAACTGTCTATTCAGATTACTGACCTCGATTGTATCCATATCAATCTGGAGAACAAGACATCTATGAGAAAGGTGAAGTCTCAAGTAAAGAACCTAAGATTGATGAAAATAATGATAGTGGGTTGAGATGTCCAAGTTAGCCACTTCTTGAATCAATTCTTCTAGCATTTATAACTCGATTCTTTACAAATGTTCATGTTCATGAAAATTATTCAGCAGTCAGCACACACACACAGAAGACGGCGGGTTATATAACCGCTAACTTCCACCAAACCATGACAACAATGCTGGAAAAATTTATTGCAAACATCACAGCAAGCAGATCTAGCCCCAAAGGGGATGAGTTAGGGCACTTTGCAAATGGCGACCTCAGTTTCACATGATCCAAGTCCATGGTGTTCACCTTTGGGATCACCACATGTAGACGTATTTGCTTCTAACAGCATTCAGGGGAGAGCTAGTCTAGGTAGAAATTATGATATCCGGATTGTAGTGACCACATTGTGTTGGACCAGATTTCACCTGCATGCAGGGGGGGTGACTGTCGCCCGCCTGCCCAAACACTAGGCAACCGCACAGGTGTTCCTGTACTGTGCCTCACTGCATGTAGGAAAACAAGGGAGAGGGGCCTTGATCAGCTTCTTTTTCTATGTGAGTGATCTGAATTTACCTTGGTTAAGTATGAGCTAACGAAGCATATTCAAGATGAAGTACCTTGACATATTATTTGCATATGATATTATGTTGATAGATGAGTCAAGAAGAGCTAATAAAAAAACCAAAATTAGTAGAACGGAGACAAAATTATGGAGTGTAAGTTTGGTAACTTGGATTAAGTAAATGAACCAGAAGTTAAAATTGGCACGCAATGCATTGCTCAAAATGACAGTTTTTAGTAGTTTGATCAATCTTTCAAAATAATAGAAAAATTTATGGAGATGTTATAACAAACACATGTTTGCTAAAACGAAGACGTTCCAAGCAGTGTTGTCACCGTATCGTAATGTGTATCATTTTTCTCCATAAGATAGGTGTATCGTATTGTAATGTATCATAAAAAAATTAAAATATTTTAAAATCAGAAAAATAGAGAAAAATTGTGAAAAATAAAGAACAATTCTTATAAATCAAAATTTGGATAAACATTCATCCATTGAATATTAATTCAAATTATAAGTACAACTTTTATCATTGAACAAGTAGCAAATATTCTTTAAAATTTTAACTTCGTAAGTTGGTAACTAGTTAATCTTAGGTGTATGTCAACCGTGTGACTATAATTTGAGATGTCAATGCAGCTATAGCTGTGTATAGGATGGATACAACAAAAGTAGTCCTCTTCTACTTCTTTTTTCTCTTTGTTTATTTATCTTTTTTGTCGTCTTGCTTCACTTTTTCCTTCTCCAATCTATGACCTGCTCTCTTCTTCGTTTGTTTCTTGTCTGTAAGCATCACAACTTTTTTACTGTATTATTTTTGTATTGGTTAATACTTTTGCCTTACATCAGATGACATCATATTGTGATTGATCTATCATTATTGTGAAAGTTTTAGTATATATCTTTTGTTGATCTATAATCAATTGAATATAGTTATATGCAGCACAAATACATAATTATGTCTCAGATGATTGTGAAAACACCACCTTCTTCTTCTAATCTGCTCTACATTTACAGGTAGCAGCTGATACATACATACAACACAGATATTACGATAATAGGATCTTTGTTTATTATCTTGCAAATTTCTTTAAAATGAAATAATTGGCTAATTTTGCAGTAAATTTTATGGATTTGATATTAATTTGCATCTCATATGGTGATAAGTTTGCACAGATATGAAGAATTTGGTATATATGGTCATAATTTTGTAGTAATTTCTTTATATGCATTTCATGCGGCCGCATGTCCATATTGCAATATAGAGTTGCCTCATTCATTCTTTTGTTCTTCTTTTACATGCATACATGATATGCATTTCTATTTTTGTTACATGATATACATTTCTATTTTTGCTTAACAATGAAATCCAGTCATATTTATAAATAAGGGGCATATCATACGATCCATGCGATACATTTGTAATAGGTAGTCTGTGCCATTAGGACCCACCAGGTTCATGACTGCTCTCATTCTCTCTATCTTATTGATGTTTTATTAAAAAAAAATTAGAGCTTTTAATGCTAACTTACTTATTTGTTATTCTATGTATTTAGTTTGGCTTGTGCACTAAGTGTTTGGTGATTTGTTTGATAATTTGGCTTGTTGAAGATCTTGCGATGTCATTTGTATTCGAGTTGGATATCATTGGAGAGATATTGGTACTATTTTCACATGGTATCATAGTAAAAAAGGTTCGATTAGAGCTGTATTGAGATTCGTGTTGATTGTGGGAAGATCCTCAAATTTGGGCATCGTTTAATCATCTTGAGAGAATCAAGGTACTCTTAATATTTCTTATTATTTTTGAGAAAATAAAAGAGAAAAGTGAGACATTTCGTTGTTTATTGGTGCCCAACTCTTATCCAAGTTGAGCACGTACCATGAAAAAATATTTTATCTCTAAATTTTATTGGGATTATATTAATGGTACAATTAAAGAGCCCAAATGGATAGAGAAAGGATTTGATGGTGATGAATTTCTCAAGTTACAATAGAAATATAAAGAAGAGTTGAAAAATGTGAGAAGTTAAATGATAAAATCACTTTGATTATTAGTCAAAATGTGGATGAAAAACTCAGTGGTTGTATTACCATGTTTGATAATGCTTTTGAGACTTGAGAATGTCTTAGAAAAATTCATTGTAAAGACTATTTGTTTTGACGAAAATAATGATAATGCTTAAACAAGGTTCCACGAGCATTAGGGATTATCATAGTGAGTTTTTCAATCTTTAGAACCAACTTCGCACCTTTGACAAATTCGAAAAACTCTAAAGTATGGATGAGTTTAAAGAATACCTTGTTAACCAATACCTTTTTTTTGTTTATATGAGGATTGAGAGACGAATTTGAAAACATTAGATCAAACTTTATTCATAGAAAATCGATACCCAAAAGCTATGAGATTTTGACAACATTAGATCAAACTTGATTAATAGAAAACCGAGACCCAAAAGCTATGAGATTTTGGCCGATTTAGTTATAGAGAAAACTAAATTGGGGAATATAAGATACAACAAAGATGTAGTTCTTGTTACATCTAGACCTGAAAATTTTGTTACATGTAGACCCAAAAATTATTTGAAGACTTATAAATCTTCACATGCAAAAAATAGAGAATGCAATATACAATTCAAAAGTAATGTAGTGCCTTAGCCCAACAAGAATACAATTTGCCATTATTGCAAGGACAGTGGACATATAAGGCCTATATTGAAGAAATTTTCAAAGAAAAGGCAAAATCTCCAGGAAGGCGTTATCATCTTGTTCTAAAGGACAAGGTATGTCATGGGTTTTAGATTTCGGTGTTTCCTTTCATATGACTAATGAATATAAATTATTCGATAAATGTACAAAGGTTAGAGCACAAGTGTTTAGTTTCTCAATTTTGTGATAACGGTTGCATTGTTACCTTCTCATGAAATGGATGTATGCGAAGAAGGTGATTGGACAAGAACATAGAGAATTGATAATTTAGTTATGTCAAATTTTGAAACATGTGGGATTACTTGTAATGATTTTGGGTTTTGACACAAAAGATTGGGACATTTGATCTAAGCAAAACGAACAATTATTCGTGAATAAAGATTAATGAAAAGAATGATTTTATTTGTAGAGGTTATATTTTTGGCAAAATACATCATATACCATTTGGCGGAAAAAAATTATCACAAAAAAAGCCTTCGAATTAGTACTCTGATGTTTAGGGACCTGCTCCCATAACCTTAAAAGGAGGAGTAACCTATTATGTTATCTTTGTAGATGATTTCACTCGACATACTTGAATGTATTTTTTGAAACACAAATCGAAAGTTTTTAAATATTTTTTTATCTTTCACAATATGATCAAGACTCAATTTGAAACTAATATCAAGATCTTAAGAACCAACTCCGAGGTGAATATCACTCAAATGACTTCAAAAACTATCTTGAAGAAAATGGAATTTGACATAAAAAAAATTACACCAAAACTCCCCAACAAAATGGTTTAAATGAAAGAAAATATAGATATATTATTAAGTCTATTAAAACTTTGTTGTTAGCAAGTAAAGTTCCCGAATAATTGTGGGTTGAAACCGCTCTAACTTCCGTATATTTGATAACTCGGATAACATAAACCAAACTTGAAATTGTTCTCTCAGAAGAATTGTATTCAAATAAGTCTAGTTATGATCAGTTTAAAGTTATTAGATGTAAGTGTTATATTTAATTATTTATACGGATAAGAATGATAAGTTAGGTCCCAAGGCCATTGAATGTGTCTTTTTGGGTATGGTATTGATAAAAAGGGGTATAGATGTTACAACCCAAAATAAGATAAACTTTATGTGTCTAGAGATGTCAAATTCATTGAAGATAAATATTATTATGGGGATGAGTCACAAAGTAATAGTTATACGTTTTTGGATGAAAGGTTAGATGACAATGAGGAAGTACAAGAGGATAGGATGGTTCATCTAGAAGATGAATCCAACAACCTTAAACTAGAGAAGAAATTCTAAGACCCTTTAAACTGTAAACAATTGTCGATATTCGTAGTTGGATGCAGCCCGATCACGTATCGTCAAGTATCAAACAAACAAGTCACGTACAAACACACCCGAGAATGAGTGTTTCAAGTTAAGAATAAACCAAAGTCACAAGTCAAGTCAAATATCAAAGAGTTGCAAATCCAGTTTGTTATTGGGATTGTAAAAGGCTCTATTTATAAAGCAAAAGATTCAACATTTACATGATGGAGAGGAATGAGACAGAGTAGTGGTAGCCGTTGGCATGAACTAACCGTTGGGGACCCAACAACCCTAATTGGCCCTAACACTAGGGGCCAAGCCAATTAGTTCAAGTTCAATGGGCCCTAGTAGCCCGTCTCCTATTACATATATTTTAACACGCTCCCTCAAACTTATGGTGTGTATACCGAAAGTTTGTCTAACAAAAAATGAAAGCGAGTAGCTGAGAAGGATTTGGTGAAGAAATCGGCCAATTGCATTTCTGAGGTGACATAATACAAACTAATCTTTTTCTATATACATTCTTCACGAACAAAATGGCGCTCCATCTCAATATGCTTCCTGCGTTCATGGAAGGTGTTGTTGGAGGCAATGTTCATAACACTTTATTATCACAAAACATGATGGCCGGTTGTTGTAAAACAATGTTCATGTCCTTTAGTATCTCTATAATCCATGAGATTTTTATAGACAATCAACAACTATTACAAATTAACACATTACACGTGGCAAGTCAATTTCAACAAGCCCCCACCAGTATACACATGAGTGTGGTTGTGGATGGTGAGATACATAAAGGATATACTTGAAAGAATATCATTCAAACCTCATCATCTTCACTTAAATTAATTGCTTATACTTATGTTGAATAGGGTGAAGATGTTAATCATAGACATTTCACCACTAGATTTTGTGTATTCTTAGGTGATTCTCTAATTTCTTGGAGATGTAAAAAGCACCAAACGGTGTCTTTATCATCTACAAAGACAGAATATAGGGTCATTACCACTATAGCAACTGAGATATCATGGATCACTAAACTCCTAGCAGACATCAAGATTGCCCTTAAGGACTCGAAAGAATTATTTTGTGATAACAAAAATGTCATATCGTGTAACACAACCTGTATTGCATGATACAATTTAACAATATCACAGTATGTAACACAAGACCTATATCGTAACGATATAATGTCCGATATCATACGATCATAACAATCCAACAAAAAGATACCTCCAAAGTTGAAAGATAAATATTATAAAGTAGTAATTAGACCAAAAATGATTATGATATTGAGCAATGTTGTAAAAATTGTATCGTACGATACGCATTGAAATTGTATCGTACGAGAATACGGTACGATATAGGCACACGTATTGAAAGAAGTGATTATCATACTATATCGTACAATAGAACCCATATCTTACAAGTTGACGCTGATTTTTTTGGGTATAAAATCCGAGAATCCGAAGTTATGGAAATCACTTTTGCTTCTTCCCAAAACCTTTTTCACGATATTCCCTTGTTCCCAAATCTTTTTCCCATCATTGTTCTTGTTAATTTTGTGGTTTATTCACATGATTCTCAAGTTTTTTACCCAATCCAACTCCTCATCTTTACGACTTTTGTCAAATATGTGGCAAAACCCTTTTCTTTTGCATTTTACTTGATTCTTCACTTTAAAAATTTGGAGCTTTTATAGATTTCATGATTATTGACCTCTAAAAAGCATTTTCTTCTTATTGATTGTCCCTTCTCATCTTAATGGCTTCAGATCAGGTCGGTCTGGCATGGAAAGTCGTAACTTTGTAACGTTCTAGATGATTTTAAGTTGTAACTTTGTTGTTTATTAATTAAAGGTATTCAATATTCACGTTATGGTATGGATGATTGTTCATTATGAAATGTTATTCTCACAATCTCTCTCAAAATTCTTATAGAATCATAGTCATTTATAATTTTATTAGAAATTATTTGTTTCAAATCAAGCTTTTGGATTCAATTTTATTTCATTTTGATTGTATTATATATGTTTTATTCATTATTTTTTTCATTTTTTTGGATTTTTTTATCAAGAAATAAAAATGCACCATAGTGTACCATAGTGTACGATATGGTGCAGTTATCACATATCGGTGCCCAGTGCGATACAGACACCGATACGCTTTTTATAATATTGGTATTGAGTGTTGGGTAATCAATCATGAATACGTGCAAAAACATGTTAGTGGTAAAAATGAAGATATAGAGATGGATGTACATCCATGCTAGGAAAGACTCAATATGTAATCAGGTTATTAGAGAGAAAGCTCGAATAACACCAATAGAAGATAAGAGAGATGTGCATAAGATGGTTCAAATATACAAAGGAGCAACCAAACAATGCTCTTGAAAAAAAAGTGCAAGAAATTAAATAGTGAATACTTTAAAAGAGGGAGTGAAAGACTGCAAAAGTATTAGAGGTAAGCTACTAAAAATGATATGGCTTTTTTGGAGTTAACTTCTAGTATGACACAAGATTGAGCTCTATGGCAAGAATCCATTATTCTACCCCACTTAGCATGTGAAAAGACTTGATTTTTGTTCTTGTTCAACTTTAGAAAGAACATGGACAATAGAACACTTTTGGGTAGCGCTAATGAGAAAATAAATAAATACTTTGATGTTAAAATAGACCTACACCAACTATCAACATTAAGCCCACACCTCTTTACATTGGTCATGGATAAACTAAAGAAGTATAACATTTAAGGGAAAATGTCTTAGTGCATCTTAATTGTAGATGACATTATATCAGTGGATAAGAAAGAAATTTGAACCCTAGAAAGAAACTCTAGTCTAAAAGAAAATAACTTTGGACTTTGTACAACAAAAATGAAATATATGGGATGCAAGTTCGTATTATGGCTAACAAAGATGATATCAAAAATAAAACTGAAAACATGTTACATCGCCCAAGAAAGATAAGTTTGAACAGTTAGGGTCACATAGATCGAATAGGGTGGGGAGGTGCATAAAATCTTCTCTACAACAAACAAGGTTATAACTTGTCTGTGACAAAACGATAAACCTCAATTTGAAAGCTACATATTATAAAACAACAACAAGATCAACAATGCTTTTTTGCATTGACTGTGGGCTACGTCACACGGGTGCGGGTGCGGGATACAACAAATTTCAAAAAATTTTGGGTGCGGCAACACAGCTAGGGTATATAATATTATATATTAGATATAATATTCAAGCTACATAAATCAATCATGATACAACTAGTATTTGCTAATTTTGGGTGCACGTAGGTATCAATTAGCAAGTTTCCTCATAATGATCTGAAACTTAGAATGATTTTACAAGCTGCAAAATATCCAAGTTATGGAAAGAGTTTCGAGATCTTTTGTAGGATATAGCATATACTAGTATTTGTGCTAGGATCCACTAGTGATGTCATACTCTTCTGTTCTATTGATCTGGCAATGTTTCTGGTCTTCAAATGTGTTTGGTGACAGAGATTATTAAAGCAACTACACATAAATGGTATACAACTACAATAGCAAGTACACAACTTTATATTAAAGCAAAACACATAAATGGTAAACAACTACTAATTTCATCATAATACACAAATCAATCTTCATTATCCGGACCCATTTATCCATGAGTTCCAAAAAAAAAAAGCATTTTTTTTAGCCATGCCACACCGACACGTTGTCGGTGTCGAGGTCGACACTCCACCCCTTAGAAGTGTATGTGTGACTTAGACTGTGGGATAGTCATCCATAGGGATTACAAAAAAATGCTTAGATTAAGATTTCAAGTGGATGTGGGATAGTCATATGTAAAGGAGGCAAAATGGAGCACCAGCTAGGTATGAAAAAATAGACGATCAAGACTCCAAAATAGACAAAGGGAGAGCTTAAAATTTGTTGGAAAACTGCAAAGAACGTCTTGATTGTCTTAAGTTAAAAATGTGAATACAACACAAGATTGAGTACAATGGGATGATAAAGAATCCATGTAGTTGACCCAGTTGGTTTTGGTTTCATTCAATGTTATCAATAGCGGTTAATGGGCTAGTAGCAGTTGACCCTAATATAGCATTAGCAGGGATATAGTGGATTTAGTAGTATAATTTTATTTATGATTAAAAAATTATACATATAATGGATTCTCTAATTTCTAAGTTATTGCACACACTCGAGTGATTATGGGGGTCGACTCACAAATTAAAGTTTATGGAGGCTGAGAGAATGATGGTGGACGTGGGTTAGCAGCAATGGAGGTTGCACCAGCCATTCTGATGGTGGTGGTGGTGATAGAAGTTGTAGGAGAGAGAGAGAGACAAATAAAAGGTAATCAAAGAAAGATGCAGACAACTCGTGCTGTTTGCTTAGAGAGAGACCAGTCGCAAGAGAGAGATACCATCCACTAGAGAGAGAGAGAGAGAGAGTGACTAGCCAACTTTGACGGTATATGCACGTCAATGTTTGTATAGTCATAATCCACCATCAAGCGACCTGCACTCCAGTCCGTTGTTGAAGCGGATGAAGAGTCGAAAAGCCCCAATAAATTCCACCTTGTGAACAAACCTGTGAGGTTGGCACATATAATAATGCTACAGATCCACGTGGATAATGATGGGTCTGCTACAAATCATTTTTTAATCATAAAGGCTTAGGGTGTATAGTACGATAGGGGTGATACGCCTTGTATTCCACCTATTATTGTTATAGTAGGATGCAATAGCGGACCACTAAAGTGCTCCTAACGGCACTAATAGCGGCAATGAAGGATGGCCACTATTTTGCCATTCATAAGCGGCCAAGGGGCCACTAATTCGCTATATTACGCTATTGATAACATAGGTTTCATTTATATTCTTCCTTTTCAAAGCTCTCATTTTCCCATTGTTGCATTTGTTCTGTTTCATCTCATAACATATTACATCCTCTCAACACTTCTAGAATCCAGTTTACATCTCTCATCTAGTATCCAATCTGTATCTTGGAAACAATAGTGCATGTAGTATCCACTGAACTCTTTATATCCTTTTTCTTTTCACTTCAATATAGTAACTACAAGTATTTAAACATAAAACCACAAAGAAACGAGAAAGAGGACTGTGTGGTCTACATGGAATGCCTAAGTCACACAGACACTTCTAAGGGGTGGAGTGTCGACCTCGACACGGGTGCGACACCGACACCGTATCGGTGCGACATGGCAAAAATAAACGCAAAAAAAAAATTGTAACTCACGGTTCTGCCGTCTACGGTATATTTATCCTACAAAACCCGATCAAAGAGAGAGTAATCCGTGAAGACGATGAAACCGAAGACTCTTAGTCAACTCGTAACCTTACCTCCCATGATAACCACCTGAGTTACCTCACCATAGTTTTCAAAATACTCCTTCAGCTTGTCTTCCATCATCTCCCATAAAACTCTGCCAATGAACATAGAAAAATATCTCAACGCAGACCTTCTTCACTTCCTTTTGTGTGGATATTCCACGCTTCAAAATCTGGTATCGATTTTGAAGTTCGGGTCTTTTTGGATAAATGGGTCCGGATAGTGAAGATTGATTTACGTATTATGATGAAAATAACAGTTGTTTACCATTTATGTGTTTTGCTTTAATATAAAGTTGTGTACTTGCTATTGTCGTATACTTATGTTAATTGATGGCTCGCTTGTTGTAGCTTGAATATTATATATAATATATAATATTATATACCCTAGCCGTATAGCCGCACCCAAAATTTTTGAAATTTGCCGTATCCCGCACATGCACCCCCTGTGACATAGTGGAATGCCACTTCATGGGCAAAAACAAACAAACATAAAGTCTAAAAAGCCCAAAACCATCAATTTAAAAGTAGAAACTCGAAACAGTTTTACTTCGGTGTTACCAAAGAAAAGATCCAACTTTGACTCTGAAACTCTGGGCTCCGTTCCGCAAACTTTCTATCAGGTTAACCTCAACAAAAACCCAACGAGTAAAAGTCTTACTAAAAGCAACACGAATAAAATCGTAGTGTTGTTATCGCAATTCGAATAATCACAGCAAAATGATATCAAACATCAGCGAATAAACCCAGAAAATGGGAAAGCATAATGATCACGGAAACAGCACAGTTCAAATTACCGGATACAACTATAATATCAAACGCAGGACCAAATAGAAAAGTAACACCCACCCAAATAAAATTAGAAGGAAAGGAAAAACTCACTATATGAATATCTTGGAACCCAGAGAGAGCTAGCGTCTTAAGAAGCTCGCACCCGATCCCTCCAGCACCCACCATCAAAACTTTTGCTCCCTTCAAAACAGAACCCAAAAGAAACAACTCAAAAAACAGAAAGAAAATCAAATTAAACACTACCAGCAAGAAGAACAACGACCCAGAAAGGAAAAGAAGGGGAAATGAACCACCTTGATTGCTTCTAACTGCCGCTCATGCGCCATTGGGGAAACCGATAACTAATACAAGCTTAAGGTTTCACACACACACACAAGACAGAGAGAGGGGGCAGAGAGATTCGTTGAAAGAGCGGGTAGAGAGAATTTCGGTTCGCAAATTTCACACTGTCTCCCGCAGACCAACCCAATTGGTTCGTCTTGCAACTTCGCGGGCGTTTCGTTGCGTCGAAGCCCTTGTTTGATTGTGCTTTCTTCCAGCCGAATTGACCCAAATGGCCTTTAAGTGAAATGGTAACGGAGACACGGACTTGGACACGCATGAAGGCCTCCGTTCGCCATCGAGACACGAAGTTTTTGCCAAGTTAACAATTTATGGTTGGTGGAATGGTACAAATATTTGGTTTTCTTGCGAGATAGAAAAACAATATGAGAGAGAAAAAGATGTTTAAGTTTTCATGCAAAACTTCACGACAAAGTTTTTGAATCAAATTGGATTTGTAAAACTACAGTCATCACTTCACGATTGATGCACTATAGATTAGGAACTGCGAGCATTAAAAAACAAAATGAAGTTCTGTGGAACTTTGTATCAAACTTTATAAATTTCTCATCTTTTTCTTTACATATTTAATGTATACTTGTCAAAATCATAATTTTCTTAGTACAACGGAAGACCGAACCAGGGTATGCACGCTCTACGAGTCGAACTTGAACTATACAACACACAAGTCCATATCTCTCCTAGGTGGGCCAACTCCGTGAGTGGGATCAAAATGACAAATGTTTTGTTTGAATTCAACACGGGACATCTTAAAGCATTTAAAAAGAAAGATGCATGCCTAATTTTTTCTTTTTCACGGCACGGCTCAGGTTTTGAACTCATGACCCTTAAGCAAAGTTGCACTTCTTTGTTGTTCATAACCATTAAACTGTACATATATCACAAAAAAAAAATTATATATATATATATACAGAAAAGAAAAACGATGAAATCTGATTTTTGTTTTTATCAAATGAAGTACTATTCGAGTTGGCATGAGACATGTAAGTTATGTGCAATCATCATGAAGTATTTCCCAAAATATTTACATTTGAAGTTCAAGGAATTACCCGTTTCTTACTGCACAAGGAGGATTTTGGCATGGCATTTTTCTCACTATTTTGTTATAAGCATCATACAATCATCCCGAAGAGATAGAGTCAACAAGTTCATCGATCGTGAGAAAGAAAATAAATTTGGAGCAAGAGAATGAGCTAATCATGAAGTTTATGTCCAATGCAGAACATGAAATTATTCATGAAGAATGAAAGCTAAATTCAATATGTGGTGTTATACACTTCTTGTTTTATTGTTGGTACTCAAAAAATAAGTGATTGGTTTTGTGTTAAGCTCGGGCTTGTGGTTTCTTCTGTAAAAATGGCACAAGTTTATACAGTCAAAGATTGACAAGTTCCCGTACCAGACTTGTGGATTCAAATGGATCGCTTACGTTAAACATGGCCAGCTCAAAACCAGCCCAGTGGTTACAACTGGAACCAAACCGGGTCAGGAACCAGCTGTAATCCAAACTGAGGACCACCTGCTTCAGTTCTCGTTCCGCCATTCATGAAACCGGAACCAATGGTTCCAAAGTGTTGTTTTTTAAAATTTTCTTTGAAATTCAATTTTTATATATTTTTACCAGTTCTGAGTGGTTTATAACTCAAACAAGAACTGCCCCAAAAGTGGCGGTTCCGAGACTGACCACACGCCGACTGGGTTATAGTTTCAGGTCAAAACTGAAACTGGCTATGTCTAGGTTACACGACTTTACTACCTTCATAATCAAGGGAACTTGATCAGGTATCGGGCTCAAGGGCAGACACAAAAGACCAAAGCCATAATAGCGAAAAAGAAAATACAGTAATAGGATCTGATTAGTCTTGGTATGGTTTTGGATACAGAACGTAACTAATCCCGGGTTTTGTGTTAGATCAGATACTTTTGACATCCCTTTACTTCTATATACGCACATGTTTGTGTGTACCTGTACGAGTTCCCTTGTAGAGCTCCCAACTTTTGGATCCGACAACACCCTACCTGAAAAATCCCTATCCAGGAGGACTAGACTTGGGCAAACCGGTAGGGCCCGGGTTGTTGGCTGGAAAGAAATCAGAAAGGTCAGTCCCAAACAAGTAGTTCAGAACCTTCTCCTTTAGAGCTTGCATCCCTATTCGTTTCAGAAAATAAGCACCACACTGGCTCTTGTGGATCCAGTCTCTGCCGAACCTTCTCCTTTAAACCTTTAAATATGGTGGCTTTTTGTTAGGATCTTCTATTCGTGACATGAAATTCAACTTTACCTGCGGCCCTAGATCTGGTGGCTTGCTAGTTATATGAACAGCATTTGGCAAGAAACAGTATGCCCACTTTAATGGCTTCACCGAACAATACCCTTTTTCTCCAACTAACAAGCTGAGTTAGATGAGACTTGCCAGGCGCACAGGTAATGTACACAGCTCATGACCTAAGGCTTGGTCCGCCGAGCAGGTAAACCACCTCTCTTCGCCATCTAATAAGCTGGTAAGCACAGGACAGGTAAAATCCTCGAAAGCCCTCATAATGCACCTTCTCCCTAGTCGATTCATGGCTCATTTATCAATAATCAAGTTCGAGTCAAGTTGATATGAACCAAACTCAGGTTCTGAATCAAAGTGGCTCGGTTGTGCACTCCTAATGCATCTTCAGAGATCTCTTGTAGAGTTCATGAAAGAAAGAGGGTGAGAAAACATGCAAACAAAATAAGAGATGTCTAATAGTGCAACTAGCTATATTTTATAGGATAGACTCTCTTGCCTTCTCTTACTCCCCTTCATGCCTCTATTTTAGACCCTACCATTATCAGACTTGAGTACATTCCCTTAGCTTCCAGTTCCAGATTGCATGCCAATGTCCAGCTTGAGCTTCGCTTGACACAAGCCAGAAAATGCTGAAACTCGTTCCAGCAAGTGTTTTTAGTTTCCTCTATTGTATGTGACAAAAGATGAACCTAAAAGCCTCTTGAAGACACGTGCATAATATAAACTACCGTACATGAGTCTGTAAATAGCTAGGATTCCAGAATCGTGTATATTTTAGGGCAGGAATTATGTGACCACTTATAAGCCGGGCTTCGGACTTTCGGGATTAACAAAACTCAGAAGCTAGAACAAACTAACACGAGTCCTTGCATATCAGTAGTGCAAGTGTTGTCCCATCTCAACTTGGATTGTGGGCTTGCTTTCTAAACCTCTGGTCGTATGCACAACCCAGCAAAAAATGACGAAGGAAAAAGAATCTCGACATAGACAAGGTAAAGGAAAAAATTATGCATAATCCTTGCATTTAGATGTGGAGGAATGTGGAATCTCTTTAAGCAACATGAAGACAACAACTACAAGATTGTGATCAAAGAATTTAATCCAGTGACAGATAGCACATACCTAAATTTATCATAGTGGGTTGTAAGTTCGTTTTGACAAATGCACACATCAAGAGACTTCAATATATATATATAATCTCTGAATCTAAATTCAATATGATATCAATAACAAAAAGGGGTCCACTCAAGTTACAAAATACTGCCAAGCACCAAAAAACAAGGTTTGGAAGGATGGGGTTCTAGAAAAGGTAGAGACGTCAATAACTTCCACAGCTAAAACGCTTAAGAAATAGGTAATAACACAAAGAAAACAACTTTGTTGTGTAAATAGTTTAACAAAAAAGGGCAGGAGGAGTCGAAAAAATTGACTAGGTACTAGCTTCACATCTAATAGAAGTGTGGACTGCAAAGATGCTGATATCAATCATCAAACAGGAAGGATACTTACTTATCATGTGGTATCTAGGAACCAAGAAACAGGGGATTTCAGCAAGGATTGGCTATGATGGTATGACTTAGATAATAATGCATCGATGGTCCTACGCATGCTTATCACTGGATGGAAGTTCATGGGCGACCCCAGGGCTATTCATCGGACCAGCCAAGGGGAGGGAGTACTGGGTTAGAAAGCCCAGACAAACCTAAGATTGCAGAAAGGAAAGAAGCCTAATAAAGTGCAAGATGTGCCCCATGAGCTGACCCAACTCGGTGCCTAAATCTAGGTATGAATTTATTCCCCCCCACATTCAGTCTATTTCTACATCTTTGTGTGATGTAATCCCAGAACTTTGAAAAGTACAGGGTATGAGACGAACAAGATTCACACTGTATCGTTGAGCACATCACTTACATGGGAAGTGAACCATATTTAATCTTGCCTTCAGCAAATTCAAGATAAATCAGGAGATTGAATAATCCTAGGGCAAGAGTATCAAATGACCAATAGTTCTCCATGACCGTATTCTCCTTGACTACATTGTCAAGTGACATGACAGAAGGGTTCTTCAAAGCTCAAAAGCATTTCTCATGTTCCTAACATACTGCAGGTCTGCAAATTGAAATGGAAGGCTTCAAAGAGAGAATCACCATGTCAGTATTGTGCTTGGACGCCATCAAGGGTCAATATTGGGTCACAAACAAGTGTCTCCAAAAGGTGTCAATCATGATGATTTAGTGATAATATTAAGATTCAAAGGCCCGATTCCACTCAAAACCCAAATCGCGGGGGACAGAGTGGCAAAAATGAAACTTACGTCTGCATATCCATCCAAACCAGCTAACATATACTACATAGTTTGAATGCAAGAACTCGTGCTTTATTCATTAAGAATACACCGCGTATTTGTTGGAAATGAAGGAAACGAGCTAACTTTTCTCTCATCGGAGTAGCTCATGTAACACGTAAGAGATTCAAAAATGCTGATTCCGGAATATGTATAACTTCTCAGCAACAACAAATGCAAAGAAAGGTAATGAGCCAACTCAATTTTCATTAGAAGAAATCATTTAACATGTAAAGGAATTCAAATTTTGTGATTCGCAATCACTTACCAACAAGAAGCAAACTTCTCTTCATTCCATTACAACATTCGCCCCAACTGCTTTCATCTTCTCGATAATCTTCTCGGCCTCTTCCTTCAGAACCCCTTTCTTTAACAGCGTGGGCGTTTTTTCCACCAAATCCTTGGCTTCCTTCAGACCCAGGTCGGTGAACGTCCTCACCTCCTTGATGATCTTGATTTTCGAAGCTGCGTCGAAGCTCTCCAACTTCAGATCAAATGCCGTCTTCTCTGCCTTCGTCTCCTCTGCCTTCACTGCACCGGGACGGCCGCTGGAGGCCATGCCGCCGAATCCCATCCCCGGCATCATCACGCTCATTATCGGCATTTCCTCAACGCCGAATTTCTTCCTCAAAATCTCCGTAAGATCTGCGACTTCCATCAAAGTAAGTCCAGCAACTTCATCAACGATTTCAGTTACCCTTCCGCTAACCTTTCTAGAGATCGTTCCCGAATCCGATCCCAATGATTCTTGTACAGAGCTAGAAATCCCTCGAGATATCAGCCCCCCAGCGCAGAAACCCGGATTTGTCGACCAACCAAAACTGGAAGAAAGATTGTAAGGCGTAATCGGTGAAGCAATCCATAGTGAATAGTGCGATTTTTCCGACGGATTGTGAGAAAAACCAGCCAGATCGTTACATTTTCCGTTCAGATCGTGTAAATCACGATTTTGCGTGATCTCCAATCGTAAACGAGAAGCCGATAAAAGGGAAGAGCAATTGGAGCGAAACCCTAGGAAGAGAGGGGGTCGGTTGGAAGGTGAAGGGGAGAGGATGTCGGACCTCTGGAAATAAGTAGGAGCGCTTCTCGATTGATGGACGAGGAAATTAGGGTTCCGAGAGTAATATTTGGGGAAGGAAGAGGGACGCCACCTCTTCATGGTAGTAGAGACTTCACTTGTCAATCGCGGGTTTAAACCTAATTTTGTAACCAGCACCTGAAACAGTTTGGGGGTTTAAGGAGAGGCCCTTCAAAATGGGTGGGAGGCAATCCCATACCCCACGGAACCCGACCCGAAATTCCGAGCCTGGTGTTTAAGCACTCCGGACCCTATAAGAGGTGTCACTGATACACTCTAGTTGCAACTCTCACACCCTTAACCTCATTAATACCCAAACTCTCTCTCTCTCTCTCTCAACTTCTCCACCTCTCTATTTGCTTCTCACGCTTTCCTAACTTACTCTTACGAGCTAAGTATGTCCACTCAAGGTGTATTTTAAGTAAAATCTCTCCCTCTTCTCTCACTCACTTGTTTCAACCTGTATCCCAAGTGTGTCCACCCAAGGTGTGTTTAATTTGTATCATTGGGCCCCTTGTACTAACATGAGCTTGTAACTATGATTTTAAGAAACCATAGTTGCATGTTTGATTCGCAAATAGTGTTGACACTTGGATTTTCTGCCAGAGGGGTAGAACACAAGAGAAAATGAAACACTTAGGTGTTTATATAAAACTCTAGGTCCATTTTCTATAGCCAATCTCTCCTATGGTGCCCAAGTTTTTCACTCAAATTGAGCTATAAGTTCTCCTTTTGACGAACGATAGAATTTGAAACTACGAGTACTAAAAGTCAATCTTGAGATCTCCTACAACCTTACATGATACATACTCTAAAGAGAGATGTACCTAAAATTGACTCTTGTTATTTTTTTCCCTTTTTTCTCATTTCTTTTGGTATTGACATTTTCTCCCCAATTGTAGAATGTCAGGCAATTGAATCAGAATTTTCATAGATGAATGATAACATTGAAATTGATTATTATGTATTGAATGATACATTTGTTGAATGCAAGGATGAAGTTGATTTTTTGTTTTTTATTTGAATAGACGAAGTGTTTTTGAATTAGGGTGAGTTAATTCATTATATAAAAAAGATTGAAAAGGATTACAACATTGTTACTATAATAAAACATTGTTACTATAATAATTTGTTCAAGAAAAGGTGAATGTATGGTTTAGATGTAATAGAAGTGGTGAATATAAAGTAAAAAAAAGTTGATGTCAAAAGTATGCATCGGATTGGTAGGAAAAAAGTAAAATGTTCATTTTTACTTCAAGGAATTAATGAAGTCGATGAATCGTTGAGTTTGACAATGAGTAATTGGATGCATAATCATCTTATAGGTTTGTATCTTGAAGTGCATGCACTTACATGCAACTTGACCAACATTGAGTTCAATTTAACAAAGGAGATAATAAAAAGTCATTACAAAACCAAGAATATGCTGATATAGTTAAAGGTGAGTGAACTTGAAGGTTAACATTGCAAAGCACATTTATAATGCGAGAATAACAATAAAGCAAAAGGAAATAAGTGATCAAATAGTTTTCGAGTAACTTTTACATCAAATAATCATAATGAGCATAGCACATGATATCACATGATAGCACAAACAGACTATTTGAGAGATATCTTATTTGTAAATCTTACTTTAACTCAACTCTTACATATATTGTGAAGGATACTGCGGATTGAATGCACTTAAAATAGAATAGGTACAAGATAGTTCCTTTCTTTAGTTATGAGATTCACAATTTTTTCCTATAGAATTTAATTTCATGAGTTCATAGAAGGAGAAAAGTTGTGTTTGTGTATTGACATGCTTTAAGGAGTTATTTGCCAAAAAGAGATCCTAAGGTCATATACACCAATTGTGAGCTTGTAGTTCACCATAACTTAGCATATTTATTATATACAAGGTACATTGAAAAAAATATTGAGGAACATAAGTTACGAGAAAAAAGAATATTTCATAGTGTTTGACATAAGTTACAAGCAAGTTGTTGAGTTAGGAGATGAGAAGATTTATGCCGAATGGTTAGGGTTGGTAGTGAAGTGGAAGAACTTTTTTTCTATTTTTTTCTATATTAAAAAAATAGTTGGGTTTGTACAAGGAAAATATAGTCTTAGTATTAAGTGATTAGGCTATGACCTATGACACTTGCACAATTAATATAGCACTCACAAAACTAACAAGCATGTAATATTTCTCATTCTATATACACATATAGAATATCCTAATGATAATGTTTATGCTGTTAGACCTTTGAAGGTTGGATATAATATGATACAAATCCATTAGTTGATTGAGTTACATGTTATCGAGTTGAAGAAATCAATTTAGAGATCTTGATGCATCAATAGAATAGATATGATTATAGAAGAAGTGAATCATAGAGAAATAATTGGTTCACATACAATGACATGTGGGTGTAAGTTGTGATGTTCACATAATTTATCGGGTACTCGTGAGGTATTCATTCTTTTAAAGTAGACGATCACATACATAGACGAGTGTATTTTGGGATCAGTCTACTTCCACAAGGAGTTATACAGAAGCATGACATGGTAGACATGGTCATAGCCAAGGATATGAGACTTCTTCTCATTAGGTAGTATTTGCCCATCTATTAATACTGAATCTAGGTTAATAGAGTATGAGACATCATTTGATGATGAAAGACCTTAGTGTATGGTATTAGATGTTGATAGATGAGTGAATATTATAAGATATTGTAGCTGTAGATATTGAGTCTGGTAGACATGTTGGGTTTTGATTTATAGGGAATATTTTTTTAAGTACATGTGACTTGGATTTCCCAATCAATAGATATTGATGTGCGAAATCTACCATTTAATTGCTACTAGATAGAATGTAGCACTAGTACTATTCGGAGGAGGGGTTGACAACATTTCTATCGGTATTTTCTTATAGCAACGATCGACCAGTACATGATGTATGGTATATGTATTACTATAAATATGGGAGATACTATTTAGTAGTAAGGATATTCTTAACCTTGTATTTTCTCTTGTATTCTTGGGTAAATGCATATGCTTAATTTGTGTTGTATTTTGTAGACGTATATGATTGATGGATTGCCAATGCCACATCTTTATCTATTGTGAGAATATCAACATATTGTTGATCGGGATTTAACATTCCGTATACATATGATGAAAATCTACTTCTAAGGAGACTAGGAAATAATACTATTTGTGATATTTGGAACAAGTAGTTGGTCTATATGTAATTTGTAATAAAATGATAATATATAAATCTTTTATATTTTGTGATGTCTTATGTCTTGTTGTCATTGCTCTTGAAAATATCTAATATATAATGCTTTAATGATGTCTTGTTGTGTAGCAAGTAATTGTATTATTGTCATTGCCATAATGCTCTTATTCTATTTCTCACTCTTCTTGTGTCTATAGTTAACGCTTACATACTTAGTGACTTGTGTTCGATTATGACATTATGTCTATAAGAAGTAGAAGCTAGTGAGAGAGAGATTGTTTGAGAGAAAGAGAGAGACAGCCTCTTAGATTAAGCGAAAGAGAGATGGCTGAACGTTGAGAGGCATAGATGAGTGAGAGAGAGATTAGCTAGGAGGTTGGTCAGACGATTCAATCAAAGAGAGAAAGGGAGAGGATATTTCGAAAAAAAGTACCCACAATAATTGGTGGTAGAGACTTGTATGTGCACTACGCAAAATGAGAAAGATAAGGGATGGTAAAAACGTGAAATTGGTGGTTCAAAACTGCCAAAACAATTTAAGAAAACCACTTTTTTATCAAATCGGATGGTTAAACACCGTCATATTTGATATGAAAATAGTAGGAAAATTATGGAAAAAAATCCAATAGTTCATGTTCCAACATGCATAATTGTATGATCATATGAAACAATAGCTATGATAGATTTCAACAATTTTCACTTTTAATTTGACAGTCAAACTATAGAAAAAGTTTTCCAATAGATTCTGGTGGTTTGAATCTCTAGAAGTGTTGTACGCTGAAATGAAACACCTTTTTAGTCAATCTTGGGAAAAAGGTCTGACCTAGTGAGTTTATTTAAAATAACATTAAATTCATATCAAGTTTTGGTTGACCCGTGTCTTGCATGAGCCTGAATCAAGATCGCACAAATACTACCCAAAACACGATTTGCCACTCTTATTATAGACTCTATTTCAAGACCTATCCCAAGATATTTTCTTATGAGTGGTGCCAACAGTAGACAAAATCCAAACTGATTGCATGGAAAATGCCTTTGACATATTTCTTTCATAATGCAAGGTGTGTCTTATAAGTATATAAACCGGAACCGGTGGTTTTAAACTGCCAGTTTCAGGCTGCCTAGAACCTGGAACCAGAACCAAACGGCCCTGGGTAATAATCCAAGGTGTGTCTTATAAGTATATAAATCGAAACCAAGTGGTTTTAAACTGCCAGTTCAAGGCTGCCTGGAACCAGAACCAAACGGCCCTGGGGTGATTACAGGGTGGTTTCGGTTTCAAATCTGGAACCCTCCCCAAAGGAAACCGGTTAGTTTATTTTTAAAGAAAGGGAGCGTTTGCCCTCCCTCTCCCCAATCTTGAGCGAATGACTTCCTGTGTGTAAGAAACCTTGACTTTAATACTAAAACATATATATAATTTGTATTAAAGGTTGGTTTAAAATCATTGGTTCTAGGCCTGTTTCCGAAGATCAGGAACCCTAACTGAACTGGAAGCCAGTACTGAACTGGCCATGTATATATATAAAGAGAGAGAGAAATAGGAAAACTCGTATGTGCTAACATACTTAGGTTCTATAAAATTCAAACGAATACAAACCATTCATAATTGATCAAGGATATTTGAAATATGTTAAAAGATGGATGATTAACGTTCAAATTTAAAAGGAAAAAAGTACATTTATACTTTTTTGTAAGTATACTTTAGTAACTTTTACTTTTAAAATTTCAATTTCAATCATTCATCTTTCAAATATCCTTAAAAGATGAATATATACATCTTTTAATTTGAACATTATATATATTTCAAATCATTTAATTTGAACGTTATATATATTCCTTATATATATATACATATACATATATATACATATATATACACGTATATATACACATATATATACACATATATACACATATATACACAATTGAGTTGGACGCAAAGTAGCAATGTTAGTGTTTTGACTGTCCAACACAAGTGCAGCACCCTCAAAAAGGTGTTACCGTGAAATATGATTTATAGGTCAAGATCATGTGACGACATTTCATTTTTCCTTTTTCTTTTGACAGCAAAGCGACAGAATGGTACACTCCAAAACTTGTATGCATACTGCCCACAAAGAATATACATTTAGACATGTCCAGTTTCTAACCAGACCGAGGTTCAAACCCAGAACCAAAATGGGTGGATAATATATGTATACATTTAGACACTCTCATCACTAGTAGTGGCCGAGGTACTAAGGGTGGTAGAATAGGTTTTAATATTTGATTTACATGACTTGACATCAATTATGAAAATAGATAAGAGAAGTATGGTCGTTGCACAGGTTTATCAGGGAAGCACACAAAATCACAGAAAACACATCAAGAAAAGAAAGAAGAGCACTGCATTGAAGAGCGACATACAATATGAGGATCTCTCACAAACCCTAATCCTCTGCAACCATCAAATGACTATTATTTTCATACCCAATTCGGGTTTGCACCAAAAATGCTTTTCCAGTCAGATCCAAATTTGTTTTCATCACAAATTCAAGTCAATATTGATTTTCTGTGTCAACTTCGCGTCATCCTAAATCTCTCTCTCTCTATATATATAGGAAACCAGATCTTCTCCACAAATGACATGTTGACTCAGTATTTTTCAATGGTACGAGTGTAATTTAAAATTTTTGAGTGTTTTTAAAAAAATACATAATAAAACCATGTTTGTTTCACTCGTACTTCCAAAAAAGTAACGGTGAGTCATGAGTGAGCCATGTCAGTGGTGCAAAGAATTCGATCATATATATATATATATATATATATATATATATGTGTGTGTGTGTGTGTGTGTGTGTGTGTGTACGTGGATTGAAGATAGATAGTTGGATTGGCACATATGTGATTGTGTGTCACGAAGTATAGGCATAGGGGGAACCCGAGCGTGTAGGAGAGTAAACAGGTTAAGAAGAGTGTTGGGTAAATAGGTTACTGTTGATGGAGAGACACGACAACCCGATATGCCACAATTAGGCTTCAACTGCACCGATGATGAGTTGATGAAACGATGATAAATAAATTAAGATGCATAAAAGTACATGTCATAAAAACTCTTTCCTGACCCATGGCTTGCATCTGGCTTCAGCCTCCCCTTTACCATTAATCACTGTGCCATGTTTGCAAGGTAATCTTGATCATTGTGGCTGACATTACTCAAGGCTCAATGACAGATCATGTCTGTCTTCAAAGACGCAGTTCCCACAATCTGTTGCCAGCAATTCATAATGCATTGGAGTGCTTTCCCCTATTAGAAATGTCTCTTCTAATCTCCATTATGAAAATTGTCACTGAAACCTGAAGAAGATTCATTTAGTATATATTGGATTTCATGTTAATTAAGGTTAGTTTAATTAAATTTATGTGCATTAATAATATTTAATTCATGTTTAGTATCTCCTAATATTCAATTAATGCATCATTGATATAGTAAAGAGTCACGTGTGAAGGACTCGTGCATGTGAAAACCAAGAGAGACAAATTTAGTTCCATATTGAAGGATGAAACAAACCCAATATATTTTTTTATATAGTTGGTAGCTCATGAACCTTAGTTCAAGGAGCTTGGAGAGGACATGTTAGACCACACACGTGTGTGGGCATGGGTTTGGGATTCTGGTTGTGTGTGCATTTTATCCTGAGAGGAAAGTGTAGGTACTCGCTACGCTATTCAGTAGCGGGACACCAATTTCTCTAAGATAAGTATGTAAAAGTGACTCTCACAGATGAGGGCATATTTTGGATATGTGATTTGTGTTTTCTGTATGGTTTGTTTATGACATACTTTGGATCTGCAATTGTTATTGATTAGGGCATAATTATGATTATTACATATTGATTATTTATGCATATAATCCTACGGTTTTGTCCAACAATTTTAGAGAAAGCATCATTATCCGTAGTAAACATGTCTTAATCTGGTATCCTCCAACTGAAGGTCTATTTGACCTTGATGCTGAAAATATTTTTCATTCCCCACTTTAAACACTGGCAGTAGCATATGGAAATCTGGTTAATCATGTTAGGGTTGCATATGTATATCGAGTCAGATCGTCCCCTACGCGATAATACTGAAAACACAGATAAAATTACCAAATAAAAGGACACCTTGTATCGTTGCATTTTGTCAGTACTATCAAATGTTTAGTATTCCTTAATATTCAATTGATGCATCACTGATATATGTGAAAGTTTTAAAGCATAAAAAGTCACATGTGATGAACTTATGCATGTGAAGGAGCGACAAAGTTTAATCCCACATATAAGGATGAAACAAACCCACATGCCCTTTTATATAGTTGGTAGTTCATGAATCTTAGCTCAAAGAGTTTAAGAAGGACATGCTAGACCACAAACACGAGTCGGGTCAGGCCTAGTCATGGGCTTTAGAATTGTCTTCAGTCTATCTTTTTGCACGAAAAAGTTTTGATCCAACAATCAAGTGGACCTACGCGAGAACGATTATGGGACAAATAACTACATCACTTGAATTGAATCTAGGATAAGTGATCCACTACACTGTCTATAAATAAGGAATTAGGGTTTACTAATATGTACTTTTTCATTAAGCACTCCCTCTCCTCTCGTCTTTGCTCTTTGCGTCTCCCTCTTTCTGTGGTATACTATACGGTTTTGTGGTTGCTCCCTGCTCTCTTTCTTTCAAGGCGATTTAGGCATGGTTGAAGATGACTTGAAGTAAGGTACATAGTTTCTGGTTGTGTGTATTTTATTCTAGGAGGAAAACTTAAGCACCTGTATGTACCCAGTAGCGGAGCACTGGTTTCTCTACAATAAGTATGCAAGGGTGACTCGTACAAATAAATTCTTTTCGTGATTACTGTTTGCTTGTGTTTTTCATATGGTTTGTTTATGTCATATTTTAGATCTAAGACTGTTATTAATTAGAGAATATTTATATTGTTACATATTGATTATTTATTCATATAATCCTACGATTTGAATGAACACCTGAAAAGATGCATGATTATATGTAATAGCATCTGCATAACTCGGTCGCAAGCACCCCAGGGATCCAACATACGTCATGAGTAGCTACGCAACAAAGTACTTTTGCTCAAAACGTCAATATAAGAGGCAGGCTAGAGGATCTTGAGCCAAGCTCCAGTTCAGCTCAAGGACATTATGTAGGAAGTGCATTGATTGATACCAGCTCAAACATGTAAAAGATTAAAGCAACACCATGAATCTAGGACTGAGTAAGCACCAACAGTTCTTTGTCAAAATCATAATTGCTGAAGCAATTTGCTGGGTGAAGCTTGCAACTATGTGTTAATAGGATTTCCATGGGCTACGAATCGGCCACGAATTGAACTGTTAATTAGTGATTGCAATCTTTAGGAAAAGATGCAACAAAATACTGAAAAATATGCAAGGTATAACTATCTGCTCCAGACATATGAATCAAGGAAGACAAAAGTAACAATAGTGAATGAATATTTTCCTCATTCTATATTCTGTGCTAAAGTCCTAAAAGAAATATCAAAACAAAGAACATGCACAAGAAAGCTTTCTCACAGTTTTAAAAGCTTCATGAATAAAAAGTTAGAAGGCAAGCTTATATAAGTCAAACTCACCTAAGATCATGAGTGACATTGAACTTGGGCTGGAAGTTTGAGTCCCGACCAATAAAAGCTCCATCAATTGGCAGGATAAAACAACTATATAAGGGTACTTTCATACTACACTTGATTAGAATACAACAGTTGATCTTAGCTCAAAAGGCCGGAAAAGTGTGTGCTTTTCCTTGATGTGTTTAATCAATTTTAGTAGTGCTATTCTCCATTTAATTCTCTTCTCCCGGTCAATACATGAAAAAGTCATATATATATATATATATATATATATATATATATATATATATATATATATATATATATATATATATATATATATATATATAGATAGATAGAGAGAGAGAGAGAGAGAGAGAGAGAGAGAGAGAGAAATTAGTCAATGAGCATATACCCATTCAAAGATTTCAACCATTAGATAAGTGAGATTGACGGTCGAAATTCAAATTTTAAAAACAAAAAAGTATCTTGGTACTTTTTATTTTACCTAATAATATTTGTTTTTCTTTAAAGATCTTAATCGTTGATCTTAAATATCGAATGTTGAGATCTTTAAGAAAATTAGAACATCGGTGAGTGTGCACATGAATTATGCTCTGTCTCTCTCTCTCTATATATATATAACAAGTATATGCTGGCAAACTTAGGTATTACCAAATACAAACAAACATTTGAGATTTATTTAGACTTGATAGTACCTAAGTGTTCTAGCTAGTTCCTCTGTTTCTTTTTCTCTCTCTATATATAAGAAAACCGGTATATGATAACATGTTTAGCTGTTAATAAATCCTAAAAAAGTCTCAACCATCAATCTTTTTAAAACTTAAATTACAAAAACAAAAAAGTGCCCATGTGTACATGGTACACATGTCATTTTTTGCTTTTCAGTTTGTTCTACGTCCGTACGGAAAGAAAGAACAGAAAAATGATTTACCCCTCTCAAAAATTGAAGGCACACCGTAGAGTAAAGATATGTCCAAAAAGGAGGACAAGAATCAGATAAAGCAGAACCCCACAGGCTCGAGTCGGAAAGGTATTCTGGTTTGTCTTTAGAGCCCTTCCTTCACATAGATGAAATTTGAGTTCTTGCTCGTGCACACACAGAGAAGCAACCCTCTTTGTAAAATTTCCTAGCAAAGTCTCCTCACATGGCACCCACAACATTAGCTCAATGGAAGTGCCCTCTAGCACCGCCACTGTTAGTGGGAGTTTGATTCCTGGAGGGTGCATGCATGGGTGTGCATGTTAGGCTTCGGCCTCTCTTTGTAACCCAAAACAAAAAAAGTCTCCTCACATGAGCAAATTATTTAGGTGAAGACTAAGCCGGTGTCTTAAAAGGGCTTAGCTTAGTGGAAAGGCCCTCTGGCTGAAAGGTGGGACTAGGCATGGCTGGTTTGGAACTGACTGAGCATTTCAACTGAAACCGAACCAGGCCAAAAACCAGTTGGAACTGAAACAGGTTAAACCGGAACCAGACCTAGAACTGGAGGCACCTAGTTTGGCTCTGGTTTTATCTTTCATGAAACTAATAGTTCCAAACCATTGGTTTCCATATTTTAAATTTCAAATTCCTTAATTACTGAATGGTTTAGGTCTCAAACTGAAACTAGATCAGTCCCGATTCGGTTTCTGGAAAACCGAAACTGACAGTTTGAAACTACCTGTTCTGGTTTACCCGGAACGGGCTATGTAAAGTTGGGACAGTGAGGGGCTTGATCTCGTTTTTTGGACAATTTTTGGTGAAACACCAACGTAGAAAATAAAAATATATATATTTTAAACAAAAAATAATGCTAAATAATGTTGCCGCTGCTCTTCGTCCTTGCACAAGCTGATGAGTGTTCAGGCTAAGGAAGGCCAACGCGAATGATGGTGCAGGATTCTGTTTTACGTTCAAAGCAGGCCACTCTCATCTTCATGAAAAAGGAGTATCTTTTTCCCAAGAGATCAAATTGTAGTAGTGTTTGTTTTGCCGGATAACTCGGACAAAAAGTGATGGGACAACCCACCCTCCTTTTCCAGACATCTTTTCCTTACGTATCTCTAAACCAAACACCACAGTATGTGCTAGCTTTGATTACAACAAGATTTTTACTCTTTAAGCGTCTGAACTTTCTGCTTGCATAATAGTTCCTCAGTATCAGCCATGAGTGCCTTCCGAAGTGAGTACCAGCCATTACTGAATCGAACTTCATCTAATTTGAATTAGTCTTTCACGGTACTGAATCAAAACCCAAAACAAAAAAGGATTAGATTTAGTGTTTAAAACCCAAATACAGAACTGTTTCTACTGTTTAAGTTGAACTGGGAAAGGAAAAATCTTTGTGCTTGTTTTCTTAGCAATGTTTGCAAATTGGGTTTGTGGCAATAAAACTGGATAGCCTCTTGGCGGCATCGATGCCACCATAAGGTCATAACTACTGAATCTGAACGCGATCTTCTGTCGATGACGACCCAATTTGATTTTCTGATTGCTACTTCTTTATACCCTAAATATGAGTAAACTGCATTTGAATTTGCATTTGGATCTAACCTATTCAACATCCTTCACATCCTGTTTGATGATTCAGTCTAGCTCTTTTTTTCAGTAAAAAATAATTTTGTATTGCAGATGATCCTCGTTTGATGATGATTTAAAGTAAACGTCCTGATTGGAAAATCTTTTCAGACTGTTATGCAGAATGAAGCAACAAAACATTAGGCAAGGCAGGGACAGTTCTGTAAATTACTGGTATCTTTTGCATTGTTCTGCACAAAACTCTAAATCTGAATTCCTCCTTTATGTCAACCTGAACTCGCATGCTGCTAGATTCCCTGCTTTTCCTTGGAAAGAATATAATCGTTGCTTAAGAACCTCCTCCACGCTGAAATTTTGCCAGTAGACGCATGATACTGTCCATTAAAAAGCTTTCGGATTCACCCTGATCAATGGCTGAACTTACTGCTATCCTGAGCCTACATGTAAAATCTTAGCTTTTATTGTTGATCCACACACACACATAGAGACACCCATGCACACGAACACACAGACGCAGATTTTCCTTTTGATCTTGGCAGATATAGATTGTGACTGAATCACTAGAACTCTATACCGTTGGTTTAAAATGGTGGAATACTCTCCTACACATCACATACAGACACAACTTAGAGTCACACACACACACATAGAGTGAGAGCGGGGGAAGAGGGGTTACCAATTGGCTGGTGACACATACATGGGCCTGGCAGACGAAGAAGACTAAACAGAACTTTCAGACGATTGGTTTCAATGGCAGAATACACCCAACATGGCATAACTATTAAACGAATAGAAAATTTTGATAGGGGACTTCCCGTACAACATAGGATAATGTTCCCAGTGTACTCCAAAGAATTGATTAAAAACTATCGCTTTACTGATTGATGCATAAATGTATTCCGAAGAATTGATTAACAGCTATCGCTTTATTGATTGGTTATATTCATTAGTGGCTGCCCATGAATATATCGGTCTTGATATGCAACTACTACAGCAGGCATATTCCATGCCATGGTAGGCTTTTCAATGTTTTCTACTAGTTTGTATCCGAGTATATTCCGCGCCATGGAGACAACTCCTTTATTTTAATTATGGTGGTAAATGATTCTTTACACACGCACACACACAGAGAGAGTACTGAAGATGTAAGTTGGCCAGTATATTTCTTCACATAACATTACAGACGTATCTTTCATTCTACAGAGTACATACGTATACTTTCTTAGCACAATCTTGAATCCTATTCAGCTCCATATTCCCCATACAGTAAGACGCCATTAAAATGGAGAATCAAATTTCCCTTACTTTTTCACTTGTACCCACTACCACGATTTTACAATATGCAAAACCAATTACATTTTTAAATAAGAAAACGACCTGTCGGCCTTTCCTATACTAACTATGCATCATTAAACTTCCACGACAATGGAGGAAGAATGCCACGAAGCAGCTTTAGTCGTCCTTGTCATCAGATCAAACTGCTTAAGTTTTATTCAAGCCACAAAGTCATGAAGTCATGCAAGGCATGCGAGGGATGGAACCTCTGTCTTCCGTTCTCCAGATTCATGTACTCATAACTTGCAGCGCTTGTGCACAGAAGCTGGATTTTAGAGATCTTCTCCGCCCATCGTCATGAAACTTTGCCGTTCGCTAGGCACCGATAACCCACCACCATCACAATGTTGCAAACCCAAAGTGAGAGAAACACCAGCATTTGCATGCATCTTTGCAGCATAATTATCATTCCCAAACCTCTCCATGCCTGCCATTTCAAATGAAATGTACCTGTCACCACCATAGATGCTGTTGTCATGTGAACTATTACCGAATTCACATGTTCTCGGTATTTCTCCGTCGGGGACAGAATCTGATTTTGAACTATTGTTTTGGCAGGTACGATTATTGCCTGCAGTTATATTTCTGTTACCCTGCAACTCTCGTTCCTGCGAATCATGGGTTGAATGACCCTCTTTAGCTACACATTCAGATGAAGAAATAGAATCAAGCTCAGTCTCTCCAATTTCTTCTTTATGCATCTCCTCAACCATTGGCTTCCACAGTCGCACACGAGCATTTATGAACCAGTTGGAGACCTAAATAGAGATAAATTTATCATCGAAGTATATATATATATATATATATATATATATATATATATATATATATATATATATATATAGAGAGAGAGAGAGAGAGAGAGAGAGAGAGAGAGAGAGAGAACCTGGCTTCTACTCAAGCCTGTTTGCCGTGCCAGCATTAGTTTATCCGAGTCTTTTGGGTAACTGGCATGGACGGTTTAAAAGGCAGATGTTAGGCCAAAGATAATAAGTCTAACACGTGAGAAAAGGAAAAACAGACAACAATCAGAAACAGTCTTACGGATGAAGGAAGTGTTCAAAAAGCCAAGCACGAAGAATCGTGACAGAACTTTCGGGCAAGCCTCTCTGTGGCCTCCAAGCATGCTGTTGAATCATTCCAAGCTGCTGCAGAGCCCTCTGTTGCCTAAGCTGCTGATCAACAACGCGAAGCCGAGAAATGTTGCTGTTCTTGGCATTCACTACATCCTCTTCACCGAGACACTTTCTAGTGGACAATAGTTGGCCACTTATTGCATCTCGCAAACAGCGGAAGTTCCTTGATATAGTTTGAAGGGCCAGAGCAGTGTATATCTTAGCAGCACCACATCCAGCAATTACATCAAATGATGTAACAACTATTTGCATTTGATGGTGATATTGCTTGTATCTTCTGTCAACCTATAAAACTAAAAACTTTGCCCTTACTATCAAAAAGCAATAACGATTGATTGGTTATGCAAGACATAGGTTCAGAAATCAAAGCCACTTAGGATATATAATCATGACAGATCAGTTAATCAGAATGCACACCAGGTTATATTCCTGCACAGAAACTAATTACACTTTAGAATAGTTCTGTGGAAGTTTTCCACATGTAAAAGAAACAGGTGACATGGGCTTCTGGAAGTCAACCCACAGTCAGCCATGACCATAATGTATATAAAACTTCTAATGTCAGTGGTCGCAAATATTAATCTGCAATACCCATTCCAGAACATGAAAGACATAAGGATATTGCCAAATTGTAAGCCACCACATCAAATCCCAAGGGTCTGCAAATTTCTGTGACATTAAAGAAAACGAATGGTGTTGTCACAACTTGAATTTGCAGGCTGGGTGTGAGCGGAGTACAATTAAAGAGAAAAACAGTTGTACAAACACCTTAACAAGATCAATTGAATTCTGGTAAAACTTTTGTCCAACTACAGCTTTACAGCAGCAGGCCCAGAAAAATAGTAGTGTGATGGAGAATGTTGAAAGACTATTAAGTTTTATTGTAAACTTTCTAGTTTGGGTCGTCCGGCTCCTATTGGATCAGATTCTGATCCAATAGAAGCCATATGTTATCTCTTTTACTTACTAGGAGTAGTCTTTCAAGTTATAAACCATTAATCAGTCTTTAAGTGAAATAAAGGGAGAGAGAGAGAGTGGATAGCTGCGCAAGTGGAGGCGCCGGCCCTCGTTTCACTTCAATGATGAAGATTTGCATGTTTTTTTATGTGTTTATGTTTTGGGTTGTTTACCAACAGAGAAGGTAATGGACCACAGACAACTCAAAACCCAACTAAGCAGGCAAAAGAGACAGGAGGATGAAATGTCCAGCTGAAAACAGGAGACACTTTCAGCCCTCTAGCTTTAGCACTAAACAATTGGAAAGCCAATTTGACGACACAAATTTTGGTAAATGTCTATAAAGTCCCCAGCCCAGAATTAGAATCTAAAATTCTTACAAACACAAAAGAAAGCATTTACTAAAAAAATACAGCACGTATGACATCATTTATACGTCCAATCCTCAGAGCTGTCATCTTCCAGTAATAAGAACATGGAGAGGGTCAAAGATCCAGGAACTGCTGATGGAGCATGTATGGACGATATAGATTTCATCATCTGGAAAGCAAAAATAAATAAAAGAACTTTGGTCTTGTTAAAGTAATGTCTAGGAACCCCCCCTGCTGATACGGTCGTAAGTCCTTGCATAAGATGACAGCACTCTTGCCGTACTTCTGAGCTCAATATTACACAAAATAAAGTCATACCAATGAGTGGTCTTAAGTGCAGACCATGCAGTTAATTGGTGGTGTAAGACAAGATCCTTCAATACATCAATATGCAAATCTAAGCACCGTGCGTTATTTAAGTTCTTGTCTTGCTATACACTCACAAGGTGAGTTATTTTGATGCAAACCAATTTTGCCAACTTATCATGGCAAGATACATGCATGCCCCAGAAAGGTCAGTACATTTCCTAAATTACCGAGACATCTTAGAGCGTGGAACTAAAAGTAATGGAGGTGTGAACCCTAGTTAGCTGTTTAATGAAGTAGAAGTACGTTGGAAAATAATATGTGATTCCAATTTCAGTATACATTATTGGCCAAGTGGTTTGATTTCATACATTTTCTTTAACATTTTGCATTTTCAACTACAAACCAAATGTGGGAGCAATCTCAGAGCAAAACCGACAACAAAAGAATGAGGAAGTTCTAAAACAATTGGTTTGAATCATCAAGTGATACTTGTCTTCATACCAAACAATGAAAATTATACATTTGCTCTGAGAAACTAATTGTGTGGGAGTGGAAATAGTTCACTCAAGATCAAATAATCAGATATACTTGTTTCAAAGACATGCTAGACACTTTACAATACTTCCGGAAGACCTCTACTTTGGAAATTGAAATTGGTGCCTAGAAAACTACCGTTTCCACCAAAACTATGGTTCAAAAGGCAATATGTATTTCTCATCAAAAGTTTTAGGTGTGCATACAACAGTGGCAAGAAACAGGCGCAGTTTTAGGCTTCAGAGTGTCAACCCATCAAACAAGAGAAAACAGTATATGACAAAAGATTGGTTCAAAGAACCACTATGACACGTCTGAGTGTTAGCCGCTTCTATGTTGTCCTATTGTCAGGATACTCATCTCTCTCTGTAGGAGTCTACTCCTGGACCATCGCCTCCTCGAAACCAAGAAAAAAACAGAACTACTATGACATTAAGAATTTAAGATTGCTAGAAGAAAAATAGACATGAAAATAAGGACTCCTGTTTGAGAAGCAAACACATTGCAATTATAGAAGCCAGTCTGGGATCTAAAGTGTAGTCATTATTAGTTCAAAAGATAATGATGCCAAGATTGTCATGACTACAAAAGACTAACAGCCAACTAGGAGCTAAAATAATGGTAAATGATCAAAAATGGCATGACATGTATGTGTGTGTGTGTGTGTGTTTGAGAGAGAGAGCACCTCATCCAGCATAGATAGCAGTTGTGTCAGCCTAATCTGCAATTCCTGCCTTTCAGCTGGAGAGAACCCACTAGAAGGGGTTGCTGTTGATTCCTGAGCCACATCTACAGATGTACGGTATTCAGAAGCACCTGTTCCTGTTTCTACCTCCTTGGATCCAGTGGTTCCAGCAGACGACCAAATGCTTTGGTTCCTTTTGGTTTCAGGCTTCAAAGCATCCCGGACATTCACAACTTCATCAAGCAATTCTTGTGCTGCTTTAAGATACTCGGAACTTGGAATGGTGTTGGAAAGGCTCGACAAATGGTATGGAGGGGGATTCATGTGCATTGGTTTCATCAGCGTCGTAGGCTGAAAGTTGTTCAAGAAGCCATCTTTTATAATGTCGTTGTCCCCAGCAAAGGCATCCGCTGGCTCAAAGATCAGGGTTTGAATTTTGTGAGGACAGTTCTCAAAGTTTGAATTTTGTGATTCAATAAATGAAACATCAGGGTTTCCCTTGTGATACTTGAAAGGAACTTGTGTGCCAAGACTCAAAGATAGTCCTTGCCCTTGCACTGCTGAAACATCAGGCTGCTGCAATTTCAAATTCTGTCCGTCTTGCAAAATGCCCAACTGCATCTGCATGCTGAGATCAGTTTTTGCTCTAACAGCATTCCGGACCAAACCATCACCACTGCTTACGTGCTCTCCCATACTCTCAGTAGTAGTACTTCTTGGTAGTGTTGACATCTTACCATCCCTCCAAGCACTTGAAGCATTGTTCCCAAGATGAGACGCAAGTGAATTTGAGAAAAATCCTGCCCGCAAAGTCTCAGCAGGTGAATGCTGTGATAGCGTAGCACCAGCAACAGGAAACTCGGTGTAGTTCTGTGGTGACTGGGAATGGCTCGCCAAGCTTTCCGGATTTGTAGTAGTAGTTGAATAATTCATAAACATCACGTTACTTTGAAGTGAATCCGGACAGAAACCATTATTAGTATCGTTCAGATACAAATTAGGGATGACTACTCCTTGGCTGCTTGAACCGGAGAAGAATGCAGCCATGATTACTTTCCTTCCGTGAAAATTCAATTCCACAAAGCATAATATAAAAGAAGAACAGCTGAAGCCGAGAATAATTATATTGAGTCTAAACACTGTGTCCTGATTATGATCCCCTTTAAATCATCACTGTAGGTGTCTCCTTAAGCATTGGCTGCATGCCATATATAAAACACAATGCATCAGATCCCAAGATGTAACGAAATCCATGAAGGAAAGCATATATTAGACATCAGTGCACATAAAAAACTCAAAGCTTTAGATCATATCATTACCAATAGCTTAGAAGGATCAGCGATGATAATAAAGGCTTTATTTTCCTTTTTACACATTACATACTACGAACCAGGGAATCAAACAAAAGAAACAAACGAATCATCATTACCTACAAGAAAGGAAGAAAATGCTCAAATGAAGGCAGTAAGAAGATCATTACTGTCTCGAAACAACGATTTCCATAAGATTCAAACTTCAACACACATAACTTCCAAAATACCCTCCTTCCAAATCCGAAAAATCATACAGAAACTATTTAACATTTTCACTACTACTCTCCAAAATCTGAAGCTTGAAAAAGTGAATGCTCGCAGCCTTGGAAGTCAACAAGGTTGTCTCCAACAAAAGGGAACACGGAAACTGGTTCTAACAAGTTGTCACCAACAATACCGTATATGACAGCACGGAAATAAGAGAACAAGAAATCTCAAAAAATATTTGCTTCCAAAATCACGTCCACAAAAGATTACTGGAGAAACATTTACTCTAACAATTGCGATGCAGCAGCCTTGCTTCTGACAGAAAAAGTGGTGGAAAGAAATCGGTACCCCAAGCAACTGTCCTTACAGAAAGATATCAGAATTAGAACCCTAACCCCTCATAATGCAACTCTTAGTTCAAGCAAAACAAAATCTTCTTACAGAAAGACAAGATTAACAATTGTTTTCTATAACCACAACATCTTAAGATCCATCAAGAATCCGATGCATTTCAAGTCTTCCAAATGGCTGCTACTAACAAACAATGATTAATCTCAAGAAATAGCAAATTGGCATTCGAAAAATCAAAAGAGTACTCGGAAAGAATGCCTAAGAAAAAGTAAAAAAAAAAACGTTTTTCAGAAATCCAATATCAGCCTCAATCTTTTTCATGTTACCCATTAAACAACTGGAACAAAGCATGCCTACCAAACAAACAAACCAAATGAGCATTTGCAAAATCAATAGATAACCCCAAAAGGGTACGAAGAAAGATGATAACAAATCTATTCTTTCAAAGTCCCATAAAAACCCCAATCCATTTCTTGCCGAGGAAAAAGCTCGAACACAACCTTCAGACAAACCGAAAAATTATGAACTGGACATTCACAAAACAGACAGAAACACCAAAAAAAGAGAATCAGATAAGAAAAGTACTCACATGCCTCTCCCTTAGCTTCTCTCTCTATCATCTTCGCCTTTATTCATTACGTGATATAGTGGGAGGCAGAAAAGAGAGGAATTTGCAGAGAATCCGCAAGAGAAAGGACCCCCCGAGCGGAGACAACCCGATCCCGAGACCATTTAAAAAAGAAAAGGTTGATTAAGTCTATCGCATACAAACAAAGCAATCATCGGGCACGCACCAAGACACACAAATAATTTAACTACATTATTTCCCCTCAATTTTTTGCTCATTATAAGACATTTCAAATCTTTCCAGAACTTCACTTGTGAGACTTGACCGGTAGGGAGGGTCGTATTAAATATTAAATAATAGAAAATCACGAAGAAACCCCCCTCAACCTCACAGGAGATCACCAAGTAAACATCAATTCTTGGCCCATCACCTCACGAATACCAGCAGCCAGCGTTGTATTTTTCAGCGCTCATCTGTAAAAACAAAAAGTTTATGAGAAACAGTTCAATTAATTAGTTTTTACGAGTCCACTTAACATTTACGATACCACCAACCATTTTATGGTACACATCCTGTCGCATAGAATTGATACTCGCAGAAAAGAAAAGGCAAGCTACAGTAGTATGGCTTAGCCTCCTCCTGCAGGGGTTAGAAAAGGCAAGCTACAGTGGTATGGCTTAGCCTCCTCCTGCAGGGGTTTTAAACGATAGTGTATCGAAAGACATTTTTTAGACACGCAAAACAACTATGTAAGGCAAATCAATTTTATAAGAAATATGTATCATAGTGGGCATAATTTATAAGTGTTTATGAAACGCACGACGAACTTCTTTGAGATTATCATTGGATTAAATCAAAGATAATCTTCAATTCTATATTTATTTACCTTGATTATTGGTGAGTTAATTAATATATTTAATATGAAATATCTTGGTTTATGTTATCCGTAACTGATGTTGTATTAGTGAATGAGTCTAAGAAAGAAATTAACAAAAAATTAGAAACATAAGAAAATAAAGTCTTTTTGATGGAGATGTCTGTATAAAATTAGTAA